>NW_010584846.1:181957-254079 GCF_000705375.1 Tinamus guttatus | reverse complement strand
ATTCCACAGAATATAAATTAATATAACAATGGCAAAATCCTAGCCCAAAGAATGATGTGCATGTTAATTGTTATTCTGCAGCATTTATTACACTTCTATTGCCAGTACAGATATCAGAATTTTAACTGTATATTGCATTACTTCTGAGAACCAGATCTTCTCAGTCAAATGTATTGTAAATTTTGAATGCATCATGTCTCCTGGAATAACATCACAGGCTGTGTTTGCTGACAAAAAGAAATAGACCTTGATGATAGTATATGTTTGCTACCAGCATAGTTAAGGAATAATGTAGTTGATAAATCTAATGGATTTTAAAAATAGACGATTTTGAATATCTATACCGTGGTTTACCATCTCCTTCCTGACAAAGAGAAACTATATTCAAAACCCTACATACTTTAGACTACATAACCTGGTTAACATAAAAATAGTTGTAATAGAGCTATCAGTTATAAAAGATGGATTTTTTTATATACTTTAAAAATTGAGACTAGAGTTTAAGTATAGTACCTGTTTTCTACACCCCTAAAAACTATGACTATCTTAGAGGTAAGGTTGACGAAATATATATATATATATATATAAAAAATATATAGGATTCTTATAAAATATCACTAAAAAGAAAAGCAATGATCTGTAATACATATATAACTCATAGCAATCTTTTAATTATTAATAACATGAGCATTTAAATGTTGAACATTCCCAAACCAGATTTAATTCTTATCAAGAAACAGTTATGAGCACTGAAATGTTGATGCATAATAAATGCTATTTGTAGATCTGTTGCTAGGAATACAAAAAAAATGTAGATAAGAACTTTTTTTTTCATGTAGCCTAATCTTCATTTAGATCCTAGTCTGTACAATATTTGAGGTTTTAAAGAAAAACTGCATATAAATGAGACACGGGAGGGAGGATGGATACCAGGATTAAGATTTCAGAAAATAATTAAAATAAGTTAAAGTTAAAGTTAAAAAAAAAAAGTTAAAAGTGAAATGCTGGTTTTCTCAAACATTTGATGCAATGCCAAGCATGAAGATGTGAACCCCACTTTAACAGGACAAAGTAGACTCTCTCCTTAGTTTCGTGTTTACCTCAGTAACACTGACATGAGATATCTGCAAGTGCTGGCAAAATCTGGCACATAACCGTATGGGAAGAGGAGAGGGTTATGTTTAGCTGTAGCCATTTTCAGTGCACAGCACTAATGCAGCTCCATCTGCTAGCATTGTGAATCAACAGGGCAGAGCTGCTTTTACCCAGATAAACCCACTAGCAGCTCTTATCTTTCCCAGCAAAAGAGCAATCCTGAATCTTTACTAGTCTCACAGCAGTTCTTAGCAAGTCTAGCTCTTCCTAGGTCCACAGCAAAGGCCATGTTAGAGAAATGTAATAGGTCTGATAATTCTTTCCCTCCATAAGTGGATACCATACATTCTGCTGTGGAATTATTCTCCACTGTATCTGATTATGGAGATGAGCAGATTATTGAGCAAAGATACCATTACATTCCACCCCAAAGGCAAAACATTGTTTCTTCCTGTTTTCAAGTGCATTTCATGAATCAGATATTTTCATTTCCCTCACCAGTAGGAAAAAAAAAAACCACCGCAGTGCCAAAGATAAGAAAAATGAGTCTGTACTCATTAAACAATATTAACTTCTTCAGTGCTTATCCTTGCCTGCATTTAGGAACTCTTCCCTAGCTAAGCAAGAAAGTTAAACCACAATGTACTTTCAAATCATGGAGAACCCTATTTTCAGTGGTTGGCATCAAGGACAGGCTGTGGACAGACCAGATGAGAAACAGCATATCCACACAGTAGCATGAGTCATCAACTTAACATTTTTTCTCTACTCTGAGGCAGATTTTCCTTCCATTTTCCAGAATTTCCAGTGTTCCATTGTATTTCCAAATATATCATATTATTTGTGGATGATATTCTTTCCTGGTTTCTGCACAAGAATTGCTATCAACTTTGTAAATACTGTTGGCTAAAATATGGTTCACCTGAGTTACAATGGTGAAGGAGGAGAACGAACCCTTTCTTTGCTTAATTGAGAGGTAAGGTTGCAATCATCCTCCCTTTTTCAGCCAGTTACTGCACTGATTATGGATATAGAGTGGTTGAGCTAAAGTGCAACTGGGAAGCAATTTTGTCTCTTTAATTACTTGGCACTTGAATAAAAATAGTATGATTCTATTACTCCTTCCTGCTGCCACAACACCTACATCTCAAAAGCATTAGGATTTTGAAAACATTTTAAACAACCATATAATGCAAACCAAGGAGCAACAGGATACATTGAAATAAGAAAAAAAAATGTATGAGTATCATGATAAAATAAGCTAGACTGTTTTAAATATTCCTACTGTTTAAAAAAAAAAAAATCGCTTACCCCAAATCCTAAAAGATCAGCAAATACAGTTGTTTTTTTTCTCTGACTCCCAAATCAGAATGCTTCATGTTTTGAGGACATTGGATGTTTTGGGCTATTCACCAGAATTTAAACAGGCAAAAGAAACATTTTCCACAGAACGACAGAAACATCTGGAGATCATCTAATCCAACTCCCCTACTCCAAGCAGATATCTGCAGGTACAGTAGGTTGTTGAGAGTCATGCCCAGACATGTTTTGAATATTTCCAGGAATGGGAACTTCACAACAGCTCTGGGCAACCTATTCCAGTGTCTGATCACCCTTACAGTAATTTTTTCTTACAGGATTTTCCATATTTCAGTTTGTTCCCAAACAGGAAAAGCAGAGGTGATGAGTCAAAACTAAATAATATTACAATTCCTGTTAACTTCAGAGAGTCAATCAATGTCGA
The DNA here is from genome assembly GCF_000705375.1 of Tinamus guttatus. The sequence continues at coordinate 251,240 of NW_010584846.1, read as the reverse complement.
ATTGCTTGTAAGACTAAAATAATGACTCTGAGATATGTATAGAGTAGATCTGAAAAAGAGGCAGAAGAGTTACATCAACTCATCACATAAATTCAAAGTGTTTCTTTAAGCGTTTGAATTTTGATAAAACAGGTCATTATCCTTTTCTTTCTATTCATTCTTAATTGCTAGAAGCTTGTTGAAAGAAAACAAAATATTAATGAACAATTACTATTCTGCACGAATAGATTCAACCCACACAGTTCTTTCCCCCATTCAAATCACACATTTCTACTGTTCTAAGCTCCTTCATTGTACTAAACATAAAATTGGCAGGAAATTAAATTTAAAAAGCATTATTTTTCAATGAGAAGACTGAAACACCTGAGACAAGTATTAAAACAGGAAGGGAAAACAGGAGAAACATGCTGAAAAGAATAACCACCCCTTTTCTTTTAATAATTGAAAATTTCAAACAGGAGTTGAATAAAATTAAAAATATTATGATACAACAGCTCCATACCATGCATCTCCTGTGACAAACTGAGATTGGCTCAAGTATCAGATAAGAATTCTACAAGCTGTACATTATTACTCCCTTTCTATTGCTAGTATTTTTATGAATTTGTGTTATAACAGCAGGTAGGCCCCTGGTCATGAACCAGAAGCTTATTTTGCTTGTTCTACGTAAACATTAAATAGAAATCCACTAATATATATTTGCCTAAGCCCAAGGCTAAATTTTAGATTCAATTTAAAGGAAATAATTCATAATATACTTTACATTATGGGCATCCTTATTTTATCATTCAAATGTACATCTTTCCTTTTAAGTTCAGTGCTTTTTTCAACTATCGTCTCTTCCTTGTCATCTGCATTCGGCTTTCTGAATCATAACAGTGATTTCTAAGCAGCCTGAAACCTTTTTCATTCAAAGAGCTCTGCCCTTTAGATAGATTCGTAACAACTCTCTTCTCTGTTACAAGTGAACAAGCAAAAGATATATGCATTATTTCCAAGAATATCAGCACAGAAAACACACTAATATGAAAAGCATCTCTTTCCTGAAGATATATTACTCCTTTATGACAGAATCGTCATAGCAAAATGTAACACACATTCATTTAGATAAATTTAACAAGACCTACTGAAAGATAACAATAAAGAAACCAAAAATAAATGAGAAACTGAGGTTGAGTTTGTTGTACTCTTTTCTCTGCCTACAAAGACATATTTATTGTCAAGTTATTACTTCAGTATCTCATTGTGGCAGAATTATAAGAATGAAGTGTACATGATCCTGAAGTGTTCTCTTATTCTTCTGTTACAATAAAGAAATAGAAAAGTAGTACTGTGTCTTTCCAAGAAAAACTTTGATGACATTTCCTCTCTTTTCTGAAAAAAAAAAAAAAAAAAGTCCTAAATTTTTTGATGTAGACTAAGCACTACTTCAGTGAATCTACTGTTTATCCCTAAGCTCTTTGCATTAGAATCTGGTACACTTCTCCAATTCTTTCTAGTGATTTTCATTAAAAATTTTTGAATGTTTTTTTGCCTGACAGAAATGTACTGGTAGGGGCTGAAACAGCATTCACTTACTAAATGTCATTCCAGTATCTTATACTACTTGCTATTCTCATCTTCATAACAACTAACATTTACTTCACTTCTGAACTTTTCTGGAACTGGATTCTTTTTATCTTCTGGAGGTATTTGGAAAAGCCGTTTTTCCTTTTTTTTTTTTTTTTTTTTTTTTTTTTTCCCTTCTCCAGTCCAAAATTTTCTGCCCAAGACTGGTTAAGGGACATCTGCTCACATAGGTAGGTAAGTCTGTTACTTATTCCCACTCCTCCCAAATTAATACAGGTATTCAATTTTTATCTTGTCTATTTACTACCTTGTTTCAGGGCTTCATTATTATTTGCGCAATATATTAATAACTGGTCCCATTGCTAACCAATGCAACAATACCAAATTCTTCCCAACTAGCCTAACAGTTCTACTCAGTCACTATTTAGTATCTTTTTAATTTACTATTTAAGTCTACCAGTAGGCTGTTGCCTGGATGTTACTCTATATTGTCAGATATGCTCCCAGCTACCTCTCCCAAGACTTCACCGTCTCTAAAAATCATACAGCCCTAACTTTTTCTCTTTCAATGAATGAAGAAAAAAAAAAAAAAGAAAAAACAAACAAACAAAAAGAGCAATCCTATTAAGACAGGACCTTCTTCTATCATGATAGAGCTGTTTTCACAGAAAAGAGAGCTCCTAACAAATTTGGCTGTTTAAACAAATAAATGAAATGACTGTGGAATACTCTGCTCACAAACTGGTGAGCTATACACTACAGTGAGTAACATGTGGACATTCATGATGTCCATGCAGTAGTATGCACTTTCTGTGGTTTGGACTTATTCCCCCATTTCCAGAAAACACCCTACCAGTTCAGACCCCTGGATACTTGGGTGGAGTTCCCCACCAGACTTGTATTTACAAAGTCACGGTTATAATTTTGCAAAGAGTATTCTAAGAATCAAGCTATGACTAGTCTAAGTAAAAAAACTTATTTTTCTTGAATCTGAATTCTTAAAAGAATGTAAGATTCAGTTCGCCTTTAACCTAGTTGGAAAATCGTCTGAGGTGTAAGTTCAGAGCCTGCTTCCAAAAGCATTCACCTGAAACTGCCCTCAGAGAAAGGAAGAGAGAAGCAACACTGTCTGCACACATTTTTATACACTACAGATAATGATCCTTTCGTTGTCTGTAGTCTGAGTGGATCAAAGATTGATATGATAAACACAGTGAACCTATTTAAAAATTACTGACAAATACCACCTGAGGCTCTGTCACACCATTCTTTTATATGTATTTAAAAATACATAAATATATAGAAGAATTACAGGATAGTGACTGTAGTCAGTATAAACTGTCATATTCTATACAGTATTTGAGGTAAGTAATATAAAACATAGAGTATACAGAGTATAATCCTACAAATCCTTTCCTATTGGGCCTTGCTAATGCAGACACAGCCATTTACAAGATGCTTTCTCTATATTTTGTTTCCTTGCACAAAAGGAGGCTTGCATCTACCAAGACATCTAGCTATAGAAATTCTTTTTCTCCCTGCAGAATGCCATTGGACTCATAGGTCCAAGTACACATGAAGCTTTCAAGCTCTAATATTAACAAAGCACTGATGCCTTCCAGAACATAACTTCTTCTAAGTAATGAACAGTATTACTGTTGCTGAGATAGGATGAAACATTTTGAATACTTTGCTATCAGACCACAATGGTCTATATAGGATTCATTAGGTAAACTGGGAAAAAATAACCGTCAATAAAGATCTGAATTATTAATATATATATTGCATTTAAGTGGGTCTCCTTGGTTCTTAAGTCTCACATTTTGATTGATTTTAACTGCTGTCAGTATTGAAAAATTTAATTATTAATATTATTGAGAATGTTTTCTTTTAGTGTCTGTTCAGAAGAAGAGACTCTGATCCAACATGAAGAGTGGGATTCATAACGTCTACGGAGCAGATTCTCTATGCCTGTAAGAGAGAAACCAGGCACCTCTCATCTCAAGGAGCAGATATGTAGAACCAGACATAAAGATAAATAAGTAAATAAAATATAAATAAAAGGTAAATAGGAGACTAGGAGTAAAGCTTTCTGTTCAATGTTCCAGACTGTATCAATGACTATATATTTCCTGTTCTCAGCCAAAAGTAGGCAAACATCTACATTCTTATGTATTCTTATGCATCATGTAGTCCTCAATATTTTAATATTGTTCATTTGTCTAAGTTGTGCAAAATATTCTCTAAGCTTAAACACATGAAACTGTCAGTGATTTTAAACTGTTAACCTAAAGGTTGACTAACTCAAGTGTCTAAGTTCACCACTTGAAAACTTAAAATAAAATCTAGCATAATCAGCAAGGCTTCTGTACAAGCAGTGGAAGGACAGAACTATGGAAATTCCACCTATACAGATATTTTAACAGAACAGAAACTGGAAATTTCTAAATGTCTAAAAACAGAAAATTCTTCTTGGAATATTGAGGAGTTTAGATTAGCTATATAACTTTTAGTTGACTAAAGTTAGATGAAATGAATGCTATTCTTGGTGATCATTGTAATTATGAAAGCTATAAAAATAAACAAGTACTGATGGAAAAAAAGAATGGACACAGAAATATAATTTGTTCCATTATTTCATTTTAATCAGGGTTGCGTGCACTTTCATTACGACAAGTAAACTGTTAGAAAAATTTAAAAAGAGGTAATTGAAGAAGTAAATGATAAAAAGGTAGTTACAGGGAAAATAATTGATGTAGTCCATGCCCAGGACATTAGCTCCAAACTAATTATCTAGACAGCCACCCTATATAACTAAAACTCAAACTAGATTTTTTGTTGTTTTTTGCTTTGGTTTATTTTGTTTTCATATTTCATAGTGAAAATCCTTTTAAAATGTAACTCTACTACATACTTAGAATATACTTTCTATTGCATTGTTGGAAAATATTTTAAGTTCAGTAGTTTGCAAAATAATGCAGAATTTGATAGGTAGTTTAAAATGCAAATTACATGCGATAATTAGCTAACAGTAATTATTGTAATAATGTTCCAATTTCATAAGAAAGAATATATTTTTCAAAAGAATATAAATTAGAAACCTATTCTTCTGTTGATATTAGTGCTTATTTCCTATTATGGCATCTGCAATGCTATGCCTGCTCTTTTGGGTTAAAAGTCACATTGTAATTGCCAGTGATGTCACTTTGAAGTGAATTACTTAAGTGTGAGAGCTGTTGAAATGTGAAACTATTACTTTACACTTGGCTTAAAATGTCAGTAATTATTTGAGAATATAGCTAATATATAAAAGCATCTTGAGTATACAGCCTCATAAGAACTGCTGAAATATCTTTCTGTGGAATCAATTGAAAGCCTCCATCTGCTATAGAATTATCACATAACAGAACAGCAACACACTTCTTTTTTCCAAGAAGCCAGTGGTGGAATTCTGTGAAAGAAATTTTAACTCATTTTCTAATAAAAATAATTCTTACATATGTTTGTCCATACACACTCCAGCCAAGCGATAATAAAAGCGTAGAGCACTATTTATAAAGACTATTAGATTGTCTGGAACAGTGTAGACTCTGCTGAACTATTGGATATACATACTTTTGTTATCTGAGAACTAGGTTTCCACATGCACAATTTCATTTTTTTTCATTTCTTTCAATTTTTCAATTCTCATTTTTTTCATTCAAAACCACTTTTAACTGTCACCTCAAATTTGATGCAAAGAAAGAGATGCCTTTAAAAACAAATTTGTAAGATTCTTATCATACACTTTAAAAAAATTGAAAGAAGTTGTGTATACGAAGAAAAATAAAATTACTATGCATAAAATTCTGCAAAGAATAAACAGAAATTTACAGAAATACAGGCATTTTTTAACATAAAAACATAATCAATAGTTTACAAATACAGTGTCGGAGACCTGAAAAAGTTTTAAAATAAATTATTAAGTCTGAGGCTCATGTTCAGTTGTCCCAGAGCTATGGATCTGGTGGTAAAATTTCAAAGTCTTAGAAAGCAGTTTTATTGTCTGCAGAAAAGCATACTTTGAATGACAGAGGATTCAAGGTAGTCAGCATTGTCTTTGCAGACAATCAAACCCATCCTTGTTACATTCTCTCTCAAATATTCATTGAGGAATATGTTCAATGTTGTTACTTCTATGCAACAGAGTCACTGCTATGTTTGTTATCAATTCCAAAGAATTTTCAAATAATAACACATAATAATAATATTTAAAAAAAGATGTGCCAAGTTGAAACAAATCTTAGGTCTCACATAAACATCCAATTTTTTTTTGCCTAACCACCTTTCTTTTTCTACGGTACTGAAGAAATATAGTTACAGAAGTCATATCCCCTGCTGATTCAAATTGATGTACTCCTGTTTTCAGGCTTTAGGTGTCTGTTTTTTCTCTATTTATACCAAGATGTTTTGCTTTTTCCAAACAAAACTATATAATGGGCAACACTATTGCCGTGGCCCCAGTCTTGGCCCCTCATTGGATGAGGCAGTACATATTTCTGAAAGCCAGCTGGCATTAGCAAGAAATCTTTCTGGTCAATGCCCTCTAAAAATAAAGTATCAATTTCACCAACAGCAGCCCCATATTACGAAGTCCAGAACTAAACGTAGCTCTCCCACTTGGCTGCTTTCATTGCTACCACTAAGCCATCTGGCCAACAAAATTATTTAGCGCTGTATCAGTTTTATGTCGGTGACTTTCAAAGCACAAATATTTACATTTGAGGTTTGTCCAAATTCTCCTAGATAAATGGTAGAAAAACATGTTTCTTTTTTTTTCAGTTCAGGACAAACAAAGCAGCAAATCTGGACAGATGTAGAGGAAGGAAATTTTAAGCAGAAATTCCTTCCAAAAAATATTTCAAGATCTCAAAGTGAAAAAGGAATTCTATATTTGCACTATCTTAGGGCAGATCAGAATTCAAAATAAACTGAAATCAAATAATTGATTTCATCCTGATACCTTCATCTTAAGTGACAGAGCTTTCCTGGGTTGTTCCATATGAATACAGATGATTGCAACAAAATAGAAGTAAACCTGTGGTGTATAATTAATTATATGCATTTTACCTACAATTGTGAATGGCACCAAGTTTAGAGGTAGTTAGGTAACTGATCTTTTATTTCATGCCATTGAAAAGGCTGAAACGATACCTATTGAAAGCATTATGTAAAAAGCAGAAGAATTACTTTTTAATTTTAAAATAAGCAAATGGTGTTCATGTAATTACATCCCATCACTTTTCAAAAGGAAGAAAGAAGGTTGAAATAAAATAAAAAATACACTGGAAGATCTGTATTTAATTCTTGATTCAGAGCAAATTTATTATGTTGCTTTGGGAATGTCTTTTGAAACTACAGATTCAAAAAAGGGTAATTGCCTTTTAACTTTCTATAGAGGTAGAGCTGAGGTTGTAAATAGACTGAAATTGTAAGTAGACTTGGCAAGTTTATGCTAGGCATTCTTAAGAGGTCAGATGGAAAAAAACTGCATTAAGCTAGTATTTTGAATAATTAAAGTTATTGTTGTGGCCTGCAGAAAGTCTAAATATGCAGAATGCAGAAGATATTGCTGATTTCCATATTTACCATTTGCTATATGTCTTCTTGAGAGTTAGAACAAGAACATATGTAAATATTTGCCTGCAACACTACTATAAATACAAAAATGTCTCACCGGCAAAATCTTTCCAATACTGCATATCATTAAACCAATGATCTTTCTGTTGTTTCCACAGTATAGGCCTCTGCAAATAAATCTATTACAAATAATTAAGGGGGAGGAGCAAATCCCATGACAATACATGAAAAAGTAAATTATGTCCAAGATTCCAGAATATGTATTTGAGTCTCTTATTTCAGTAGAATTTGTAATGGATATATAGGCTTCCAAAGAAAGCTCAACTTCACTGATCTCTTTCCTACGAGTAAAGATATAAGCACGACTTTTGTAGCTGCACAATTAGGTTAATATTTCAAAATTTAATTTTAAAAATGACACTAAGTTGATTCTTTGGCAATATTCATTAATTTTATCACCTAAATTTACTGCTTAAATTTGCCCTAACAAGCATCTAATAATATGGCACAAGTCAACATTTTAAGATGAGAAGTCAAATTCAGGATTAGCTGAAAAACTAAGGAAGGAATTTTTAAAGAGTTTAAATATTTCTCTTTGAGGCTTTCAAAATGAAATACTTTAACCTTTTATTTTAAAAATTTACATGGATTTTAAACTGAATTGAGCAAAATATTTTCATAAAAGGTAAAAACTATCAAAAATTAATTAATTTCATTTTCCCTCACAAACTTTCATTTTGGTAAGGAAAAGGTATCTTCTTTCATATTGATCCCTTTTTTTATTTTCTGTATTTTTCTTCTCCCTGCTCTCTCAAGTGGAGAAGTCCTGTAGGCCTATCAGATATCGGAATTATTATGTCTCAGTGTCCTCTGCACAACCCATATGCAATAGATGTCATGCATTGAGATTTTCTAGATAGAAGTGCATTCCCTACTGAATCCTACAGGAGACAATAACTCACACAATTTTATGTAAAACACACACAGATAACTCTTTTAGGGTTACAAATCTTTACATAACCCCTCAGCATATTTATACAATAAATAATTTGTATAAGCCCTTTTTCCACATTCACATCTTTCTCTTTTTTTAATATGAAACCTCACTGTAACCCTAACGTGTTCATCTTTGGGTCAGCTGGTAGAAAAGTGCTAGAGGTTATAAAGGCCATAATCCAGCTGGTGCCTTTCTTTCTATCAACAGATGGACATATCTGTCAGAGAGAATTTAATATTAGTTTGTATCTCAATATCAAGGACAAAAATATAAGAGGGCTGAGTTCCCTCAGCTTTTGTGCATCTTTGCTACTACATGTCCGTGTGGTAAATAATAGAAAAGTCAAAAGTGTAGAAAGGAAAAGCAGAGCAAGAAAAGAGTAAATCAGATGTCTGACTACCGACTACACTGACTATGTCTGACTATATTTCTTGCCAAGTAGTGTTTTGTTAATAACACTACTTATGGTCTCTGTGTGTTTTGGATTGAAGTAAATCTCTTGTGAGATTTATCAGGAAATACTGAGCAATATATATATAAGCATGCAAGCATTGCAAAATAAAAGGCACTTAAAATGAACAAGCTGAGGTGTTTCCTAAGAACAAGGCTCTGCAATAATATGGAACCTTTTGAGAAGCTCAAAGCACTTCAAAAATACAAATTATTTTATCCCAAAAGCAATATTTACAGGTAAGATAAAATCATTATAAACACTGCATTATGGAATAAACACAGTTGAGAAAACACAGGTGATTTAACCAAGTATAAGGGTCCCATATTTCTCTCCAGAAAATCCAGGTTCATTAGATCTATTGAATATACAGGCTGCATTTAGCCAATAATTTCAGATGTTAAGTACTTAGTCTAAAGCCACTGCTGATCATAAGGCCAAATTGTTTTCTCCAGGCTCACTTTGGATTTAAAACAAAATAAGATGTCAATTACACCATGGAGGGGATTTTCAAGAAAGGTAAAGCCTTTGCAGTGATTATTATTATGGCATATATTTATAAGGTTACCTAGTATTTTAACATTTTTTTTATAATGAAAATAATACTGTACTCACTTAAAATTATTCTCCTTTGTCCATCTATTTTACTCTGAACACTTACCTAAAAATCAGGTTCAAAGAGATAATCACTCATGATACCATTTGCAAAATGTCAAAGGGGACCAGTACAGTCTAAATAACAAAGCTCAGGTTATGCGGGAACTCTGTTAAAGAACACACCTCAGAATTATCACTTTGTTGATGATTCACATGGCATCTATAAATTTATCTCTGGAAAATAATAACCAAACTGTCATTTCTGATTCCAAAGTTCAGCAAAGTATTACAGGAGAGCAATTTCTAACATAACCCTTAGGATTAGATTCACAATTCATAATGAGAAATCTGCAAAATAAACTGTATTCCCTGAAAACTACAGAGGATAATCCATAACATAATCCAAAACCCAAAGATGAGAAACCACATTCTGCAGCTAAACAAGATAAGAACCCCCTACACTAGCTCTACACTAGCTGATGCCTTAGGGTGGGCTCTTATGACCATTCATTTCAAATGTTTAGATCAGACGTAATAAGAAAAAGAAATAAACCTTGGAGTTCTAATTTGAAAGACAGTAATGAAAATTCTTGTCTTAATGAAAATTCAGAAGCTTTTTGCCACTACTGCTTCCTGTCAATTTTAGGCAGAAAGAAATGTAATGAGTTCCTAAGCCAATTAACTAGTTAAGCAGATTTATCTGAGTCCATATAAATATAAGATTTCTCTAATGGGCAAGTTATGAGAGAAGGTGACTTGTAAAATTAAAAGCCAGCCTGAAGCCTCTAGGAATGTTCTCACAGAGCACTGAAGCAAAGGCCCATCTGTTAATGTATTTGTTTATATTTATTTCATTGTTTGGCTTGCTAATGAATCTTTAGTACATTTATCAAATTCAATGTATTTACACAGTATGGCCAATGACATGATAAATGGAGATATTTCAGTAAACAAGTAGCTAATCCTGCATACAACACTTATGCAGGATTACTTAAGAATTTCTTGGTACACATAAATATTTCCAAATCTTTTTATGGAGAGACAAGTAGAGAAGATAAACATGCTGTTCAAAATATTACTGGAAGTTTGAAAACTAAGTAAGTTTCAAAAACTAATGGACTGTATAGTTATTATTTCATCACTTTATGTTGATCTCAGTTTTGGTTTCTCCTAAATTTGTATCACACAATTAAATGCAGATGCTAGACACTACACAAGGAACTAAATTAATATGTGGGTAGCAGATATAACCACTTGAAAGCTTAAAAAAAATAGAGAGAAAAGAACTGTGGTAAGGAAAAACTGGTGTTATGGTCACATATGTTAATAACAGAGATAGTCATGTTTGCTGTCAACCTCATGAAAAATTCTACAATGACATCCCAGCACAACAGAAGGATTTGTGATAAGTAAGCTAAGAAAATGTCCATTATCATTCCAGTGGTTTTCATTGTCCTAGAATATAGACTCATAAATTGCTTAAGCACTTTCAAACATTTTCCCTGCTATCTGAATTTACTTTCCATTTAATCAGCAGTAACAGAATCATGGCTAGATTCCTCTTAAAATTTTTGTCCAAAAATTTTACTGTCCTGTGTTTCAGTATATACTCTCAGATGGAGAGTATAGCTTTTTTTGCAGTAAAAAAGCTCATGCACTTTAAAGATATCAATATATTTTTCAATCATATCACTTATAACTTATCTATCTTATTACTGATAGATAAGTTATGTCCCATAAATAATATCCATAAATAATACTGTCTATAAATAATACTAGTGAGTTCTGTTTGTTATTTGTAACTAATAACATCAAGTAAGAGCACAAGATGCTATCTAAATCTTCCAGAGCAGCAGGGGTGTTCCAATACATTCTAATTCATATGCCATAAGAGGGCATCACACTGCATTGCTATTCCTACACCACATTATAAATGGGCAAGTTTAGCTCTGACTGTTCGTTTTGATAGATGATGGCATCATTAGTGACAGTAAATATCAAAATATATCTCCTAGAGATCCTAGATTAAGATCACTGGCAGAAATTGGACACAGTGACAAGTTTCAGAATGTGAGTCTGGTGTTACTCATACATGCTTAAATCTGGGGAGACTTCACATGATGATATAAAAGAGGCATGAGTGATTTCAAAAGCCATCCTCTAAACTGCTCTATTTGACTCTCATATCTATCAAGAATTGTCTTCCCAACATGTCCTGCTCTGCGCAAACATACCTATTTAGGACTGAAAGGACAATTACAAAAGTTATTTTTAATGTTGTTCTTAGGAGTTCTGAGGAAATAGGGTAAAAACAAGAGTTTCCACAGGCGTTTTAGGAATTATACAGTCATTTTCTTCCAGAAAGTCAATAATCTAAATTGTACAAGGGGTAAAGTGGATCAGTTTCCATACAAATTACAAGGAAGAACTATTGGCTAAAGGGACTGATTTTCTTCCAAGACTATACTTGATAAGCACATTGTAACCAGTGGATTAGATTCACAAGTGATTAAAAGGGAGACTATTTCCAGGAACTACAAAGACCCTGAACAATCACTGAGGCCTATTAGAATTGAGACCTCCTAGTACAGACCATACTTATTACTAGTAATTAAAAAATTTGTATCTTCCTGTTCATATAAAAATAGCTTTGCATCTCAATATGACTTTCAATTATGTTTAAAACATACACACACAAAAAAGAGGAAAAATACTCTGAGCAATTGAGTTTGAAATTTCTGAAATACATTTGCAGTAGCAAGCTCACATAGTGCTTGCTGTTTCCAGATTGCTCTCCCTTAAAACCATTGTAATTGGAAGTAAACTTTTGGCAGAAATATGCCTTTAGTCTGCAGTAACCAATTCTGCAACATCTGAGACAGATAGAAATAGGAACACTCAAACTTGAAGAGAGGAAGCACAGCAACAGGTGCCTCCTGGGGGTGATGGATCTATAGTGAGTGAGCGAGTGCTTCCTACGGTACAGCAGGCTTGGTTAGTTGTTAACCTCATAATTTTACTAGTAACAATAGTTACTAACCTTGTTAATTCTTTGCTATTCAGAATGAATGAATTAGTATCTGTGAGGTTTTGCCAATTGAAGACAGGCAGCACTGAGAAATATATGCATTTACTGAAGTATTTAATCTTAGTCCCTCATAAAGATTACTTTCAGCACATGCAGTACTAGATGCATTTAAAAGTGTGCAATGGAAAGCATGTTCAATCACTCTTCTCCAGATTTTTTTTTCTTTGAAAAGAGTAAGAGCAGTGCTAAGTTATTTGTTTCTCCTTGCTGCAATTTTACAGTTATTTCTGTGTTTTTTGATACTCGATTCCACTCCCTACTTCATGCACGTTTTATGGTAACATTGATTTCTTGCACTACTCTGTGCAGAAATTCACATGCACATTCCTTCTCAGCTGCAACAGCACACATGATGGTATAGCAGCATAAAAAAGCAGCCAAAACAAGAGAAGCAGCAAGTAGGCCTACACATGTGGATGCGAAGAAAAGGAGAATAACCTGTCATCCTCAGACCTTGAACCAACCCAGAAGGCCCTTATAGAGCCCACAAAGGACCAAAATATCTTAAATAAAGTTCAGTTATGGAACTTATCCATTTTTTATGGTTGTCATTAAAAGCACATTAAAAGGACAAATCATGAAACTAGTAGAATTAACAGAAATATTTTACAAATTGGTACAAGTGCCTGACATAGAAGCAAGGCCTTCTAGTCTTGTTATATTCATTTCATTGCAGTAATACAAGTTCTCTATAATACGTATATTGACTCAGTCCTAGTTATAGCACAGAATTGCATTCATTTGCATAGCAAATTTTCATTTTGTAAGAATTTTTCCACAGATAACTGCCATTTTTTCACAATTATTTAAAACATATTGTTTGAATAAATCATGTTGTGTTTAACACTTCAAATTTCTATTAACATTAAAATATTTATTTCACTAGTAACAGTGATGAATCTTCTGTTTCACTAAAAAAAGTAAAAATCAACATATTTTTAATTTTGAGAACTACTTTGAAATCAGAAAATACAAAATGAAGAGGACAAAATGTTATGCCACTAAAGGGCTGAAACATCCAAGCTGATTCCATTCCTCCCTAGAATAGAGGTTTGAAATTCAGAGTTATCACTGAACAGAAAAAGTACTCCTTAATTCCTGTGACTGTGATGAGAATTTGCAGTTGTGGCTAAATAAACTGCTAGCTCAAAAAATTTTGCTACAGTGACAGAAATTTGCTCCTATTGACTCCTCTGAAGGGAGGAAGAGAGAAATATCAGTATTATCTTATTCCAGTTATATCAGTTTTAGAAATGAGTGGTTTCATTATAAAAGGGGAAGTGTTCTCAGAATGCACTAACAGCAATTTTTGGCTATGACACTTCAGCTCACAATTATTTTGGCCAAGATTACTATTGTAGCCATACTGCAAATATTGATTATAGACCATAGGCTCTAGTTATCTAGAAAATAATGAGGAACCTGGGTCTTTTTCTGCTTGGCACAGAGAATAAAATATATACGGCGGTAAATAGGATATGTATCTTCTGTAGGATCAATAGGGATAAAGTGACATGTTGAATGTATACTAGTGTAATCATGGCTAGTCAGCTATTGTTATTTATTCCTGTGCTGACTCAATGTTTCTGAATGAAACACTGTGATTCCTCTCACTCCTCTAATGCTTGCAGCATCACCACAGAAAATGAATAGCAATGAACATCAAATAACCTCACACTACCCAATTGTGATATAACACTACACAGAAGGTATTCTGGAATTCTGGAAAGGTGATGGAGTAGCTCATCCTAGAGACCATCTCTAGGTATGTCAAAGAAAAGAAGGTGATCAGGAGTAGTCCGCATGGATTCACCAAGGGAAAGTCATGTTTGATGAACCTGACAGCCTTCTACAATGAGGTGACTGGCTGGATGGACGAAGGGAGCCGTGGATGTTGTCTACCTTGATTTCAGCAAGGCTTTTGACACAGTTTCCCATAACATCCTCATAGGGAAGCTCCAAAGTGTGCACTGAACGAGCAGACAGTGAAGTGGATTGAGGACTGGCTGAATGGCAGAACGCAGAGGGTGGTGATAAATGGGGCCGAGTCTGCTTGAAGGCCTGTGGCCAGTGGTGTCCTGCAAGGGTCAGTAGAGGGCCTGGACAGGATGGAGAGTTGGCCAGAGAGGAACCTCATGAGGTTCAACAAGGACAAGTGCAGGGTCCTGCACCTGGAGAGGAATAACCCCAGCACCAGTGCAGATTAGGGGTTGACCTGCTGGAAAGTAGCTCTGCAGAGAGGGATTTGGGAGTCCTGATTGACAACAAGTTAACCATGAGGCAGCAACGTGCCCTTGTGGTCAAGAAGGCCAATGGGATCCTGGCCTGCATCAGGAGGAGCGTTGCCAGCAGGTTGAAGGAGGGAATCTTCCCCCTCTACTCAGCTCTGGTGAGGCCACACCTAGAGTATTGTGGGCAGTTCTGGGCTCCCCAGTACAAGAGGAACCCACGTTCCTTCTAGGGAGGGTCCAGTAGAGAGCCACGAAGATGATTAAGGGACTGGAACATCTATTCTATGAGGAAAGACTAAGTGAGCTGGACCTGTTTAGTCTGGAGAAGGCTGAGAGAAGATTTGATCATCTTCCTCAATAACTGAGGGGTGACTGTAGGGAGGATGGGGCCAGGCTCTTCTCCACGGTGGCCGGAAACAGGATGTAGGGTAACGGGTGTGAGTTGAAACACAGGAAGTTTATTCTCCATATGAGGAAGAACTTCTTTCCTGTGAGGGTGACAGAGCCCTGGAACAGGCTGCCCAGAGAGGTTGTGGAGTTTCCTTCTCTGGAGATCTCCCAAATCTGCCTGGATGCCACTCTGTGCCACGTGCTCTAGATGTCCCTGCTGGAGCAGGGGGGTTGGACTAGATGATTTCTAGAGGTCCCTTCAAACCTTAACCATTCTGTGATTTTGTGACTCTGTAATTCTGTGAAAGGTCTCCTAAGTCACTAGCAAGGAAACCTCTCAGTTCAGGGCTAGATGCTTGCAGGACGTGGTATTTGTGAGCAGAAAGAACGAGGCTGTAAACTTAGAATGGCCACAATGGACAACCACCTCATTGACATGACATAGTCTCACTGCACCTAAATACACGGCACAGAGCAGGAGTGTGAGAGCAAAAAGTCCAATCAACAACACCGTAATCATCAGGAAAAAACAAGGTAACAGGCCAGGTCCAAGGTTGATCCATGAAATCCACATCTGAGCTTAAATATAGCCACGGAAACTACGGGCAGAGGGTATCTCAGGTGAGACTAGTTAGGGCAGCTAAGGCCTATTAAAGCCCTCAGACATCTGATACCTAGAACAAACAATAAAAGTACAAATAGGTATAGTTGTGAGTCCCTTTCAGATGCTTGCTGTCTCATTCTAGCACTAACAGCTTACATGGGTAAGGTCTTGCCAGGTTTGTGTTTAACCAACATGGTGTTCAAAAGCATTGTGCTAATACTGATGTTATTAATATATTCAGTAGCTCTCGCTGAACATTCTTGTTTATATATCCCTAGTCTGATAAACTGTAGTGTTCATTTACTGGAGTACAGATAACAATTCTGAAGCAGTATTCACAGAGATGAAAAATAGCATATGTTCAGATGTCTTTATCATGGCTAGTTGGTTCCAATGGAGAGAACACTATCCTTACAGTCAGGCTCAGTGTTCTTAAGATGTTAATGTACAGGGTTCAGGATTTAGTATCACTGATGATTTTGGCATCTTATTCTTATTGCATAAAATGTGGGATCTGCTTTTTCACGTATCAGATGTGAAATAGCAATACCCTGTATGAACTTTGAACAGATGTCCTTTAATTTTCACATCTGCTTTCACATCAGAAGTTACAGCTCACAAGTAAAATATTAGGGAATGCAGCTTTCCAAATATAAAAGTGCTCGCTAATAAGGCTTATTCTTTCAGTAAAAAGATTTTTACATCTTCTACACTATTTTATCTGAAATAGCCCGCAATGAAAGGAGGGATGTACAAGTACAAAGATGTCTTCTGCTATCTTGAAACTCAAGAAAAGACAGCAAATTGGAAACTGTTTAGCTTTACTCTTACTGGCCTGGGAAGGAAGGGGTAACAGAGAAAGGGTGATTTCATTAGCATCCTCAAACAGTAGCAGCCTGAAGAATCATAGGAATCATGTACAGCTCTAGTAAAGGGTAAATCCCGCTACTTAAAAAAATAATGTCTACTACATTAGTTGAATGCTCCCCTATAATATGCTCCCACAGACATACTTAAGGGAGATCAAGACTTGTGCATGTGTTTTTCTTAACTACTTATGGGATAATTTCAGTTACACTCTCCTTGACACCTTGGCACTTGTATATGCAACTGTGCAGCAAGGGTGTCTGAAAACCTATAGCTTCACCCTGTGATTCATCACGCACCTTAGGTGCTTGCTTATTAATCAACAATCTCACACTCTGCTGTGTGTTATCATTTCAAGGAAGCAACAGAGCCACTAATGTTCAGTATTTCTTGCTTTGTATCTCATGTCTACAGCAGAATTAACCAACACACCTGATATTTAATTATACTAAGCACCAGCCTACCTCTCTCTTCCACCCAGTTCAGCCTTTCCCTGCAGTTCTACTGCCTCAGCAACAGGGCTGAAAAAATTCAAAAGGTATTTCAGCAATATCGTCTATATGCTTATATTCACATTTATTAGTTCTTAATATCAACTGATCAACTTCCTCTGGAAATATTTTCTTTTGTTTAAAGGAAATACTGAAAAAAACAATACTTAGGAAAAAAAGTATTCATCCAAAATGAATTTCTGAATTTGTACATTCAGTCTCTCTTTTCTCTGTAATTGCAAAATGTGAATAATATCAAAATATGATGAAATTATTAATTACTGGCCATTTCTCTCAAGTTCCCATAACGTCATTGAGACTCACTAATTATTTCACAAGAGTATAAGAAACAATTTTCTTTTGATTTCATTTGTCTCTTATCCATTGCAAACCCCCAAAATCAAAGAATGGTGTCAGGAGTACTTTTATTTTAAAAGGCATTTGTTTAAAAGAATTAGAATTTGCAGATAAAATGCTGACTTAAAACAGTTCTTACTGGTAGCTGACTGGGTATCCACTTCCTTTAATGGGAACAAAAATTATAAAAGCTTCACTTGATATATTTGTCATCAGCTTGCCTGATTTGTAGATGTAGATGGTTGCTCAAGCTGTACATGTAGTCTCTTTTTACAGATGTATATCCTCTTTATTAGATAGCATTTCATACTAAAATGAATTTTTGATCACACAACCATTTTGAAATCAAGTTATTCAATTTTTTTGTTTGCTTGTTTTGCCCATTTTTTCACACTCTAGTGTCAGTTACTCAGTGAATGCATATAATTTGATACTGTATTTTAAAATAACCTTAACTTCTAACAGTTCACAGTAAAATAGTCAATAGAAGCAGTGCAAAACAGTAATGAGGAAAAAAAAAAAAGTAGTTATGATGAGGAACTTCAATGATATTTCAGATCATCAGTATTATACCTCTTAGGAATTTATCTCTATCTTGATAGCTCATAAAATAACAGTAGTTACAACTTGACAACAATATACATATCTGCATGTTTTAAGTAGTTTCAGCAGTATCAGGAGACAAACTATATGAAAATTTTAGTAAACTAAAATCACGTTACTGCTTTCTGATGCTGATTATCTGATACATGTCTCTAGTATTAACAGTGCTGGCAGAAAACATATTCTACTGACGGCAACAGCTAACAGTTAACTGAGAATGAAAGACTGAATTTCTTGCTTCTGACCTACTAAGACTGAGTAACAAATTATCTTCCCATTGCTTTATATGGAAGAAGACGAGGATTAGGCAATAAAGGACTCCTATCTCTGCAGCTAATTTTGATGTGTAAGCAAGTTCACCAATATCATCTAAATATCATGGAGCTAAGGCTCATCTTAGCTAGAGGATTAAGAGCAATTAGAAGTGTATTATTATATAAATCCATTTGGTATTTTAGCTTCAAATCACAAATGAACAACCATCCTGGAAGGGTTTATTCCATAGGTAATTAAGGTTATTACAGAACGAAGGTTTTTATTCTTCAGGAGGAATGTGCTTGCTGTGAAAAACATAAGTACTCTGCAGGTGAAAGTGGAAAAGTTTTAGTCAATTTTCTCTTTACATTCTCAGGCAAGTGAAACAAGCATAAGAGATATTTTTTAACGAATCAGCAAAAAAACAACAACAAAAATGGCTTACATAGAAAAAGAAATCCATTTGAAGGACTAAGATGTTTCAAAATCCTTTAGAAAGTATCAATACAATATATTTTGATTTGTGTTGTATTTACATTAAGCTAGGCTGGTATTTACATTAAGCTGGCCTGACTCAATCAAAAGCTTCCATTATCTTCGATAGCGCTGCATAAGCACAGAGAGCAATCCAAATGCGTTCTAGCTAATCAGCAGTTACAGAGAGAGAAAAAAAAGAGCTGAATGAATGGTCACTTGCCATTATTGAGTGTTTGATCATAAACTAAATGAGGTGTAGGTTACATTTATTACATAAAAGATCCGTTTCAATGTCAGCAGATTTAAAAATATATATATTACTTAAAGCAACCCTGAAATAAAAGTGTATAAAAATAGACAATGTCAAAATCTATACAAAGCTCTTACTTAAAGTTATAACACTTTTCACTTTGAAAATATTAATTTAGGTAATATTGAAAATATTAATTTAGGTAATACTTCCTGGGTGATTTTTATTTATAGTTGTTTTAGATTGATTAATATTTCCTCAGAGATAAGACATACAGATAATTGTGTCATTTTGAATATGTGTAGTTTAAGGTGCTAAAACTAATACATATTTCTCCATAGACATGTAAGTAACGACATGGCACATATCAATACAGGTATAGAGAGGTATTGGCAATTAGGTCTTCCTTTTCTGTGTTGTGAGATAACATTTTCCCACTCCACATTGGAATGAAAAACTATTTTTTTACTTTTTTTTGCATAACAATAACGAGAAAATGAAACAAAATGGAAGCACATTAATCAAAACCTTTTGCTTAGATAATCAAAGTGCCTAATAGTGATGAATGCTGGACTTGCACAAATTAACAAATTCCATAATGAAATGTCATTTTGAAATGAAACATTTCATTTCATTTTGAAAAAAAGTAAAACAGGATATTTCATAATTCTCAAATGTAAGTTTAAAAAAAAAGATTTCTTGAAGCAGACTCTGGAGAACTATTTTGGCTTAAATGAATCAGGTTTTTTTCCATCAAAAATACAATAAAAGCTCTTCCAAATAATATACAGAAAGCACCTAAATTACTTTGCCATAAAGATTTCTTTGTTCTTTGGACTTTTTCCTACAGACTTGTTTTGTTCACTCTCTGTCATTTGCTCTAGTGTACTAACAACTTACTCTTACTTCAGAACATTTTACTTAAATATCTGGGTTTGTCCACAAACAAACCATATGGATCTCAAAACATCATGAGAATTTTAAGTGCTAAGAATATTTGAAGGGGATGAAATCTTGAGTTTGATGGAACAGTAATTTTATTTTCAGGGACCACAGTAGAATCTGCATTATCTGCAGTGGTTACTAATTGTTTAGTAAAATCTTAACACTACTGTTTGTTTTAGTGTTAAACAATAATAATCTGAGGAAGCAATGGACATAGAAGATATCAAAATACACATTTTGTTTCTTTAGAGAAACTGAGGCCAAGTGATAGTAATCATTTCCCTCCAAAATATCAAAAAGCAATTCAGTTTTTTTAACTTGAAACATCCTAGCTCTAGAAAATCCTTTCTCTTATACTTATTTGAAAATACTTAAAGAAACTAAAACATGAGGAATATGAATGTGATTTAGAAAAATGTGGCATACGCTTTCAGCCTAGCTTATTTATACATTTTTGTGGTCATGATGTAATAGTGTTATTCAACCTTCGTTTAATGAACAGTAGCTAAAGAACTAGCCATTTTTTCCCGACTGCAAGCAAATTGTTTGCTACTTTTTAAACATTCTCTCTAATGGCATTTATCTAGCTGATCACCTTCTGTTCTTCTGGTAGGATAATATTTCTATATTTGTGTCCTACATCTGTAGTACTCACAGAAAGTTTACTGTATTTCAAGCACACTCAGCAATGTGTCAGAATTGAAGTTGATGAGATAAAACAGTGACACTGGAGAACATATTCCCCTCTAGCATAGTTCTGAAGCTGACTAATCCTTTGGAATCTCTCCCCATATCTGGAATAATTACATTCTCATACATTTTAAGTAAATTAATTCCATCTAAACATTTACCTTCATCTTCCACTATTGACGCACTGTTGAAAAACTTTGCATGCAGCTTTCCTGAAAAATTTAATAAACTAGTATTTTGTGAAAAGCATGATTTATTAGAACACCTCCTGAAAGAAATAAAACAGCTAGGAACGACAAACTAAAAAAGCAAATTCCTTGTTTTTTTCAGAGATAAATATAGTACTAACCATCATTGCAATAAATAAACCAGCATTCAAAATAGGATAAATATTAATAAAACACTTGATTTGTATTTATTGTTGTTTTCTAATTTGTTTTCTAATCAGAAAATTTACAGTTCTATGCTTCAGTTCAGGCTTACTGCTTTAAAGCACTTTTGTATGAAGTGATTTACAGTTATTGCCTTGAAAACCAAAATTCTGACTAAGTGTTGTAATACTTACAAAACACTGTTGTAATATGTTCAAGGATAAATAATTTATTTATATCCTTTTTTTTTTACCATAGAATTTACATCACCTATAATTTCTACAGCCCTGCCTCCCATTACAATGAGTCGCAAATGACTAGTGTGTTTATAATCCACATCAAAAAGAGCTAAAATTATCACATAGGCTTTATACAGCAAATCAGTCCTACCTGCCTTTCACCGGGGCTACCAGAAATCATGCTAGCCATATTTTAGCTGAAGTCTGCAACAAGCAGATTCAGGATGCTTACCCTCAAGCATTAGCTACTTCTTCACAATGTATAAAATCAATAGAAAGCATTGAACACCTTCAGTCGAAGCACTATCCTGGATGCTTTATGAGTGGATCCCAAACTGCACAGGGGTGTGAAGCCCTAGGCATGCCTAAGAACATGTTTTGTTGTGCTTCAGAGCTAGGCAGAGAGATGCATAAATCCTCTCTGTCTCTCTGGACAAATTGCAAAAGTTAGCCATGCAAGACCTTGCCTTAAAATGGCATGGTATGGTTTGAGCCATAAACATATCTATATAAACTACTGAGGGTGAAGAGATCATAATACAGAACTTACCCTTAATTTCATTTCAAAGGACTGAACTTTCTATAGTAAAAATAAAATAAAATAAAGTCACCTCAAATGAAGGGTAAAGTTTCTACAGCTATTCTGACCTCAAATAAACTTTTTGCTGCTGACCTTAGTGGTTCTTAACATACAGCTGCTTAAAAAGAAGTTACTATTAATATCCTATGAGGACAGATACCATTCTGTGAGGTTCAAAGGACTTGTTCACTTATCACCTACCATATTAAGTTTTAATTTTATTTTTATGTTCTATGTAACCAGTGATAAGTTTGTTGCTGCTAACGCATTTAAAAATCAATTCAGAAATGCTTTTAAAAGGGTGTGGAAAGACGGGGGTGGGTTATAAATGGAACTGCGGACAGACCTTATCTTTAGTGCCTTGAATATCTCTCGGTCATGTTTTAACATACCTCTGATTCCCATTTCAACTCCTTCAACCTATCATTTGTTTTCTGAGCCTTTTTAAAGTCTTTATTTATTTTTAATGCAGTTTTTAGGCTTTCTTAAGTTAGATGACAGACCTGTATGTTTGCATCTGTGTGTAGCAAGGAAGGGTTTACCACTTTAAAGTGTACACTTCTGAATCTTTTCTGTGGAAAAAATAGCAGAAAGAGTGAAAAGTATGAACATATTTGCCAAGTTAATGAACTTTCAAAATAGAAACTTGGAAAATCATTTCTGTTCTTATCCTCCTGAAACCCTTTCTTCACTTAAAACATTGAAAGTTTCACAAATTTATGATTGGTTCATAACTTATCTCTGCTTTTTTGCTACTTGCAGGAAACTACAAAAATGAAGGACTTACTTCTATGATTGTTACTCTACAGTTTTAACTTAATTCATATTTGACAGAGAAATCATGGTCATTAAAAAAAAGTACCTCAGACAAGTTAGTTTCTGTCATTATATGAAAAACTTGTGATTCCACAGCGTTGGCTGGGATGCAATTTTTCTTGGTACTACCTATTGCCATACAGATGAATTATGAGAAGAATCATGCAGATTCTGCCACTTAAAAACTTTCCACAGAAACAAACTAAACGCCAAAAGCACAAAGAACATGTTCAGACATCATCAGATCATCACTGGAACCCTTCATCCCACCAGCATATCCTGCTTTCCAGTACCAAAGGCGCTGTGCTTCCTAGGTCTGAACACTGAAGACGAGAAGAACAGAGCACTCTTGTTCTTCTTTGTACATTTGTACAAACAAGCCTGATATATCAACGCTGAAAAAAAGACAAGCAGCATGACCTGTCAGGGCTATGCCTTAATGAAGGACAGGCACCTCCGGAATGTCTCCCTAAATGATATGGCTCTGTTGCCCTCTTGAATTCTAAGACAACTGACATTTCTGTCTCATCCAAAGTTTTAGATTTAGATGGTGGAAAGCCTCCATATGATATACCAAGATGGCATACACATAAATTCAGATTTTCTTTTTACTTAATGAAGGCATTTAATTTGCAGAACTGAGAGAAATACCATTACCAACCCATAAATGCATGTTAAGATTTCATATATAAACAGTTTACACAAATTAGATATTATGTGTATTTAAATAAATGGTTATATCAGCAATATGGAATCTAATAGGTCAGTAGGTAGCTTGCAGACATGACGAAAAAATATTCTACTGATTATGTGTTTTCTATACGACACAGTACTAAAATCCTTAATATACTTGAATTATCTAACATTAATTTATAAAGTTCACATTTCTAAAATGTAGACCAAAAATAAAAAATAAAATCTTGTCGTAGTGTATATAAATGACAGATTTTGAAAACTGAACTACTAGCAAAAATATGAAAAAAAAAACTAATTAAATATAGGTTTGTTCTGAATATGAGGAATATAGTATCGATATTTTTAAGCTATTTTCCAACATGGTTGGATCAGCCTTTGATCGTATTAATTACAGGCTGGAAAGATAAATTCTGGGAAGTGGACTACATAAGTAAATAACTGAATTATAGCAGCCATTCATATGAACAATTAAATGGGTGATTATACCAACAACTACAGAAGTCCAACTGACATGAATTACACTCTCTTTTCAGGTGATCCATAAATGCTATTGGTAACAATGCAGTTGCTTTCCTGGCTGATGTAACAATTGTGAATATACTAAAGGGTTGACAAAGCTTATTATCTGTGCTTCCTCATAGGCCTACTGATATGTTAGATATATAAATCTGTTTATGTAGTCAACTAATTGTACTGTTTTCATTTTCAGTGGAAGTACATCCTAAAAAACTGATGTAATAGAGTGAAAAATCAAGGCTGGCACGGATTGCAAATGTTTTCCTCACATTGATGCTTAAATAGAATATTAGCAAGAGATTAGGTGTTTGTTTTTTGGTTTGATTTTTTTTTCCATTTAGTTTTTGCCTGTACCCTAGAGATGACATTTTTTTTTCCTGATTCCAATGGTAGTTAAGAAGCATTAGTAATACCTGAGTAGAGAAGATCCTGTATTTTTTCTAATGCCTACTGAAGAAATTTCTAAAGCTTTTCATTCCCTAAAGCTATACAAAGTCTACTAAACTGAATGAGAAACCCAAAAACTTCTAGGTGCTAACTCATGAGGATTATTTTATTATCCTACAGAAAAAAAAAAAAAAAAACGGAGAAGCTTGCAGGACATGCAAAAATACATTATTTTTTTCTTCAATAGAAACCTAAAAGCAAACTCTATAACTTCTACATGGTTAAGACATGAAAATATTTTGTTGTTTTTCCTTTTCCTGTTGTCCTGTTTTAAGTTGCTGAGTAATATCATTAAAACTTATCTTATAGTGGCACCAAAAAAAGCACAAAAAAAAGTATTTATTTCTGACTCCTAAGGCAAAATATCCATAAAACAGTTCACACCAGGTAAGTGGCTCAGATTTCTTCTTGTAGTAAACTTTGAAACATATTTTTTCTATTTGCTGAATTAACTTCCTATGAAACATGAAATATGTTAAATTGTCTTTTTGTCAGAAATCCACAGGAAAAGAGGCAGAGGTCCATTATTTCTGATCCAGAAATTGTTAAGATCCAGAAATTGTTTCAGTGGGATAGACAGGAGAGGATTGTTAGTGATCAAGCTTTCATTGGGGCTAGACAACTAAAATATGGGAGTTGCAGTAACAATACCACTTTTTAAATGAACAACTCACTCTTAATCCTAAAAATCTTGTGAATACAGTATGAGCAAATTGAGCAGCTGGTCATGCCTTATGATGGTCAGATGCCTCTTATTCCTAGTATTAAGTTCATAAGAAACTATGCAAAGATGACTGAAGAATTTAACACACTAATATGATTTAGTCCATTATTCAGAACAGGATTTAAACCTTTCAGATGACTTGGCATTACACAGCACAAACAGTACATATTTGTGTAAAATATACCAAAAAATAAGCAATTCCTGAAGGAAAAGGATTTGTATGCCATTTGTTTTCCCTTGTGTTTACATGCCCACATGGGTAAAAGAAGAGGAACTATATCTCTTTAGTCAAGGAAGGCATATAAGACCTCATACGAATACAATATCATACTCCATAAGACCATATCTTCATATTCTATTGGGGGTATTAATTTGGCTTAGTTGGTTTGATTTGTCTTCTACATTGGAAAATCATTCTTATCTTTTTAAAAAATAGAAACTTGGGCCTTTATGGCATTTGCAAAAGAAATCCAAAAAGTAGAGTTGTAGAAGATTAACAGATTTGCAGCCATACTGAAATATATTGTTTTGACTATAATTGACATTATTGACTGTCTTCAAAAAACTAAACTTTAAGCCTACAAGAACAATGCATTTTTATCTCAAGCATATTCTCTGGAGAACTGTTTTTGCTTTTTCATTTTATTTGAATACAGTAATTTGAGAAGATATATTGGTATTCAGATGAAAATATATATTTTTATTAAGTCTTCCTAAACAGTATTCAAAAAACTAAACAGCCAAAATGAAGACGAATAAAAGAAAAGGAAGAATAAAAAGTACAACTAATGAAGTGTGAGAAAAAAAGAATCAAAATAAATTACTCTGAATATTAATATCATCATTATTATAATTTCATTTCCAGTGTACAGATATCATTGTAATAGGAACCCCAAAAGAATCACAGAAGGGAAGTTTCCAAAAAGAGTCCGTGTCAACACATTAGATGTTATCTCAAACAAAACTGCCTTTGCTTTCATCTTCAAGAGCACATTAGCACACTGTGTTGAGTAAATAGCGACTGTGGATCATAAATCTCTGAAGCTTGTGGAACATATTTATCAAGTCAATCGGGTTACATTTTGGCTTCATACATACAGGAAACAGAAGCCAGCTATCAACAGCATCACAAATCTAGTACATTCCCATGATAAATGGGATGCCAAATTTTGCACACAGACATAAATGCAAGAAATTGTATTCTATGGACTTCCACAAACATAGCTGAGCACAAACATGGTTGATTTTACTGTGCATCTAATAAGGTAACTGGAGGACAAAAGGCAGCAAAAAAAATCTCTAAGAATCTGATTTTCATAAAAGGATGATTTTTTTTCATTTATCCACGTGAAAAATATCCACTTGAAAACCACTGACTGGCCTCAGTCAATGGTGAAAAAAAAATCACAATGGAAAATCTGGACATACATTTTTTATTTCAATTCATCATTATCAAGACACATTTGAATCCGTTGTGCTAAATTCTAGTCTATCTACCTGAGCTATCTTGGGACTATACCCTAAGTCATTTAAGGAGAGAAGCTGCTGACAGTGGTATAATTATTTGCCAGGTGTTCCTGCTGTAAAGAATAGAGGCAAAGTTGCAATCACCTATCTCTGCAATTGATAACGACTTGCAAACTGATTAAGAGAAGCTTTGGATCTTAATGTTCATAGGCTATAGCATTTTCTTAATTGTTTTCCTTAGACTGAATGTTATATTCTTAGTAAATGCCAATTGAATCAAAAGGTGTTCTTTCAGTATTTCTGCAGGCCATGAACAGACTGATTTCTTTTTCTTAAAAGAGAAACAAGATAGATTATCTGTCAAACTTTGAATCAAATAAACCAAAAGAATAATCATAGTGTCTCCTGAACTCATTTTTCGCATTAATACAATGTGATTTTGAGTCTCATTTTCTTTAACTTTATGAAATCAGATAGTTGCACTCCATGTCTACAGGAGGCAAACCTCACACGTTATTTCAAAATCAGACATAGAAAGCATATGATGATATCATTAAAAAATCATTTCACTGTAAACCTGTGCATCAGAATCATATTTTTTTTTCATAAAAAGCAAAGAATATAGTAATTGTTGCTGGCTGCTCTCTAAATACCATCTAGAATAGGAAAGGAGAAAAGCTTAAAAAATGTTGTTTGCCCAAAAGAACAAAGTACTTACAACCTGACAATGAAGAAAATTTCAGTATCAGAAAGGAGGTTTATAAAGCTTCAAAGAAATTAGAACCGTCAGGGAAAACGGTAGTTTTAAGATGGTATTTGATGACTTTGGTAAATGAGATTATAGCTTGGGCTTCAAAAAAGGAGATTGTATTTGATGACACAATAAATCTCTACCCAGTACTATTTCTTATGTATGTGAACTGAATTGCCTTTTACAACTAGAAATTGTCATAACAAATCCCCCTACTCTTAAGTAAGCAGAAAACTCTGTTTGAAAGCTTTAGTTTTCTTTTATACTTTGCACCCTCTACAGACATCCTCAAGGACATTCTTCTGTGTCAGGAAGGAAGCTAAAAGATAGCATTACTCCAGAGATCCTTGTCATTCCAGATCAGGGACTGGAGTGAAATGGTAACAGCATTTTTCTAGTATCATCAGTTTCTGCAGAGCTTATTATTAATTTTTAATTAGGTTTTGAGAACTGAGGTATTTCTTATGCTGAATTTCTTACGGTATGAGTTTTTATGCAGACAGACTGAAACTATCACTATAAAATGATGAGAATTATGCTTCTGCTTTTATGTTGGGTGAACTCTAACGCTTGATAATTTAATGATCAGTTTTTCATACTGTAAAACCTGAGTTTCCTTAACACTCTTGCTTGCCTAGTGGCAAGCCTACATTTGTAAATCTGACTGAGCTAATTAGTACAATCCATCCACGCATGTGCTCAAACGTCTGATAACAGTGTGGTAATGGCCTGCACAAAAGTAGCCTCACAAAATGCGCATAGATCTCTGGCACCCAACAATAAAAATCTGAACTAGCGAACTAAAATAATTTCACTGCTGATTGTTTCACTGCTTATGTTATCTCCAGAGTGTGGGATAAAAACAGAGTTTTAATACAGAACAATAAAAAATTAACTGTTAGGCCTTAACCCAGGCAACACAGAGTACATACATATTTCACTACTTTTCACTGACAATGGTAGAAAAACCTTCCCAAATGAACTTTTTTTTTCCCTAAGATTCACTGTAGCAGAGGGACACAGAGGCTAAAAGTATAAGATTTCTTTGTTAAACCACACAGAAGACAGATTGCAATTCATCATCAGTCTGAGATTGGTACTACAATAAGTTCAATAAACAAAAGCCTTTACCAAAGCCAAAATAAAAATCAAAAAGTCAGAGGAAATAATTAATTTAATGGTCTGATATTGAGACGCAGGGCCAAATTCTTTCTCAATTAAACCAGTGAGTTATAAGTCAGGAGAGAACTTGGTTTGGAAGAGCCTATCAATGAGATCTGAAGACCTAATTATTTTGAAAATTACAGACTTTTTGGAGACGAAGCAAGAAGTTAACAATCTTCTTCATGAATAATCATATCTTCTAAATTTGAAAAGAAGGTATAAGACAGTATGAGAAAACACCACCAAAAGAGTATTTCTGTGGCCTTTATTTTAAAAAGTCTGAAATAAAAAAGATATCAAACTAAATATACAGACCCACAAATTACATTTTATAGGACGCACAGGAAGATTCTTCTGCTACAGCAGATTAGTAAAGCTTCAATGATTCCAAATAAGTAAAAAAGGAAAAGAAAGAAAAGAAAGAAAATGAAAGAGAAAGAAAGAGAGAAAGAGTGAAAGAGAGAGTGAAAGAGAGAGTGAAAGAGAGAAAGAAAGAGAGAAAGAAAGAGAGAAACAGAAAAGAAAAAAAAGAAAATCTCACCCGTATGCTTTCTTTCCAGGGAACTTGTGCATGTGTTGTAGTAAGTACCAAACCTAGGCCTAGGTGGGATATGAAGAACATTGCACAATAAATCATACCATAATTTACGACGCAGGGACCTTTAGAGATCATCTGGTTAACTTCCTGCTCCAAACTTACAAGAGGCTGCTCAAAAACTTGCCTGGACAAGTTACCAAGAAAGGAGATTCCACAACCTGGGCAACCTGTTACACTGTTTGATCAGCCTTGCGGGGGAATTTTTCTTGCCAGTATGTAATTGGAATTTCCCTTGTTGCAGCTTGTGTCCATAATGCCTCAGCTTTTCACTGCGCACTTTTAAGAAAGGCCTAGCTTAGCCACCCATTACATCTTTGCATCCAAGATCCCCTTTGCACATGAACAAACCCTGTTCTCTCCATCTTTTCTTCTGCAGCATGTGGCATATGAGTAGGGAATTGTTTTGGTGACATTCCTCAATCCAGTATGTTATATAAGACAACTGACAAAAGCACAAATTTTCTCACAAGGTATCAGCTGGGCTGGTCCTTTGCTTCACCAGCAATAGAATGATTTCACTGATTTCCATCCTTTGATTTTGCCTCCTACTACAAGAATCTCAGACTAATCATACTAGCAAGCCACAACAATAAAGAATTTCATGATTCAAAATACAGCTCCACCTTCCTTAAAAACATATACTTTTTTTTAACGTTTAATGTGAAAATATTTAGAATGACTGTTTCTTGATAATCTGCAGTCCATTACTACGTACCAATGACTTTTTGTACAAAGAACAAAATGCCTCTTTCCATTATTTTAAAACACGAAACAGCAGGATCATTGCCACTTCACCCTTTTCTAAACATGGAATAAATGTTATATTTCTTAATTTAGTATATGGGAGGCAGAAATACAAATATTAAAAATATTAAAGAGTGAAAGCTTTTTAGTCAAACCTTTTGAGGCTATCCCAAATAACTGGCTTTTATGTGTGGACTAATAGTTTTTAGTGATGCCGCTTTCAGTTTTTCTAATATTACCATTCTTGTACTCCTGTTCTATAATTGTTTTTATAATTCATTTTGTTGACTATGGAAAGAAAAAGATAAAATCCAAACATACGTGTGCATTCACAGTGATCTTGAGTATCTTTAAAATCAAACATAAAATATATATAAAAGGAACAAAATATATATACTGATCTGTGGTGTCCATTACCACTCCACAATTATTTTTTCTCAGATTTTTAGTGACAGAATGACAGATCTTAACGTGTATGAGGCTAACACACATTCTTGTGAACATGATAAACTTACTATACTTACTATACTAATTACAAATTAGCAAATATTAGTAAACCGTGGAGTATCATTTAGGACAATTTTATGATAAATGCAGATTGTATTATGATGGAGAAAAAACAACAGGAAAGCATGAACCTAATCAATGGACAGAATTACATTCCAGAAGAAAATGCAAACAACTATAAAAATTTATTATTGTAATCAATTAATTATTAATTTGTACTTAAGAGTATAACGCATGGAAACAATATTAAATAATGCTTAGCAAAACTGAATGATTCATTAAATGCAATCAAAAGCAGCTGGTAGTAATCAAAGCATAGGTGCAGGAAAGTCATTATGAAAAATGAGGCCATTTTTCTCAATATATAACAAACCAGTGTCCCGAGTCAGTGTTGTAAAAGACAGGGTTTGGTTTTGTTTTTATAACATGCTGATCTGAGTTGTGGTCATTTACATTCACTATTTACATTGCTATTGTTGAAACCCTTAGATTTGATTCCTCTCTTTATAATAGTCTGTAGGGCTGATGGCAAAGCGTTCTTTGCAAGGGACCTTCTCTGGAATGTTTTTCCTTGCCAAGGTCTAAAATAGCCACAAACTGTTGACATTCTGGGTACGCTACAAAGTCCATCTGTGTGAGCTGACTGAGGCAGTAATGGGTGAGATATCTCGTAGGAAGGTGTGATGGAGGTGCTTGGGTCTTATGACTAGAAATTAAATGGGGTGTTACAGAGTGGGAGGACAGAAGAGTGCTGCTTTTTTAGGAAGTTTTATTTATTGCAACCTCTACATTATGTTTTAATATACATGCCAAGGTTGCTCAAAGTCTCAGTGAGATGTCCTTTGGAGAGGTTTATTTTGGATGAAAAATCTAAATGAATGATAATTCTATTCCTAGTGTTAATGATTCATTTCACTTTTCCAAACCTCTAAGATATATTTCTTAAATTGAAATCTGAGCAGAAGGTTGTTAGTTTTCAGAATCCTTCTACAATGAAATTAATAGGGACCTCTAAAAACACAAGGTATTACACAGAATGAATAAAAATGCAAGAATCATCCCAAATGATTTTTACAGGAAGAGCATGATGTTTTACAGCAAGGCTTTTTTGATTGAAGTGCCCATATAAAGAAAAATGTAATATACTGATAGCACTGGTTGCTTGTCAAGGAAAAAACAGCCAAATGTTTAAAACTGCAAATAAATAGAGAAATAAACAAATATTATAGCAAATATTATACATTATAGCACAACTGCAAATAAATAGAGAAATAAACAAGACTACTATTATAGCAAAAACCTGTCATGATATTTTGATAAAACATCCCTCTCATGGCAATGCAAATAATTTTAAAAACCTTTAAATAGTTGTTGACAACAATTTCAACATTCCATTTTTCCTGTATTTTTTACAAAAAATAAAAGCAGAGGCAGATGCCATTTTAATCACTGATCTTCATTTTAAGAATATATGCATTTAATACAATCTAAGCTTTGATTATGACAGCAATCAAGTCCTATGGCTCAGCTCAGCACAGCTCATCTGATAAATAAGGGTTACAGATTACCAGCATTTCAGAAACATTGGTTGCTTATTGAATCTTTGTGAAAAAATAATCTTGTAAGAGTTTATTAGGTCCTCTTTTCATGATTATATAAAAGACTTCATGCAAAATCTTTATCACCGAAAGAATTCCCTGAAATTTGATTTTTAGCACTGATTCTTAGTAGACATAAAAGATTACTCACAGTTAAATTATGTGCATCCACTTCCACATGTATTATGTGATTTTGCTTTGTTTTCTGTATTTCTGCTTGAGACAATAGGGTCAAGAAAGCGCCATTCCTACAGCCTTTATTTTTTTCTCACCACCCAGTAAACCCACCAACTGAGATAATTGTGCAAGATCCTCTGCACTAGTTCTTTGTTTAGAAGTCTTGATACCTCTTAGGAGTCTTTCTAAAATAGAATTTAGCACCATAAAATACTAAATGGAAAAAATGGACCACATCTAATTTTTTTTTAGAGAAATGGGAAAAAAGTTAAAGGAACAACTCACTAGCCAAAATCATGGCTTTTTGGCGTGGGCCTGTTTTAAGGACAATATCAATTTTTCAGTATACAAAGTTGAGAAAGAGATAAATTTTGTCTGTCACATATACTGTGATTTGCTGTAAACATATCTAAAAGCTAGACATCCAGACTACTCTTGGATGAAGCTACTTAGATGTATAGAAGCTGAGAACAAATTGCTGTATTTTTAGAAGAATATGCAAACTGTAGTCAATTTTAAAAGTTTTTTTTAGCTTTTTTTTCTTCCATATTTTGATCAGTTTCTCTGTTCTAAAACCATTTTTTAATGAGACATTAAAGCAAATTTGGTTATGTCAACTTTTAAGTGCCCTTAATTTCTGCAACTTAATTGATAACATTCAGTGAAGATTTGTTAAAAAAAATAAGAGTTCTTGAATTAATACCTGGAACAGGGTTAAAGTTTAAAGGAAATTATTTTGTGAGAGAAATTGAACAGAAATTTTAAAATAAATGTGAAAATAATCTACATTTCATTTTCACTTATCCTGGCTATTCATTGGAAATAGTAATTAGCAATTTCAGATGAATACAGATCCTTATATAGATCAGCATATAACATTTTGGTGTATCAAGTTTCATGTCACAGTCACATAAACAAAAATGTGTATTTGGAATTAAATTTTAATGTTGCAGAACCTTTAGAAATAATCACTACTTAATCCTTGCTTTTCTAAGCCTATTTAAATATTTTGGCTTTTTAAAATACCCTTTCAAGCACATATTCTTTTAAGGCTTTAAAAAATGAAGTACTTTAAGGAAAAAAAAATCACCCAGTTATTCCTTCATCCTGTGTGAATATATTGATGATCAGGCTTCAAAAGCATTTACTTGGGGATGAACAAGCTCACTTTAATTACTCTCCCCTTCTCCACATGCCTGTCTCTTCTTGCTACCGTCTAATGTCAAACTGGACAGGCCAGTTAATGACTCTGGTGCCCTTATAGGAAACCTAAGAGCATTGCTCTAGCTGCAGGTAACCACCAGCAACAACAACAACATTTCAATTATGTCTAAACCCACCTAATCAAGATGAATGTAATGTCCCCTGGGATATTTTTTCCTTTTATATCTTTTATTTTTGCTCATCCTTTACCGAACAACTGTTTGTTCTACTTGAAGAATGCTGTAAAATCTTGCTGAAGATTTCCAAGGCATTTGAAAACAACAGAAGGTTTTCCCCTCCAACTGCCTGTCCCCGCGCTATGGACTGCATTGAAAGCTAGTTCCTATAAAGATTCTACATATATAGGTCAAAGAGCCAAGAATGTCCTCGTGTGCTTAGGCAGATGAACCCAGTGTGCCAAAGTATGTCAACTGCAATCAGCTCCAAAAAAGCACTGAACTCAAGCACTGAATTAAAACACCAACACCAGCTTATCCAAAGACAGAAATATAAAAATGGATGTATCAGGCTGAAATTACTATCGAGGTGCAAATAAATTGATAAAACAAACCCCAAACAACATGCAAGTGCCACCACAAAATATTTTACCCCCTGCAGAAGCCACATTCTTGCCACCTGCAGAAGCCACATAACAGTTCTCCCAAGACATGGATAATATGAATCTTTCAAATCTTAAGATTTTACTTAATTTATACTCAGGTTCTAGTTCAGACTGTATCAAAATCAATCATCTCTGTTGTCCACAAGAAGGGCGAGACATCGCTATAAGTGAGTCCACACTTCCAGTAGCTTTTCACACGGTTCAGCTCTCACACAAACGGCACAGCAAGTGTTACACGCAGACAACAGCAGCGCATGCCAGCTGAAGTAATGCTTGGGTCACCCAAAGCTGTTTGGCGTCATGTTTAAGATCAGTCTTCTAATATCACTCTTTTGGGACTGCTGATTTTCTCATATCCTTACACAAGGACAAATTATCCTCATGTATCAGCTGAATAAATATATGTCTATATAAATGTACTAAAACACTTGGCCATCCCAGTAAATTGAGCAAATCCAAGATAAACTGCACAAATGAATAGCTTAAACAATAAGACCACTTTAACTTATAAACCCCAGGAATTTACAGAGCAGGTCTCACTGAAGAAAGCCTTTTAGGATAAGAGAAAATGCAAAGGTGATTGCAGAAGTGACAGAACATCTTTTGGATGACAGTTTATATTGGTTGGTTTGAATGTTTTATCTTCGATAAGCTTTAAAAAAGAAGTAAAACCATCAAAACTACTCCTTCACGTTACAGGAGTAACTTCAAAACACAGTGAAAAAAATATGAATAAATTGTTTTTCTTGCTTTGCTTACTCCTATGTTATAGTTCTTTGAACTAGTGCCAATACTGGCAGCACAGATACACGGCAGCCACCAAGTGCTACCTAGCTGCTGAACAAGCTGCAAAAGACAAGCTAATTATGTTCTGTGCTTTCTTTTATGAGTAACACAGCATCACCAGCATTCATTCCCTTTTCTTTGCGTTTTCTTTCATATAACATGATGTGGAGAAGTATTAGAAGATGTAGAATGCAGTTTATAAAAGGAAAAGCATTACAAAAATTTGGATTATCTGGATTTCTAAATATCACCATACTTAGTATTTACAAATCAATTAAAAATGTAAATGGAAATGCATAAAGAGTGTTTTGCTGTTATTTTCTGTTTTAAGCAATATAAAGTAGATGGCATACTTTAAATTCCAATGCGTACAATTAGGCAGATTACAGAAACACAAATTGTTGCATTTGTTTTTTTTTTTTTTTTTAACAAATGCATTATCTAAAGAGAGAAAATCTTCCATGGCTGGAAATATTCATTGTTTCAGAATGAGGAATGAACCTCCAAAGTTAAAATGTAGAAGTGTTTATTTTTATGAGATTTGGACTTCATTCCATATACAACAATAACCAAAATATTTACAATTTAAAATTATTTGCAAGTAATAGTCTAGCTTTCAAAATTTATCATTTTGTAGGTTAAATTTCAGCCATTGGCGCATAAGTAATTTCTCAGTCTATTTAGGTGTAATTCAATACATCTTTTGCTTTTGATGAAAGGTCCAGCACAGCAGAAAAGAAGCCGTTAAAAGCCAGAAATTGTACCGAATACAAAGAAATTATCCACAAAGCTAAGCTTATACATGTTCAACAGGATTGGGACCTGTGTTGGTTTCTGAAAGCAGTATCAGGCTTCTCTTGCTAAGGAAATGAAGAACACCCTTTTCAGAGCAGGCTGCCTCTTTTGAGCCTACAGGTAATGTCCTCCCTGTGCACACATCTGGAATGCAGCATCTGATCTGCAGTCAGAAGCTACTTAACATTCTAAAGCTCAGAATAGAAATTATGCAGAGGATTGCAAGGTGTGAAACAGGCTGTTCATTTATTATGCAAATGATGCAGTATTTAGAGTAATGTACAGAAGTGCCTTCTGATTAAACCTTATTGTGGTAAGGTTTCTAAAAATATGCAGCCAGTCACGATTTCTGCCCCCCACTTTTGGGGGAGAAAAAGGTGTTCTATGTGCCACAAGTTCAAAAAAACTGATGAGCTGAACCCCAAAAACACTCATTAAATTTACCTGTAAATATGATTTTAGCACTGCTAACACTAAACATGGCTGTACACGCCCATCACAAGAATTAACCAAACCTGTCAATTTTGCCTATAATTGCTGATATTTGCATGTACCTTTGGCTAAGGATGCATCTGTAGGGGCAAATATGGTGCAGTAGAATGTACGACTACTATTCAGGGTAGTACAAAAATATTAAACAACCATATAGATTAGAATGCAAATTAGTTTCTCCTGATCAGAAATAATTTGATAGAATTCTCACTATACTTAATTGCATGAAACAGATATTTGAGATAAAATGCTAGTTTAAATCAATAGTTGGTTTGTATTTTTAGTTTTATGAAAAATAATTTAAAATATAAAATTTTACTAAATGTGTCCCTCTAGATTCTTAAAGTCTGCATTCTTCCTCCTCTCTCCATTATTTTTTCATATGATACTACATCATATAATTTAAACTGAAAAAAAGAGAGAGAAGCAGAAAATATCTGATTGGGTAAATATACAGAAATTATTTATTAACTTGTTTACCACTCAGCAAATAACTTACTGTCAGTGGAGCAACTGTTACATCACAAAGTAAAAAGGCCACTGGGAGGTTCATGGAATTAATCATATTTTTGCAGTCTAAACAAAAAAAGGAGAAATGAAAAAAAAAACAAAGAAAAGTATATGTTTAAATGGATATATTCAAGTGATAATGATAATATTTTTAGACTGTTTTACACTAGAAAAACTTTCATTTTTTTACTGTCAGGGCAAGAAAGAGTTAGCAAATCCCTAGAGAAGCAGAAGAGCTGTTGTTACTTAATAATTACATTTGAGAATATCCTTTGCATCCTTCTGCAGGAAGTCTCTGCTTTAGGAATCTGAAAAGATTGTATATGAAGACTAACATCTCTGTGACTGAAAAGATAAACTAAAAATGTAATCCCTAGCAAAGACCAGACTTGTCGGCCATTTTTGAATCAGCTGAGTCTACTCTGTCCCTGGGAGAAGGAAATGCACCGAGAGGGCCGGCCCTGCCGGAGCTCCCTCGCTCAGGAGCCCTCACGGCGGCTCAGTGCGGTGAGCATCGCTGCTTTATGGAGCAAACACTGCAATTCGAGACATAATAAATAATGTATGACCACTCTCCGGACTTCCACCAGGCTCCATTAAGGTATCCTTACATCAGCTCTATAGATGAATGGTAGTTCAGATATCAGAAGATGTTCTACCCATCAAGTGTTACTGAAAATAAATAACTAAATATGCACTTACGCATATATTCCCCCAGACTTGGAAGACGGGTGTTAGTGCCTGCCGGAAGCGTGGTGGGCAGCAGCTCCCCGCCTCTGCCCATGGCTGCCTGCAGGCCGAGTCTCCTCCATTGCTGTGCACGTTCACATCCACTCGCACACGCAACAACTAGATCACACATGAGATCAACAACGAGAGCTGATCTCACATACATCAACTCTACATCCACAGGATTCTGATGTGAAAGGCAATGCAATCCTAGCTCATAAATGAAGCCTTCCCAAGGGTACACTTTGTTTGCATATACAAATCATGAGTTTAATGTTTTTTGCATGGACTTCAATGACAAGAGACTCTAGTTCTAATGCTATGCAACAGGAGTCTTGGCTTACAGACTGCACACCACAATGCCCACATGGTCCAGAGCCACAGGGTGCATAACATATTTTGGGATATATTTCACAGGAAGGAGGTGATAGCAGTTCCCGAGGGATTCTCTTGCCCCTGTGCAGAACAGAGCTCTTCAGGGTGGTCCCACTGCAATTGCTAATATTGACCTAGCAAGCAGTTGCTCTCCTGCTTTCTCTGACTCACAAGGATTCAGATTACCAAGGAACTCTTGCTCTGGTACAGCCCTAACACCACACAGACGATCAGTTAAGGCTGTATATTGCAAAGCAGCAGTTCAGATGATAGTCTTGTTGTCAGGTCTAATTTTGCAACCCAATTACTCATGTTAGGTCACATCCAACTTGATTTTAGCGTAACGTTGTTATGATTTAAATATGAATATAAGATGAAGAGCAGGACTTTCAAAAATCTCCTGCATCTGGAAAGGGTATAGAGGATTTAAAGTCTACATTTCGTGCTTTTATAACTGGAATATTAGCACATATTATAGTGGAATAGATTAGTAGTTTTGTATTTTCAAAAAGAAAGAAATCAACCTCCAGGAAAATTAGAGAATTAAGAAATCTTGATTAACCCCTGAAATCCGAAGGAAAGCATAACGTATTGCTGTTCATGAGACAATCTTCATATGCTAAAGTGGTTGTCAGAAATCATGCGCATTTGACTATCTTTTATAATTAAACAAATCTTTGAGATAGCACTTCTTTTATTTCTAGGAATGAAAGTTGGGTTATAAATGTCTGCAAATATTTTCATATCCTATGAAGACCACCCCCTTTTTTCTGCCTCAGACATTTCATACATAAAACACAATGTGATAGAAAGACAAGTGCTCTCTAAAACAAATATTCATTCTGAAATGATGCATTGCACAGTGTATTTTTTGTAACTAGTGATTCCATGTAAAAGAAGAATATGACTATTGTGAAGCAGGCCTGTAAATTTTAGTGTTACAGTGATCTATCTTTCCTTTTGCTGAGTGCAGGTTCCTGTGTGAAACGTGAAAAAAACAGCACCTGGGTGCAACAGAAAGCCAGCCCTGAAAGCTTAAAAATGTAAAGCATTTTACAAACTACAGGTTAAAAATAAATAAAGTAACACGTTCTAACAAAAACAAACAAACAGAAAGTTTTCTGAAGTTTTACAAAATGGGTCTCTGCACTTAGGCAAAAAGAAGTCTGCTCTGTCAGGCTAAGTATGGCCCTAAGGGCCAGTGCAGAAGGTCCAAGCCATATTTTACTTATGGAACAGAACTAGGACCAAAAGATCCAAGCACAAAGGGCCAACTTGGGGTGTTACAGGTTTAACGACTAGATCTGCCACTTCCCACTAGGGAAGCTCCAGCAAGGACCCTTCTACTCTGCTGGAGGGGGTACCTTGGTCAAGACAAAGATGATAGGATTTCCGAGGTTTTACTCGAAGAGCAGTTAAAAGCAAGACAAATATCTCCTCACAAGATGTTATGTCTACATTCAAATCCTTATCAACAGTGAAAAGTATGATGCTTCCTATAAAAATGTTAATGATAATTTTCTTATAGTTTTTTTTTCCTTTGGGGAGGAACAACACGTAAAGAAGACATTGCACTGGGAAATTCAATTGTCTTTGGTGTTAAATGCAATTTTAAACATAAATAATTTCAAAGCTTTTCACTTCTGTTTTATCTCTTTTATATCTTCTAAAGATCTTTATATCTTTACATCTTATTAGCAATCTAAATGAAGCAAAAAGGTATCAAAATTCTTTACATTTTCCATTATTATGGTTATTACAGCAGAGCTGATATGATCAGTTTAATAAATACCCATAT
This sequence comes from Tinamus guttatus, assembly GCF_000705375.1. The sequence goes on along the minus strand of NW_010584846.1, from coordinate 212,054 downwards.
TCTCCTGGTCCAAATTTTGTCACCACTTAACTGATCTGAAAGGATTTTTCAAACATTTTCTGTTATCAAAACTCAGTGCACTAAGCTAGTATCATATTTAAATGTGGAACAATTCTATTGTAATCTCAGTGGTATCTGGCTGTCAGCAAGGGGGTGGCATAATGGATTATAATCATTTTACACAGAGTAAGGACAGGTCTAGCAGAAAATATTTAATTCTAGGTGATAGCTCCTGCAGAGTCAGTAAAGGGCACATGCTAATAAGGAATCTGCAGAAAGGCAGTGGTGATGACATGCTCCCTGAAAACAGCAAGCTCAGCAGATACAGCGCAGCTAATAGAACCATTACTGCCTCATGTCAAGTTATGAAAAATACCAAAGGACAGAGTCATCACAGCACAGGGCAAAACAAAGCACTTGCATATTATGGTTGGAAAAGCTTTACAGGCAGAACAATATTAGGATAACAGCGTTATCAAATGCATGAACAAAATATGCCACAAAGCTTGCTCAGTAGAAAGGGCAATTTCCCCCTTTTAATTCGGTCTTTATACCATACCATATGTTGTAGGTCTGCCATTCCTTGTATTAAGTTTCAAACTCATTTCCCACTGAGGCATCTGCTGTCTTCTGCTGATGGCAGAAGGTTTGCTTTTGCTTTTCTTTTTTTAATGTCAGTTTACGATAAAGTCCACAAGTAAAGTAAGTAAAGTAAGTGTAAGATACTGCAAATCAAGATGACTACAAGGCAGGAAGAGCATCCTAGAGATGCTTTTACACAGGACTAGTTTTCCAGACTCTGATTAAAGGCTTCTGTTACCACTGGCCAAGTGTTGGTCAGCTTGTCTCCTTCTAAAACTGGGAGTGTGTCCAGGACCACTGAGACTATGAAACCACCATACAACACTTGTTCTATGCTAAGAAGCAAACTAGCTTATAACCTAGATAGAGACCTTTCTCTATCTGATACCTCATTGCTATTTTTACATCCTGGTCACCAAAATCTTACTACTATATTCCAGATAGGACGAAATGAGTATGTATACACAATGTATACTTTTAAGTAATAATAAAAGGCATGCATTGGCATTTTAGGCACGACATAATCTAAAGCATCTACTGGAAAAGAAAATGAAATTTCCATGGACCTTTATCTCACATTGTTTTTCAGTGAGAGCTGCTATTCTTAATTTTTCACAGACCAGAAACTACATTTACTTGCTTGTTGTTTTCGTGAGAAAAATATTCATTGCATGTGGTTCCTCTCCCTCACTTATGTTCTTGTATATTGTAAGCTAGTTTCTAAGCTGAGTCACTACTTAAGAAAAAAGACACTAACAAATGCCAGACACAGCAGTAAATACCTAACTTTGTGCTCTCTGAAATTGAAATGCTGCTAATGGGATCTTTGTTTTACTACCAAAGAGTTTAATTAGGCAGGATTGTTACTGAAACAAGTGTCTAATGCAAAGTCTACTAAATCTATGGAGCCTCTCTTTTGGCTCCTATTGATGCTGACTTTCAGACTAACAATTTTAAATTGTTGAGTTGGATCTGTAACATAAGTCTTGCAAGACAAGATTTACAGTGCAATTTCTGAAGTTCAAAAACTTATCAAAAGTTGATAGTTTAAGAAATGGTTCATCAAAGTAATTTTTGTATAATTTACCAATATGTTGTTTTTATAATTGGCTACTTCGGACAAGTTGAACACCACAGGACACCTCAAAAAAAGCTATCTCAAATACGCAATTTATGATCCACATTTTTCCAATTCTTTTTATGGTAGTCATGAGCTATTTCAGTGGGCTATCCCTAGATAATGTAATTTTGTGCTTCAACCTGCCAGAAGCCCAAAACCCCCATAAGAAAGAAGTTAATTACAGATTACTCTCTGTACATTAATGTGTATCATTTGTCATGAAGATTAACTGTATTAGGAAACAATAATTGCACACGAATCCCATTCATAAAGAAGAGGAAGCACATTTTCAAAGAGCTCGATCATTCATGTCCATGAGCATTCTTCACCCCTTACGCATATTTTTTTTCATAAGTAAGTCTCAAGTAATTAGTTCCAACCTAGCTCAGATTACTGAATTACCAAAATGAAAGGCTTGTGTAGTAAGAAACAACATATAATTACCTTAGGGATTTATACAGCTATAAAGCTCTCTTTTAAAACCTGTGGCCAACCTTGCAAGTCATGGTCACATCAGAGATCTTTTTTGATGTGAATAGACCTGTTAAATCAATGGGGCTACTCATGTGTACAGGGACTGATCTCACAAAAACACTGATGCTGAAAATGTCCTGTTCTATATGTTCTGTTATTTGCTTGAATAAACAAAGGAGCACACAAGAGTAATATTATGTAGAATATCATGCACATATTTCTGTGTGATAACTGTATTTTCCATTATTGATCACAGAATGTCTATGCTATACCAAAATCTCATTCCTATTTTGTTCTTAAATCTAAGTGATATTACAGCAGATGCTTTTCACTTTAAATGGGATAGTAATACCAAGTTAATTAACAGACACACTATATATAACTTCATTTGAAGTTTCTCACTGAAGATTTTTATTGCAATAAAGGTTTATTAAACTCTTTCAAAACAGTATTACTAATTGTTTCATTAATTCTCACGTCTATAGTGACTGATCTTCTCTGTGATTTTTTGAGTGAGGTTCTGATCCAGTACTGCAAAGAGAAGGTCAGATTACATAGTATTTTCCAGTTTTAGCTAGCTAAGGAGAAAGTACAGATGCCAGAAAGCATTAGAATGATATATTCTCCATTATTACCACATCAAATATTCTCCTAACTGGACGTACTTCCATTCTAACTCTATCATATATACGGGCTAAACACTGTTGCTGTCATCTGCCGAAATGTGTTCCATTAAGATATCATTGCTCTGGTATTATGGTTTGCAGCTACAAAGGAAGGAGGTAGGAGAACGTGACATCTGATTCTTTGGCCTTTTTCTGCACAGAGATTGCAGAGCAAAGCTATTGGTGAGATCTTGCCATTCTCTTAATATTGTCAAAACTAGAAGAACGTCTCTCACAATTTACTGCCACTTTTGCAACACCAGTAGCTGTGTGCAGGAAATGAGCTTAAACGCTCTGTCGGGAGTCAGAGCAAGTCCTACAGGAAGACATTTGAGATTTAACTGGCACTTAAGTATTGTTCTGACTTTCTGTACACATACGTACTTTATCTAAAGACAGGCAAATGTAAAAATAACTCCATGCACTGTTCTACTGATATGTTTGTTCTGTTATGTTTTCCGGGCCAGAGGATTATTTAGGACATAGGGCATAAATCCATTCAGGTTGGTTAGGAGGTAAAATGATTATATAAGCTATATTAACGCATGCATTATCACAGCAGAAATTCTGCATTCCCTGTTTTCTTAACAGATTTGGCGAAAATATTATTTTTTTAATTAAAATAAAACTTGTCATATTACTAATCCCTGAATGTATTGAAACACTCTGAAGTACATTATCATCATTGCAAACTAGTCTCTAAGAAACTGAACATACAGGGCTCCATTTTGGTTCTGCTTTTAAAAATGGCTAGTGAGGGATGAAAAAATACATAGCACCATCAGAGCCCAGAAAAATGTCTAATGTGCTGCAGGAAGTATAACCGCACTGTTTCTAAGCATGCAGAATTTGCCCACCAAGGCATTTCTGAGGTGCATCTTCACTGGGTGGTCTCTCAGAGAAGTGCTACGATAGAATTACAGATTAATGTTCTCTTTCCTGAGAGGCTCTGGTATTGTTTACACAGAAAAAATAGATGACCTTAACAATACCTATATATTTAAAATCAAGCTTAAGTACAGTTGTGAATACTAATGTTAGAGACTAGAGCAATAGAGCTGTAAGGAAGGTATTACATCCTTAGCCATAAGTCACTGAAGCTTCTGCAAGGTGATATAACTGAATGCTTGCTTCAATAAAATTATATTGGATAAAATATCATGCTAATAAGTTAGTTTAATTGATATAAAATCTATATAAAATCTATATAAAAATCAGTATGCAGCTTCCATGAAAATCCCAAGCATGGAAAAGGGCCCACCACTATCTTCATTTCTCCACTTTCTACCCATAGAAGACTTAGCACAATAAAGCCTGTTGTTAAGACTTTACGGTTGTCATACTAGATTGTGTTGCTTTAACATTAAATGTTTGCTACAATCAGACAGATGAGAGAGAACCAAAAACAGTCCCTCCAGACAGTTAAAATGTACAAACTTCACTTTTCATTTCATGGCAAGAGATTTCCTCCTGCTTTTCTGTAAAATAATGTTTCAATCACAGTTGCTGAAGAGTTGAGGACAGCAGCTGCTTACCTCAGTATGTACACGGCAGAACAAAAGCACATCAGAGCAAGGACCAAAAGAACAAATGTCCTGAGGTTTTCTCTCACCATTATGAAAGTGCATAGGTCTTAATTGAGTTAGTTGAAAATAGTTGCCCTCAGTCCTTGTCACGTTATATAATAAAAGTGAGCTCTCTAATCTATCAGAATACTTATCTTCCAGTTCGTGGAGTGCTAGCAGAGGGAAAAAAAAATAGTTATAATACACACATTGCTGTGTGCTTACTATTCAGTCCTCACTGTATTCCTGATGGTTCATTCCGAGTGGCTTAAAAGCCCTTGATTGTCTGTCTGTATTAGCATAGTCATGCTGGCCTTCAACATCAGAATTGTGTGCATAAAGATGTGGGTCACTTCACTCAAAACAGTCATTACCATGTTTTGTGGGGAGGTAGGGATAAGAGGAAAAGATAAGATTAACTGATTAACTGTCAAAGATGTGGTTAAGGTATTAAAGAAGATGTGGATCTCCATTCTGTGAAAGTAAAATGAAGAAATAAGATAAGAATTCACTATTCAACCAAATGACTTTGGAATTAATAAAAGGCAGATATAGAATAATTAGCTTCTCTTTATGTGCATATATGTCTTTATGCCCTTGCCACGGCGTTGCCTATGAATACTTCAATTTTACTTTAACTGTGATGAATGAGGCAGGCAGGAACATCACAGCAACCCACACTAGGGTGTACTCATCGTTGAAATTGTACATTGGAATACTAGTGTCAAAAAATCCTACATGTTCAACTATATCTGTCCCTCTGAAGAGATTATATTAGGCTTCCTTCTAGCTGTACAACACATGGCAGGTGCTCATGGGAATTAAGTGAGCCACGCAGTGACCAAAGATAGGAGGAAAACTCTGACAGAGAAATTCTCTGATAGAAGAACTTTGAGGAGTGAAGCTGAAATGCAAATTATCAGGGTTCTTGTAAAGCACTTCTCAAATAATGCAATCAGACAATTTTCTTAAATTTTAACAATTAGAAAAGACTTTGTAACTAACATTGAACCTAATTATACATAGAACATAACTTCCTCATTCACTTACCTTGGGGACATGCAATTTGCAGATGAATCATTTAATTTGTCCTTATTAAAAAAGGCACAGAATTCTATTTTTACTATGTCTATCTAAGTTTCTCCTTACAAATGTGAAACTCTCATATAACCACAAAACATTAGCATTTAATTAATCATTCACTCCGTCTCATCATCATCACCAGGCCAAGAGAATTCCAAATACGTACCATTGGGTTAATATCCTGACAAATACGGTTGGCATATCACTCTCTGGAAATCAGTAATAACTATAGCAAAATATTCTAATGAAATAGCATTCTTTGAAATTATGCTTCCTCATGGAAACATCTTCACATACAGGATTTCAGAGTCAATGTTTGCTATGTGAAACCAAGCTTAGGATATGGCTCTCCAGTATTGGATTATGATATGATTATGATTATTACTGGTTTCATTACCAGTAAAAAACAATGTTTTTTGAAGTAGTATATAGTTTTAGACTATATAGTTTTATATTACATAGTTTTTGTTTCCAAATTCCATGCCAATTATAAAAATGTTTAATTTTAGAGAATATTGGAAGTCTCCCCAATCCCAGAATTGATTGGCATGTATGGAATTTTTAGTGATAAGGCAGTCTAAAAGTGCAGAAAATTCAAATATGTCTATTCAGAAAAGTTAAATTTTGAAGGGGTGAAATTTATGTAAATAATGCAAAAAAAAAAACATAAATGCAGAGACATAAATATTAAAATATGGAAGATCTCAAATTAGTGAAAGTGCTAGCAAGAAGTATTCCTTTGTATTCCAGACTAGCTTTAGAAGATGATACTTCAATCATATATCCTACCTCCAATAAAATAATTCTCTACATTAGCATTGCTAATAAGTTAACTTTCTAAGTAAAACTGATTTTCAAATGAAACTGAAGTGCTGCTCTAATTTAAGGTTCATTACAACTTTTCCGGCCAAGCTTTGTATATTTGTGTTTGTAGCATATATGAGAAAGAGTCTTACATGGTAAAAATGAAATACGGAGATATTTATCGTTAATATAACAATTTTTATTATTCTCCCTATCAAAAGCTAACCTTTAATTGAGCTTGCTGGACCCAAATGAGTAATTTTTAATAGACCTCTTCAGTAATTGAATTAAATTTAGTTCAGCTCTGGAACTTTGGTAGAACCATAATTTATTGCTATCTGTTCAAATACACCTTTATTTCACATAAAGTAAACCAAACCAGACATTTCAGGAACTTCCTATCATCACCCAAAACTATCTAGACTATTCAAACAGAATGGAAGACTATATACATGCCATGAAAATAATACAAAATAAATGCCTATTTTAGTTTAATGCCTTCTTCAAGAAAGGTCTTCATTGGTAGGACGTAGAGAATTTCTACTATAAGATTTCCACAGGAGAGTCGGAAAAGAAAAACTGCTAGGACACTAGCATAGTATATCTTCAAATGCATGTTTACTGCTGCAGTGTTTTGGATCTTTCACTTTTCTAGTCCATATAATCTTTTATTCCCAATTAGTGGAATCCCTCACTGTAATCTTCATTTCTCAGTTTAAATTGTTCAGAGATATGCACATTCACCCCCTACAAGACACTTACTTGTAATGTGCCTATGATTATAAAGTCCTGGTCTATACCTGCATAATACTGAAACAAGAAAAAGCTGTCAAGATGAGCTCACTGAGTTTGAATGTATTGAATGTAAGAACCAGCCTGATTAAGCAACTAACATGGATTTGAATGTAGGTCTTTTTAAAATGCTTTAAAAATGTGTATATGAGTTTGTAAACAGACAAGTTGTCCTGTTACAATTCATACTACACGTGTCTGTGGCAGATAAACAACTGTGGCCTTAGAAGCATCCTTTTAAAAACCTCTAGCTGTGCACAGGTGTTTTTCCTTCAGTCCTAAACACAAGGCCTGCACTGTTTCAACTATTTTGGCTAACAACGCAGGTATAGTGCTAAAAAACGTATGTGAATGCTGAAAAAGGTTGAGTGTTATGATTTAAATTTTGTCTTAAATGGTCTTAATTCTATGTGCATTACTTAGGCTTTGTGTTCGTTTATCTATTTTCTTGGAAGACTCCTGTACAAAACTGCACCTTCACTAGCAAATGCCATCTCTCTCACTTAACCAGGTTAAAATTAAACCTGTGTAGATAGGTAGCATACAAGATAAGGAAAAAGAATTAAAAATTAATGGGGAAGGAGATATAAAGGAACTGAAATGATAGCTGTCAACAATGTTCTTAATATTTACTCATTCTCTATTATTCTTACCTTTTTTATATATATGCACATAGATCTATAAACATGTTCTGAAATTATTTTCATTCATTTAGATTATATTTAAAAATAGTGATTAACACACTTTTCATATTTTAAAAACAAAATTTATTTTCAGTTATTTGTAGGGCAGGACTTTAAAATCATGTTTTTCTCATTTTCATAAAACAAAACAAAAAATGTGTTTTTTTTTCTCAAAACTATAAAAATTATCTCTGGAGAGAAATCAAGAACAAAACTCATAAGAAAATAGGAAGCTGCATTTAGAAAAATTTGTAATTTTACTGCAACTTCATAAACAGTGTATATGAAAACAGGGAAAAATGCAATCTTACTAGTATATTCTTGCATTTTAAAAGCAACTTTTATATACTGAAAATACATATGATTCACCTTCATAGTCATTCTAAATTCATAAAATGTAAAAGAAATCCTTTCTACTATGAAAAATAAAATCAACTGCAAACTGCCTAATTTCAAATGAAAAATCTAATAGGTGAAAATAAAAAATTCTCATCTGAGAAAAGAAAATGCAGAAGAAGGAAAGGAGTTTCATTATTATTTTCACAGAAGAAGGGACAGCTTCAATTGCATTTCAAACATAAAAAAAGCCAATGAAGTGAATTAAAGGACACTTAATAACCAGGAAGCAGAAACTGGTATAGTAGGAAGATTTTTTTTTTCCCTTAGGATACAAAGGAAGGCAAAACTCCAGGAAAATTAATGCAGACTCAACAAAGCAAGGATTTTCCCAGTATATGTAAAATCAAGAATTAATTTTCTCTTTGTTGAATCCTGTTAGACATTTCTATGACTCATGATTTCCTTGAGAACAAGATCTGCCTGAGTACCTCATTAAGCATCACAGTTTAGGGCTTTTTTATAAAATCTGCATATCTATCACTATCGGACTAAATACCTCAAAATAGTATTGAAATGTGCATAGTTATTTTAACAGTTTGCAGGTTATATGCTTCAGTTTGGTTATGGTCAGATTTTCTATCTGTAGTTTGCTGCAAAATTCAGCTGCTTTTTAGCCTAAACATTATTTTAGATGAGTTCACATTTTCATATGTCAACCTCAGAAAATAAACAAAAAGAAATAATTCCTTATGCAGCATTTGTTTAACATCACTTACAATTCAGGAATTATTTATCAACATAAACACAGTTTTTTCTTTATTTCCACAATATTACAATTAGTTTTCACTGTCTTGCTTGTGTTTATCAACCTTCCTATTTCATTACCATATTTTTTGTTTTCTTGTTAAAGTTTTGATTAAATTTACAGGACTTAGAGATTGCAATACAGGAATGTTAGTAAACTACTTTGTTTAAGAAATCCGGTAAGTCACCTCTCTGCAATTTGTAAAGAGTTTATAAAAAGTAAGTAATAAGGTCCCCACACTTTTATATTTAATTTATAAATATATTTATAGCAATATAATTTATATGTGTATATTTATATTTAAATCTCAACAAGCAAACAACCTTACAGAAGCCAATAGAATTACATATATATTTAAAATTAAGCGTATCTTGAAACATCAAGAAATATCAGAGTCTAAGAACATCGAAAACCAGCTTTAATCCCATTCTTCTGAAGAAAGAAGCAAGCAGGTCTCATACCATTAAAGTCAAGCCAGTGAAAAGCCTTTAAAAGCCTTTCTAACAGACCAAATGGAACGGTCTGCCTATATATCTATTCTCTACTCCTCTGATTAAAAGGGGAAAAAAAGTCTTATTTTCCTTTTAAAAAATGTAAGTAATTGAGCCTTCAGCTTGGATTATCCTGACTCCAATCAAGTCACATAATTAGTTCCTTTTCCTTTCAAAAGGACAAGAAAAATTTGAATTTTGCTTGCCATCACTCATTAGTGAAAAAGAAAGTGATTATTTTGGATCTTGGAGTAACGTAAAGCCAAAATAATGATAGAGTAGAGGAAATATAAACACTACATTGCTGCTTTCCTGGACACAATTTACCTTATGGGCTTGTTCCTCACTGTTTCTACCTGAATACCTGCTTAAGCTTACCAATGATTGCAATATGTAAATACAGCTGCCTATATCCTCTCTCTTTATGGTCTGTTAAGAAAAGATTCTGCCTTTCATCCTCACACCAGTCGAAGCATTAATGAGCATATCCCCAGCCACACCATATCTACAAGACTTAAAGATATATAAAAGCCTTCTAATATATAAAGCTGTATAATAATTTAAGATACTGTATAATGCATTATTGAATACTTTATAATATACTATTAAATATATACTTTGCTAAATTAAATAGTATTAAAACACTATTAATTAAAATGCATTCTTAAAATGTTATATAACACTTAAGCGTATTATGGAAGTATCCTGTCTTATGAAACAAATAATGCTTTATATGGTCACTTCATATTCTGAAAATCTCACAACACATGGAAAAGCAATGTCTTTGACATTTATGATGCAGAGGACACAAAGTAATACCTGACAATGAGCCCTGTATGCTTGAAAATAACTCAGACAGTAACAGACTTTGGAATGCAAAGGGAAACATTGTCCAGAATGTCAGAATTAATTACAAACTTTTCTGGTTTCAAAATAGTAGTATTTTCTGAAGAAAAAAAAAAAAAAGCAGCATAAGCCAACTGCATTTATGTAACCTGTCACAGAAAGGATTACCTTGGTTCTAAGGCAGCCACACATCCAAAGTGCTGCACAGTGTCATTATTCAGTAGCAGAACAAATTTTGATTTGAGGCAAGAGCTGTCAGCCTATCTAACAACAGGGAAAAATGTCATCAGTTGAAAGATCCACAACAGGGTGATCACTGCAATTCACAATACATAGTTTCATAACACAGGCTGTATGAAAAGCATCAAATGTCTTACAGCGGGGGTACTCTGCTCTCCATTCTAGGTAAAATGAGACATGAAATACCTCATTTGAACTGAAGTAAGCATGGGCAAGAAGAGGGATGACAGAACTCAGAGAAAGTCTCTGCAATACTGTCATGTAATACTCCAGCCTAACCGTGCAGAAAACAAGTCTGATCCAGCACCTGACAAGTTTGCTGCAAACGTCCTCCAGAAGCTACTAAAAAAAAGCATTTGTGTTTGTGGTTATAATTCTATAAGCTGACTATAACTGCAATTACAAATCAGATGTATTCTATATTTCGTCTTCTTTCCACACAATCCCGCTATAGATAAAGTAGGACATTATTCCAAATCCCTATGTGCTATCGTATTTTTGCTTTTGCCCCTTCTGAAATATTGAACATAAGCAGAAAGTCCAGTGAAGGTCTTCCCCACATCTACTCAGTCCTAAGGACATATACTCAGTTTATGCTCCAATTCAGTCACCTTAACCCTATTTGAAATGGCGCTCTCAAACCCTTCCCCACTGAAAGAGCTGTCAGCACATACACTGTAATTTGATCATTTCATATTCTTGGTAGGTGGCTGCAGTGTTCCGGCCGCTTACCCACTGCCCTAAAGTGCTCTCAAATCTGTGCCTTTCTTTCTTCTTCTCTCTCAATATTGACATCTGAAATGTAAGTTTGAAGAGAGATGAACAAATGCAAAAGGGCAGGTGGCAGCGCTGTTACGGCGGAGGAGCTCCTGTCAGAAGGTGGCACTTGCTGTATTACGCAAACTTCCTCTCCATCCACCAGAGCAGAGCCACAGCATCGTACGCTCTTACCATACACTTCTGTACGTAGGCCAGCTAACCCAGAATACAGAGATGGTGTCAAAGCAACAGCAATACAGTTTGTATCATACGTATTTCCTGAGTCATTAGAAGTATATATATCTATATACGTGTATACAGTAGAAGAGTAAAGCAGACAGAAATGTGTATAACATAAGACACAGAAGGCAAATGTAAATTTACAAATGTTCACTGGTAAATGAAGACCAATGAATTTTTTTTTAAATGTAGGCCTCCTCCTAATTAAGTTTGTAAAGGCAATTAAGATCAGAAAGAGAAATGCAAGAAGGCTGTTTCACGCAAGTATGCAGGAGAACATATTTCCACACCAGCAGGCACGACACCGTAGGAAGGACGGACAGGTGTTAGAGGAACAAGATGAGAAGCAACACAGATGAAGACAAATGAATTGATTGTGTGAAAATCTTTTAAAATGTTTGGAATATGAACGCGAGTCAATGGAAAAGTACAAGGCTGCCATTGCAATAGTGATAGTTGCCGGTGTGTGAAAAGTGGGAAACAACTTTTGACGAAGGCTGATCTCAGAAACCAATTTCTTAAGGCACAGCACAGGAAAAAGGAAAGGAGAACTCAATCCTAAAGGCACATATGAGAAATGGAGCAGCTTGGGTGAAAAGGTGGCTATCCTGACAGAAGCAATATGTGAAGAATAATTAAGTTTAGGGTCAGTGAAAACACCAATATTCTTGTTCCGTACAAGCACGAATGCTCAATGAGAACGGTTGCTGGAGGAGTAGACCCTCTTGCCAAACAGAAACATTTTTTTTCTTTGATATGTTTATTGAAAAAAGACTGAGCCAATACAAAAGTCGACAGGTTACTAGAGAAGGATGTAGATATTAAATTCAGTCAAGTATTGAACTGTGATAGAAGCAGGCTTAATGATACAAACAGGAAAAAATACATTACTACAGAAGAAGACGCCTATCATGAATAAAAATATAGCTATTCAGTCCAAAACCAAAAAGCATTCACTATTTATTACTGAAAATCCATCTTAATTTTAATAAACAGGAAAATTAGCTTCAGTAAAGACATATGCAGTGATATATAGAAGAAAGATTAATTGTATCTTCTACATCCAACTGTCCGATGAACTTCCTCAGGAGTGAGATAAATAATTTCTCAAGTTAACGTTTTGTTTTTAAGAGGCAAGAACTAGTCAAGACAGCAATGTTTTTTTTTTTAGTTAAATGCTATGCATAAAAGTAGCAATTAGTTGATGAAGAATATTACATGAAAGGCTTTCACTAATCTAAATTTCGCTGCAAGTTTCATGAATATGAAAATTTCAAACTTACAGGACAAAAATGCCACTTTAAATGTTAATTTTAAGTATCTAACACATAAAATAAACACTGAATATGAAAGAAACAATATGTTTCCATAGTTTTCCATTAGTAAAAAACAATTATTCAATGCTTATTGTGCCATGTGCCAACATTAGTAAGCATGTAAAGGAAGTAAGCACATAAAAAACAGTTTTCAGTGTGTACTGTGCAGTGTGCCATCTTGCCCATCTGCACGTGAACATCTTTCTTATGAATTCTATCAGTAGTCAAAGTCAAATCAAAAGACTGACAGGGAACAACAGATAACAGAGAAAGACATTTAGCTATAAAGTGAACTGTAACGCTTCAAAGCAATCTAACACCGCAGCCTTGCTAAAATAAAATAATGGTTAATATACAATAAAAGAACTGGAATTATATTGTGCTGCTTATAGCATTCTCTGCTTAAAAGGTATATAGAACTAGCCCTTTCACAAGAAAGCAATAGAGATAATGTGCCTAAGACTTCTGCATGCATAATGCAGATGTATTGCACCAGGGAATTGCATCTTATCCTCTTTTATTTTGTTTTTGGCCAAAATGAGTAGTCCTTTACCCCTGAGTTATGTGCAGTTCTTCTATGGGGAAAAGTGCTGTGTAACTCAGCAGTACTAAAAAGACATGCACACAGTCCTCACTGAGTAGTCTGCTTCCCCTCATCCCATTAACGTGCTACTACTCACCCCTATTATTTCAACTTGAACTTAATGCTAGGAAGTTGAGAAAGTGTTTGGAACTGCAACCAACATTTATGTATAAAGTAATTTCAAACCTTCTCGATGAAAATAACAGAGGACACAGACCAAACAGCTTTAAGAATCTTCCCTCAGATTACCTTGGTAAAACTAAGAAAATAATTCAAGGTCTCTAACTGGACTTAGAAGTCCAGGTGCTAACAAAAAAGAAAGATGAAAATTTCAGTGAGATGCTCTCAACTTTGACTTCTGATAAATTTATTTCAGTGCAAAAAGTTCAGCATAAAAGCTAGCATCTTAACTGAACTCCTTTCTCAAAGTTTTGTGTTCACATATCTTAATTAAAGTCTTTTCCTCGGTCTACAAAAAAATCATGGTTAAGAATAATCAAAATTTTTATAGATTTATGTGGTTGAGATTGTGTATAGTCATTATAGGTTTCCTGTGAAACATATCTTTTTGATGTTGATTTGTAAGAGTATCAGGCAATTGGGTAGAATGCAATGCAGTCATGCTTCCCTTTGGGAAGAGAAAGCAGCAGAAATTGTGTACCTGCATTCTTCTTCTGGTGGTTCATAATAAATTATAGAAGGTGCAGATAATCCCTACAGCCTGTGGGGAAGAAATCTGAGAACAGATCTGAGAAATAGAGAAATCCGTCTCCTCCCCAAGCCCATTCATTCACATTTGACCAGTAAGCAATCTCCCAAGCTCTGTGCACCCGCAGTACGGGTACTCTCCTCTGTATCTTTAAAATACTAAATCAGATTTACACAACTACAAGATGCACACATACTATTCATTCATAGCAGCAATTTTTCTCTAGCTGTGACCAGAGGGAAGTGTAAGGGTAAGAAACCTGAGCATTCTGGTCCCAAACAGCTATTACTGTGGGAGTCTCTTGTCAGACACATACATACATTCATCCATTCTGTCCTCCCTCCTGTGTTCATTTACCATTCCTCAGTCAGATAAGTCTTAGGGCTCTTACTGGGATTTGCAGAGACTGTCCCACCACTGCTACTTGGGTAGCTGTGTTCCTTGTAAGTCTATTCCTGGGTGTCCACAGTTCATAATGTGATGTTTTAAGGCAAACTACTCAGAAGAGTTCTTCAGAGTTCTTCTTAAGCACTAAAATGGCAAACAGGAAATTCATTTTTAAAAAGGCTAAGCTTGCCTAAGTGTGAAAAATACCCACTCAAAGCTCATGTCACACTTAGATGAAAAACAAGCGGCAGACCTAAGGAAGGTCAATTGCACAGTACGTGACATAAACGCCTGCAGGTCATGTCATATTACCCTGCACATAACAGAGGATTTGGGGGATGAGGAAAGAGAGAACCAGACAAATAAGCAGGATATGAACATACACCAACAGAGTTATTTTCTTATGGACATCAGAAGCCATACAAGCTGCCTAGCCCACAGCAGCTGTGCATGCTTCACTCTCCAAAAAAGGGTTAACTCTGCAAAGATCAGTATTAACTCCCACACAGATTTCTGCTGGAAATCTATCAGGTTGCTAGGGTAGCATGCTGTGCATAAAGGCTGCTCCCTGGCTGTGTACCCTCCCTGCAGACACATGAATCCCTAACTATGAGGTGTGCTAATACAGAAGAGTTTCTGTGGGCTATGGAGAACCATCACCAAATGCACTACTTCCTCTGGCCCAGGAGTTATAGACCCATTGAACCAGTCTTCTGTTCTTTTGCATTACAGGCCTGCTTAGCCTGTAGAAAAGGCTATTTCAAACTTCTCAGTTAACTGCCTGACCACAAAGGCTGCTTAATGTCTTTCTCTTACTCTTTAATTTCAAAATGGATGGACTTTAATATCCAAAGAAAAGAAAGCCTGAATAGCAAGCAATAACCCCAAACCCTGAAAGATGATATTGTGAAATGAAAGTGCAATTGTGGTTGCTCCATTTCACTACCAATTTAGGTATTAATGAGATTTTCTTTTTTTATTATTTTTTATTTTTATTTGCAAGGGTATTTAAAGACTATATATAAAAGGAATCAAAAACCATTTCCTCATTTTTGGTCCCATACTTCCATCATAGAACTTTATTTATTTATTTATTTATGCATTTGTTTTTGTCTCCTGATGGTAAGTGGGAGGGAGGGAGGAACCTCTTACTTTCCCTAAAGTTCTCAATTTCATTTTGTTCCTCCTGCATCTATTTTAAGACTCCTTTGCCTCCTACTTCCCAAAAGCCTCCCAATTCTTTAAAGCCCAGTATTAAGCCACTAAGGGTGAATGTAGGGGTACTGCCAGCATCCTTGCAGGCTAAACACTACCTCTCCTGTTAAATGGAAAAAAAAAAAGGTGGCTAGAGAACTGTCTATTCCTGGTTGCTGAGGGCTGCGTGCTATTTCTTGAATGCTTTCCCTGAGGCTCCAGAAAGAAAATGATGAGACAGAGATTCTTCTGCATCACTGCCCTAGAACACAAATCCAATTGCCAAATACTTTGACAGCTTATATATGCCAAAATGGACAGTATTCTGCATTTCTTAATGATTCAAGGGTACTACCATGCAGCTTTCTAGAGAATAAGACTAGTGAAACAGAACAATGTCGGCACTCAAAAAAAAGTCAGGGGTGACTTTCTTGAATAGCAGAGAGGCGCAGAGTAAATACCCTTTGGTATATAGTATAAATCCTTTGCAAATTCACAGTTTTAAAATGCTCGTTGTCATATTTGTTTTATAGCTTAGCATCTTTTGTTTTCTTCATGCTTAAGATGCCCTTAACAAATATCCTCATGCAAGTATAGCTAAATTGGGATGAGAAAGTGCGAAAGATTTATAATGTTGCCAGAACTGTCAGGTAGACTATGAACATGAAATGTTTCATCACGAGAACTATGAAAATGTTCTGCTTACCATTTCTTTTAAAACCTTTTTTTTTTTTTTTACTAACCTACAAACATCAATGCTTTTGAAACTTAAAAGGTAAATGATTCATAAAAATTAGAACAGCTGCTTTGTCTCTTTCTTGTGAGTGGAAAACACAGACAAATATGACAAACATTAATGGAATTAAGTTAAAAAAAAAAAAAAAACTAAAAGAATTTGCACCTGTGAGTGTTTCTCCTCTTACACCTGACAAATGTAAACCAAGCCCTCCTTGGTTCCTTTCTGCTGCCTTCCTATACACATCCCAGAGTTCATGCTGAAAGGGCTTCACCTCTTCATGTTTTATGTATCACATGGAATGTACTAGAGGAAGAATTTATTTAGGTTTGCTGGGCTGCATGACCTCCCCAAAAAGCATTAAAGGCAAAAAGAAGAAAACCCAATCAAGTCACAGTCCCTTACTGTGTTTATCTGCCTGACAGACTTGAAAACTATGCTTATTCCTCTGATAAACTTGAAAACTATCATATCAATAATACCGTTTTTAAAGCATGTACTTTTACTACTGCATGCCTCTCTCACTTTGACAAAATATCTTCTCTATAAGCATGATGATGTCATAGACTTTGGTTAAACTTTGTGATTCCTTCATGAGTTCAAAACCAAACAACAAAAACAAGACCTATTTTTTTGTTTGTGATACAAACCAAAATACACAGGAATTAATTTCTGAACACCTAAAAGTGCACTAATTATTCTGAAGAAACAAGAAAGACAAAAATTCTTAGGTCATTTATACAGACAGGCCAATCATTCTGCTGATGGCAGGGACTTCACCGTTCTCCGTACAGCAGCTACAGTCTTGTCTCTACATTCTAACAAGATACAGTAAAGAAATGCCACAGAAGGCACATGAAAAAAAAAAAGGTCAAGAAGTAAAAAATATATCAGCCCACAGCTTGCTTACCCTGAGAAAGCTGAAACTCCCATTAATTCACAGTATTACTATAAAATATTTAAATATATATATATATAAAAGAAACAAACCATAATTCAACTTTAGCAAATTAACAGAACTTTGCTTAGGTTAGAGGATGTCAGTGAGATTCTAAAACAAGTAGCTTGATGTGGCAGAAACAGAAAAATTCAGCAGAGAAAACTCCCTTCTACCACAGGGCAAAATATGTATGATAGTAGACAGAAGTGAGGACCACTTGTCTAGAAGCTATTAGTGACTTAAAATGTTTTTAAAAGCAAAGTAACCCTCTGAGGCTAAATAAAACAAGAAAGGCAACTTTATTTCCTTAATTTCCTCAGAGAAGAGGAATACTTCTCATATTTCATCTTCTGGTGAAGGCCAAAGCGAAGAACAGGGACCAGAGACATTTCAGAACTATGAAGATGAGATCAAAGATCAGTTGCCTTGGCAGTAAGTAATGTTTCTATCCCCAGCCAAGTGAGGACACAAAAGCATTTGGTATGAGACAGTTATTAGCGAGACAGTCAGGGTAAGACTGTGTCTTCCTAAACATGCTGTGACAGAAAGCTCCGCATAAAACTTTTGTTTCTATATCAGAATAAGTAAACAATACCTAAACTCAGGAAACTCCTATCATTCTACTCAAGTATTATTTTAAGTATTTATTTGTCACTAACATAGTATAAGCAAACTGTCCTTGTGTAACTTACAGTAGGGCTCAAGTGAATTCTAATTTTTTGCTCACTTCAGGGTATCTGTTATCTTATATTTTTAATTTAATGCATATTAAAATGGGGCCATATAAACATGAAACAGTGCCAAGTTTCTGAAGTGAGATATAAAACTCACTTTCTAAACTTCAAAAGAACTGTTATGCTTTAAGAAACTCAGCTTTTAAGTATTTCTCATTTCATTGTGATTGTTTTTGCCAGAGGAGAGGGCTTTTCCAACATCCTTTCTGAGGCTTGGAAGTGGAGTGTGAAGAGTTTCTTTTCTTTCTTTTTTTTTTTTTAATTTCAAATAGCTAAGTTTCTTGCAGCATCCTTAGTTTAAGAGGCATTACTATTTTACCTTAGATTCATGTTTGAATGTTGCATCGTATTTATATACAGCCTGAAATGTACCTTCTAAGATAACTAAGCTTTGAGTTCTGTTCATTATTTATTTTTTCTACCTTTGGAATTAAAGTAAGCAGCTTGTTTCGAGATATTAGCTGTCTCATTCATCTTCTTTGTATTCCCCTCTTGGAAGCTTCTCTATGTACAAGAAAAGGTAAATCCTAAATAGAAATATCTAAAGCTGTCTCCAGTAGGGGTTCTTAGTGAATGAAGAAAAAAAAAAAAACCCTCCTGTTTTGATTTTAGGCCTACTAAAGAAAGACATAGGGAGAAATGAACTTCTGCTTTTTACATTTTATTTTACATAAAGCCAAACTGAAATTACTTTGCCCTAAGCATTTTTTTCTCTAGGCATTGTGTAGAGTATATATTCTTGTCTGATTTCATTCACTACACATAACTCTTTGAATCTGCTACCACTCTGGCAAAGAATATGGGACAAAATCTAACCTCACTGTTACTCCAGTGTTTAGCAATGTGATGATCCCAGGACCAGAAATTTTCTCAGGGTCTTTGCACAGGGTTAAGATGGCATAATTTTGTCTGAGCCAGAATACCAATGTCCATTCAGATTTCAGCCAGGCTGTGAGACAGAGTGAATTAAAAGGTTAGAGAGTATCACACCTCTCAAAGAACAGACTCTTCTTAAATAATCCCTAGTTATAATAGAAGTTAACCTAATATCTTCTGCTGCTCCTCAAATTTAGACACAAAAGTTTTAGGTTTTCAGACTCCTCACAGAAAACTGGGATATTTGCTGCATGTGCAGAAATAGAACTAGCACAAGTTGTTATAATTAAAACCAACCAAAAAACAAACAAACATGCAAACGAATAAACAAAATACACAGAAAAAAAAGCATCTGGGTAATGTTTTCTGGTAGTTACTGGTAAATTCAGTGACCTTATAAGTATCTTAAGTCTCTATATCCCTAAGAAAGTTGAATAACGAAAGTTTTTCTGCATATAGCACTGTATTAGTCCACACAGTAAGTTTTTTTCCCCAAGTTCTCTTAAACATAATATTAATATAAGGAAAAAGTCATCTGCTACTACCCTGTAATGCATGTTAATGCTAATGCAAAGGCAGCAGCTTGACATATTTAGTTGATAAAGATTGCAGTTTTCTAACAGATAATGATAGCTTTACTTTTCTTAATAGACAGCTTGCAGTTCATGTTGGAAATTCACCTGTGTACGCACATCAATGCAGATGGGCCACAATACATTTTAAACAACCTCCATTCTGCATTTTTGTGACTCATCGTGACAGCATCAACAATGTAACTGAGTCAGAGAAGACAGACACACCACACACAGATGGAACAAGGCATTGACATGTCTTATTTCATATAATACCATTACAATTTAGCGTCAATTCCAAACCCTAGGTTTCTTTTATGTAAAACTTCAATATGATAGAAAAAATAACAACACAAAACTGCAAAGCTATATTAAATATCATAAAAAAGTAGTATGATAACAGAATGGGCCAAATCATAATCTCCTGCTTACTAAGCAACAAGAAGGGAAATACCATTGCTTTTATACAAATTCACTGATGATGCTAAAATTACTGTATTAAGGATGAGTATACAGAATTCTAGATACAGTACAGTACTGGGAACCCTCAGCATGATTTCCTGCTATAATTTGTTTTCTATCCTGTTTTTCAGTTTCCCCCTGAAAACTGTGCGTAAAATCCTTGTCTGGTACCCTGGGGAGAATGAGGTCAGCCATGTCATGACCCTCTCTAGAAAAGACATGGGCTTTGACAGGCCACCTCCATCTGAGGTAACAGTCTTACCTCGACTTCATCTTTGTGCTTGTATGTAGCATGTGTGTACACACTCACATATATTACATATCTACACATACTTACGCACACGAACCAGTAATGCAAACAGAGCACGTCATGTTACTGAAATACACTGTCTGCAAACAGGAGTTCTGCTCTAAGAGATACCCATTGGGACTCCAAATATGACTTTTTGTTCATATTCTTTGGGACTTTGTGAAAGACAATCTGTTGAAATACCAGCGACTTGGCCTTCCATGGAAGTTGGAGAGTAAAAGCTCCATGTATACCCTATGTGCTTCGGGTATACTACTCTCCTGGTTACTAAGCAATAAGGAATGCCCCAGATATTTTCAGCATCGACCACTGATAGACTTCAAAGACTTTCTGAGCCCTACAACATTCACATTATCACTGATAATAATATTCTAAAGATATTAAAATTGTGAAAAGCAGGTTCAAATGAAAAGCTACATCTTCACCCAGAGTGAAGACTGCAGCTTGTCAACTAATACAGCCACGGGAAGCCAGAACAACAGCACAAAAGGAAAGATGTTTTCCAGAGCAAATATCACATTATCAATATCAATTCACTGGGTGTGGGAGATTAAAAAATCACTTTTCCACTGGCATTTTTACACTAACTCATCTTACATATGACAGAAATCTCAACTTTTCCATGCATGTCACAGATTTTACAGTAGTGTCTGTGTTTATTAGGTTTGTCAGGAGTCCCCCATGGGCATTTTGACTGAAGTTTATGATTTCCTCCAAAGGACTTTATATGTTTATTTACTGAAGTGGTATATAAATGAACAGAACATCAAAGTGAATGATTGAATATTAAATAAATAAAAAGCACAGTTTCACAAACACAGGAGAAAAGTATCTCATTTAAGAGTCTGTAAAATTCATTATTCAATATATCTGTTTTTCTAATACTGACCCCAGATTCTGTAAAGGCAAAGGTATCACTAGTGCAGCACAGGATGAGAACAATATGAATTGTTTGAGGCTTTACACCTGCAAGAATTATCCATAGTATAGTCAGGGATAGGTGAGGCTGCACGGAATTGTGTCTTGCTTTTCCACAAAGGCAGGTGGTCAAGGATGACAGTCATGTACAAAGCTTCCTTTCAGCCAACACATTTAGACAAGAAGAGAAGATTAAATCTTCACCACAGACATTCCCAGAGAAAAATATTTCCCCTTGGGGAATGGCAAAAACAAAGAAAATAACTGTCATTCCCAGAGGTTGCCATTGTATTTAGAAAATCTGCAAGTTAAACCCAAAGCACTGAACATTCAAGTGAGGAACTGAGCAGCTACCTCCTGATGTGCAATGACATTTCACAGCAATAATTAAAATGCTAACATGCAAAAAATCAATGGCAATATGACCACTAAAGAAAAAGTAGACATCAGAAAGTTTATGGTTATACATTCCAAAAACTCCAACTAGCTGGTATAAGAAACTGATGCAGAAAAGTAGAATGAAGAAAGAAATAGTCACAGAGAAAAGGGACAACTGATGAGAAATTTGAATAAGTTTTTAAATCCGGAAAAATTAGTAATGAAAGTCTAAAGTAAAAGTGAGGATTTTGAGGATTTTTGGACATCATTTTATTCCTATGATTTACAATTTCTTCTGTAGAACTATATCACTAAGAAGCCATGAGGTTTTTATATTAATAGAAAATGATAAGTACCACTGCAATCCATAACAATTCCTTTTATCAAATTAGCAGTCTGGTGCTGATCAAATGATGAAATAAAGAAAAATGACTTGATAAACCAGCTGGAGAAAGTATTAAGGAATGGATTTTAAACAAAACAAAACAAAAACAAAACAAAACAAAAAAAACAGAGGAGCTTTCTCATCTTGTTTTAGTTCACTTCTATTTATAAGAGTACGATTTCATTTAACCTGTGAAAACTGTGCGTAAAATCCTTGTCTGGTATCCTTATTAGCCATCGTCTTTCTCTTGCCAAAGGAATAACTTGCATCACAACCCAAACACATCGGAAAGCTACAATCTTATTTTTCTGAAGTTTTTGCTTGTATTTTTTTAAACAGGAAGCATATAAAAATTAGAGAAATAAATCTATTTTTCCTTCTTTCGATTCCATCTGTCAAACAGCAAAATAAACAGAAAAGGGCAGCACATCCCACTGGCTGTGATTTGAACTGACTGAATGAGAGTTTGACAAGACTAAAAGGCCAGCAAAAGACACACAGACTCTCCCTCATTAGGTTTTGCACAACAGTGACTACAGACAGCTATGAATGCACAGTACTATGAATAATAAAACATCTGTGAATTACATAATGTCACTAAGTAAGTTCCAAGTGGTATGCATACATTAACCCCCAAATACAGGCTGGTACTTATTTAATACAAAATCAGCAAAAAGATAATGGTGTTTCTCAAAGGCTGTGGAAGTCCATTATGCTATCCAAATCACATATACTACACCAAGAAAAGTAATGCTATTGTTATACCATAATAAAAGTAGTCACACCAAAGCGGTTAGTGACAGGTAGAGATATCTTTGGGAAATATGCCAAATTTAACAAAGCAATTAAATTAAATTCTTCTTGCATTTTCAACTGTTTGCAGTCTACAAACAAGCACTTAATATGAAGAACTTTGATTTGTTTTAAGACCAATACAGTCACTGAAATGCACAGTGAACCTACTAAGAATCAGCACCTGTAACAATCAGTTTCAACCCTTCTTTACAGCACTGAAGATTGTACATAACTCGATTGGAATTTTGTGGGGGTGTTTTAAAATCCCCCCACTCCTTTTCTCCCAACATCGGTGATTGATAAATTATTTTAAAATTTGCATGCATGACATTAGCTTTAATGAATGATATGGTGCTTTTTTATTACTGCAGCCAGGCTTCTTTCTAAGCAGCTACAGTTGTCTCTCGGCAGTGTAATGCAGAAATGGATCAGTAATCATAAAGAGGATTTGAAATTATGATTACTGCATATGCATTCTTAATGTCTAATTCAGAACAGGATGACGTATATATGTATATATAAAACTATTGTGTAAAACATCAGTCTGATTTCTTGAGATTTCAGTGAATTTTCTTTAAAAATTATTTTGTTAAAAAATATTTTCTTTAAAAAATAATCATTCTGTTTCTGTGAAGTTACCTACTGTTTTAACACATTGCTTAATAAAAATACAGAATATGTGGTATTTCTTATTAACAGGATGATATAATTACATAGGAAAATCTTTAATATGGTTTACAAAAAGGAGAAGCATAGTTTTTACTCATGTGTAGCCATCCTTCGCCTCATACATTTTATTAGCTAGTTTACCAAATTGAGACATGATCCAAAACTCATTGAAATAACTAAGATGATACTTTTTTTCTCTTCTTTTCTTTAGTCAGAAGTAGGCCCTAAAGATCTTATATCCTGTCCATCCTTCCTGCCCAGCATGCACATCCATTTCATGACAGCAACCTCTGTTTCAAACTCTATTGTAGGTTAACATAGGAGAGGTTTATCCACGACAAGACTGAGGCTATAGGATTTAGGAAATCAACAGATGGCTTTAGAGAAAGTGTATTTAAAGAAGATTTTAACTTTAAATGACAATAATTTTGTGATTGGGTATGTAACTAAAGCTCAGGTATGTATTTCATCTCTACCCTAGAAATAATTCAAGACAAATCTTCTAGGTTACCATATGGACCATATTTCATTCCTCCTACTGAAAGTAGATTACAGAAAGACTAAAGCTACTTATGATATTTCAAGCTTACCAGTATTAATTTGAATAAGATAATAGATGAGGGAAGTATGATTGGCAACCATCCCAGCTGTACAAATTACAGACCTCTTCAACAGAATTTCAAAGAATTGCAAAACTGAGTATCAAAAAATCTAGTGCTAAATTTACCTTCCATTTTACCTCTTTAGATAGCATTATTCACTACACTTTCTTATAGAAAGAAACTGTGTGTTATTAATATTGCCAATAATGCAAAGAGATACAATGAACATGTGGGAAGTATACATGGAGTTCTTACATATGGGCACGTCAAAAGGTCTGCCCATGTGCAGCCATGTAAAACACACACCATGAGCTAGGAATTCAGGATCAGGTGCCAGTCGTTGATGTCGGACTGCAGACTAGATTTCCAACTATCTTTTCTCTCCTCGTTATGTCATGGAGGGAAGCAGCCACTGCAGCTGTACTGACCCTGCCAGCCAGATGCCCAAACTAGAGAGATGACACAGATGTCCAGAACGTTCCTGCATGCCGCCTGGCTGAATTCATGCTGCCTATTGTGGGATATAGATAACCATCCATATACTTTTCCAGTACTGACACTTAAGGTCCATACTTGCAAAGGAATTAATCACTGGACTAATTTTTATTTAGGCCACCTGTGAGCATTTTTTAAAAATCTACCATATTACCTAACTGCACTAGAACAGCTACTGTAATTCTCTCTTGGCATGGTTCAGCATGGCCAGAATATTAGAGGTTCAGTAGAATTGGTATCTAGAGCATTTTAAGGTTTTACTATATATCTTATAAACTCTTATAAATTAGACAAAAACGTAATGATTAAAGTTGTAGGACAAGCCTCTGCCATTTTTTTCCACAGTAATAATGGAACAAGTTAGCATTCTGAAAATGGCAAAGTTGAAATTTTTATGCCAAAGCTGGAGATTCTAATTTTTTTTGACTTCAATATATAAAAGTACTCCACATTTATATATGAGCAACGTCCTTTCCAAAACTCTTCAGTATTAGGGGATCTGTCTTAATCAGCATATTTCCATTGAAAGTCATAACCCATGAGCAATACTTAAGCAATCCTCATCATGTTCTGTAACATAAGAAGTTTTATACCCATTTAATAGACCAGACATTAGCCTCAGAGGACTAAGGTGACCTCATGCAGTTAACTCTAGCAAGTCAGTGTCATCAGTAAGAATACAAAGCAGAATCCTTTATTTCCAACTCTGAGTACTATGTAGTAAACTGCACTTCGTATAGGCTACTTATTTGAAATGAGCATAGCTCATGTCATAAATGCAATCTGCTGGGCAACAGGACAGATATATAGACAGATATATTTCTGCCTTACTGTATGTATCTATGCAACATACATACCAAGGGAATAGCATATCAAGGGAATTTTAGAAAGTAGAAAGCATAGACTAAGTGGCATTTCAAAAGTTGTCCATCTTCTTTTAAACCCTACTAATGTATCATCTTCTCTATTCACTTAGAGTAATGAATTCATAAAGCACAGGTCCTGACATTACTGTCTGACCTCCCACAAGTTATAAGCCCTATATTTGGAAAGCTCTTTTTGCTTGAAGAGATTTTAATAAAAATAGCCACAAATTCAGACATAGGTACTATGAACAATTTTATCTAAAAAATACACTAATGATGTAAAAAACAACATGTATTTGTTAAAAGTCATTCTACTAGAAATAACTTCTCGAGTGAAATCAAAATCTATGTAGTGTTGCTGAGAGTTCTAATTTCAGTGAGAATGATTCAAAACAAAGTGCAGAAGGCTGTAAAGCAGAACTCCACGACACAAGACCCCCCCCCCAAAAAAAAAATCAAGTGCTTTATATTTAAAATCTAATTTCTATTAGGAAACTAAATCTATGCTTTAAGTTGAAGATTCAAATGTATAAAATACAGATTAGTATTATTGGGGCTACATTTTCACTATTTTTTAATATTAATGAAAGAAATTGACAACTTTAACATTAAAAATATGAGACTGAACTGGAATGTTTATCATCAGTAGCTCCCTGCATGCACTCAGAATTCATTAGAAATGCTCTGAAAGTGTCCATATGCAACAAAGGCTCAAGATTTTTTTGCTCAAGATCTATGATCAGATTCATAACAATATCCAAACAGATTATAATTGAAAGGCAACAAATTGAACTTTGTAGGTAACCAGCAATGTTAACTTCTTATCTGATTCCCTACAAGGTGCTCAGACCAACTTCACAGAGTACTAAGCATCTGAAACACACAGCAGGTCATGTCATCACACCACTTGATGATGAGTTGCAAAGACACATACATCACTATCATTTGCATTCTCCTTCTACTTTCATCTCCAAACTACCAACTTTTTATCCTGCATAGGAAGTACACGACAAATTGCACCAGGATATCTACCCTTTTTATTTTATAACTATCTCAATAGCTACTCCTTTCAGACTCCCTGCAGCTGCTAATTCACAATACTCAGATGTCCTCCACAGGGAACACTTCAAAAAGAAGGATGGAAGTAGGGTGAAGACAAAGAAAAAATACTGAGTCTCTCACAGTCCATCTAACTCTTTTACAATGGAGGCTCCTCAGCATAAGTCTTATCTCAGTGACTGGCAGCACTGAGTATATAATAATATGCTATCTACATTTAAAACAAAAAAAACAAAAAAGGTTACAGGTGCTTCACTAATACTATATTTTAAAAGATGTAGCCTATAAAACATTTTTCTTAAATACAGCATAGTAAAACATTCTTCAGTGAACGTTTACAGAAATATATATACAGAACTGTCCCATATGCATAATGATGAAAATTAATATCCTTGTTTCAGGCAACTTGGCCAGGAGACATTTTATAGATGTTAGGCAAAATAGGATTTGCTATGAAAATGAGTGTTCTCAATTGCAGTGAAACAGAGGGCATTAATTTCTACAATATCATATTACTCTCATAGATATTTCTGGGGATCACATCACCATAGTTTATGAGCAGCTCACAAAACAAAACCGATCACACAATTATCTGTGATTGAGATAATGAAGATGTATTCTGCATTTTACAGATGTAACCCCAAAGACACAAGTACCACTGGCAGAACTGGGAATTAATTTTCTGATATTTAAAACTGCAACAGTTAACCCAAGCGTAGCTTTTGTACCATCCCAAAGAATCCTGTTGTGTGGTTAATAAAGTCAGGTATATATACCATGTTCTATTACTTCATGTACACTAATGCCAACTGAGATGAAGCATATCTAGAAAAACACTATGTTCCATACTAACCAGCGTTAAACACAAAAATGTTTTGAGTTTGAACACATTTAAAAATACTCTAATGTCTTCTACAGTCAATGGAAGAGAAACAGGTATCTCTGTAAGGGTTTCATCCTAAATACTAGAAATTCAAATCAAAATGATGTGAATAGAAGTGCCATTTTCTTACCCTGGAATTTCTCAATAGTGAGCCTATACACACCATATTAGACAGCAAGCTTTACATTAATCTTACCCACTGGTTAATATTAATGCATATTTAAGCCTGGTAATGTGATAACTCACTTAGATGATAAAATGGGTGAATAAGAGAAGTAAATCATCATTCCTTTAGCAATCAGGAAGGAAAGTAGATGGCTATATATGATGGATATTTATGAAGTATGCTCATACATTCTTTTGGGGTTGCTCAGATAGTCTATATACCACCCTTTTCCTCACAATGTTCCTAAAATTTTGTGAATGATATCAAACTGGGACAGGTGGCCGACACTCCCG
Organism: Tinamus guttatus; assembly: GCF_000705375.1. Next base: position 184,238 of record NW_010584846.1, on the reverse strand, counting down.
AGGGCTGTGCTGCCATTCAGAGAGACGTAGACAGGTTGGACAATTGGACAGAGAGGAACCTCATGAGCTTCTAAAAAGGACAAGTACAGAGTCCTGTACCTGGGGAGGAATAACCCCAGGCATAGATTAGGAATTGACCAGCAGGTGCCTGGGGAAAGCAGCTCAGCAGAGAGGGTTAACTTGTTGTCAACAAGTTAATCATGAGGCAGCGATGTGCCCTCGTGGCCAAGAAGGCCAGTGGGATCCTGGCCTGCATCAGGAGGAGCGTTGCTAGCAGGTCAAGGGACGGGATCCTCCCCCTCTGCTCAGCTCTGGTGAGGCCGCACCTGGAGTATTGGGTGCAGATCTGGGCTCCCCAGTACAAGAAGAACATGTAGTTTCTAGAGAGGGTCCAGTATAGAGCCACAAAGATGATTAAGGGACTGGAGCAACTATTATATGAGGAAAGACTACATGAACTGGGCCTGCTTAGCCCAGAGAAGGCTGACAGGAGATCTGATTAATATGTATAAGTACCTGAGGGGAGAAGGTGGGGAGAATGGAGTCAGACTCTTCTCAGTGGTAGCCAGTGACATGACAAGGGGTAATGGTTACAAGATGAAACACAGAAAGTTCCATCTCCATGTTAGGGAGAACTTCTTTACTGTGAGGGTGACGGAGCCCTGGAATGGGCTGCCCAGAGAGATTGTGGAGTCTCCTTCTCTGGAGATCTTCCAAACCCGCTTGGATTCCACCCTGTGCCACGTGCTCTGGGTGTCCCTGCTGGAGCAGGGGGGTTGGATTAGATGATCTCTAGAGTCCCCTTCAAACCTTAACCATTCCGTAACTCTGTGAAAATAAAATTGTTCTGAACAGTGTTTCCCAGAAACAACAATAGTCTGAGTACGGTTTCACATTTTAAGGAAAGATTATTTTGTTTCAAAAACCAATTTAATTCCTACTACCTTCTCAAATATAAATTCTGCAAAATGTAACATGAATAATTAAAACTGATAAGATGAGCTACACAGTATAATTAGGTTTACTGAAATCCTTTAGAATATGTGGAACTATTTTTTACTGTCACATTTCTAATGTTAGGTTTTCTCCAAGATACCACATAAGTAAATATAATATTAAAATGAATAAATAATAAATATTGAAATCTTTGGTAAATATCCTAGCTTGGCACTTGCTTTTCAAAATGGTGTTATTGGGTTAATCTGAGGTTGTTTGAATGTAAAAACTAATCTGATTTGGAAGGAAATTAATTTTAAACTTGATTTTCAAACTCTAATGGCTTCCTTGAATTCCAGAGCTGAAGACTATTGAAGGCTCTGTTGTAACTGCCAGGGGAAATAATGAACTCTTTTCTTTTCCATCAGCATGGTAACTTCCCCTGAAAGACCACCAATATTTTTTTTTTGATAGATAGCTCTGATTCCTCTTGTAGGAAAACTCAATGCTGAAATAGCAAGGCGGGGTATGATTAAGAATAGTAATGTGATTGTGATTTTCTGACACATCCTAAGTGAAACAAATGGCTTAATTTTAAGCAATGAGATTGTGTAGGTATGTTCACAGTGTTACAAAAGGTTATTTGAGGCATTCATCACATACTGAACTCTTAATGTGGACTCTCGTTAAATATTGAGAATAGTATAGAAGCAGGAATATTTTTTTCACATAATTAAAGCATTCCCTAATGTAATGTCAAAAGTCAAACACAATGTTTGCAAGCACAATAGGTTAATTTTTTCCCCCAGTGCAGAGGGAGAAATTTTTGAGTTTGTAAGTATGCATAATAAGTTGGAAATTAAATGTAGCTACTGCATTAGAGAGTAAAAGGCTGTCTTTCACTAACTCAGCAGAATACACTGAACCTAATGACTCTCAAACAGGAAAATGAGCCATGGGTTAATGTATGGATCACATCACCTTTTTCAAATGGCAAGTGTTTAAACTGAAACATGCCTACAGGAAGCTTGTGTGAAGAGTAGGGACACAGGTAAATTTTTAATAAGCCTGAGAAATCTCAAGAGAAGATCTTAATATGTTTAACGAACCCGTGCAAAAACAAATTATTTAAATTAAATTATATTGTACAATCTTAAGACCAAAATGTGTTCCAGGTGGGGGGAGTTTGCTTAATTTAATCTTTCATTTTAGGTTTGATGAATGTTTTGGTAAATCATCTACTACTGAAATGACCTTATCTACTTCTCCATTTACATCTGGATTTGCAATTGGCATCAGTGAGAGTGCCTCTACAAACTGACAGTACCTAATCCACAGAAGTATA
>NW_010584846.1:132335-181904 GCF_000705375.1 Tinamus guttatus | reverse complement strand
TATCATTCTTATGCAAAATTTGTCTAACTTATTTTTTAGCTAACTAAAGAGAATGTGTACTACACATTCCCTGTAACTTCTCTGATAGTTTGATACTGACATCTATTTTTTCTTTAACGGTTTTGCATAAAATAGAAGTGAAAGTAAAGTGATGTTAAAAGAACAGTCATCTTTACTCATACGAGCAGTCTCGCAGGTTTATTTGGACTATTAAAAGGAATAAGGCAAGTCAGAATTGACTTTAAAAGCTCTAACTTAAGCTTTTAAAGGTAGGAAAATGAAAGAGTAATGGATGGATATTTTTCATCATCATGTAGGACAGTGGCAAGAAGGAAGTAGCATGCCCTTGTCACAACTAAGTTTTACTTTCTCATTCCAAAGAAAAAGAAGACTTTACCCAACCATGAAGCAGTCGCAGGAGGCAGAGAGGAAAGAAGTAGCTGTAAAGATCTGAATCACTGCCTTTAATTTTGAAATTCGCAGTGCCTTGCAAGTTGATGTCACCCAGGAAAAAATCCTTCATTTGGCCCCCCACAGTTTTGCTGACCTTTCCCCTCTAGTGTTGTATCATAAGGCAAATAAAAGTGCTTTAATTTCATACAAATCACTTGGCTGCTAAACTCTGAAATCTGAAAATTACAGCAGTTGCTCAATATTTTTCAAGGATACTTTGAATTTGGCAATTGTTTTTCACCAGAAAACCAAGTAGAGAATAATGAAATTGCAATGAACAAGAGACACAATTTTGACTTCATTCATTGCTGGACAATAATTTTATTGAAATACAGATTTGCTCTATCTGAAATAAGACTCTGACCAGAGGTCCTCAACATTTTTCTTTACACTCTCCAACTTAAACATTTTTTCTGAGTAAGATAATGCAAATACTCAGAAAAATGGCGGAAAAAAACCACAAATATGTTTCCACATTTAATGCATTAATTTCTGAGAAATTTTACATGTTAAATATATTTTGTTATGATTTCTCATCTTTAGACAAGCTTTGCAATTGCTTTGAACTCCGAAGAATCAGAATGAAATACGACTTATGGATCATAGGTATCCACACACTGTTTTCAATGACCCCCTGAATTAAATGAAACAGCTAGAGTATGCAAAGGAAACAAACTGTATGCTGACCTTCTTTAACAAAGTTGCTAGTACTAATTTTTATAGAACCTGTGATATTCAGAAATAATCTGAGTGAAACACATTTCCCTTTCTACATTTTTTTGCTCCTTTTTTACTTTGCATTGCTGACATTTTTTTTACTTTCTTTCCTTCTCTATTTTCTTGATTTCCAAAGGATTCTTTTATGCAAAGCTACTGAAGGTCTCAGTATGTTCTTTTATGCAAAGCTACTGAAGGTCTCATATCATTCATATCAATGAGTTCTAGCAATCAAGGTTAAATAAACAAAGTGCATACAGAAAACTGAATCAATTCAAAAATGAAAGAATTGATTTTTTTATTTTAATTTTGTTTATTGATTTTGTTCACAGAAAAGAAAATCAATACAGTAGCAGTATACAGACTTTTGAAGTTTGGTAATATATTCTCCGTGCAATAGAGAGGTCAAAGCCTCTACTGTATCATAAATTCCTCCACTTGGAACTGATTACCACAAGTGGAAGACAGTGGCAGACTATCAGTTTTGAAGGAATAAATACAAAAGATGAGCTAATTCAGACCTAAATGCATAACACTCAGGAGAGAAAAAGCAGTCTTCAGCACTGTTGCCCTCAGAGGTGAAAAGCCATTTTGTGAAAGCAAGTGGTAGCACACTTAAGTAAAACTATAATACCGTATCCTCACACAGTTCCAGATTTAGAACAGAATACTCAACTGGCTGAAGTTATGACTTAGTCTTAAAAAAGGAGCATGTGGAAATATTCTTTATTACTTAAAACATCCACTCTTGCAGTTATTTATGATGAAGATGAATGATATGAATGAAACAATTATTTAGGGAAAAATATTCAGCATCTCCTGAAGTCATAAGCTGATGTACTAATACTGTAATAACCAACCAACCAAAAATAAATACAAAATTGGAGGGTTTGAGATCGATAGATAGATAGAGAGATTTGGATATAATTTGGGTTGGGGCTATAGACTTTTGTTTTATATGATATGTGTAGTGTAGTCATTTAAAATGTGTAGTCATTTAACAGTGACTGAGTTGTAGGGGTTCTCCCTAGAGTTGTTTTGATTCTGGCAGTTGTGCTATTCTTGCCACAACTACTCCAGCCTAGAGTTCCTCGGCCATGTGAACTGACCAGTGTTTAACAAGCAAACTGTGTGTACATATGCAGGTGACCGCTGACTCCTGTATTCTCGGGTAGTCTTTAATATTTTTTGTTCTCTGTATCAACTGCACTTGCTTGCAGAGGCCTTTTTTTCCAGCAAAATCTGAAGATTTTTTCCTCTAATTTTTCTCTCCATCTGTCTGTCAACTGTCCAAGTGTTGCAGAGATTTTTTAAGTGGTAGGACCATATCTGGTTTTCCAGGAGTCCAGTTCTGAGGTATAGAAAATTTTTCTTTGTTTATCTAGCACATCATCAGGACTGTTCTTTTTTTTTCAGCAAACCACAAATACTTCCCTGATTCAAACACTAAATATTCAATCTTGCTCATGCTTGTCTCTCAGTTACTAATTGAAGCAATCATCTAATCAAACTTTAGTCCTTTCAAAGATGGAACCAGGCAAAAAACAGTGTTTTTTTTCATCCTGTCCATACTCCTAAATTAGATGACATTTGATTGTGCCCCTTCACTGATGATCACTTTTGCTTACCAAAACTTTCTTGCATCCCTTTTGTTTCTCGAGTTGAGAATTCTGTCTCTTCTTAATGTCTTTCCAAAATCACTCCAAATGTAATCTGAATTTCTTGGTTTTAGCTTTTTAAATGATTTGCCATAGGAGGGTTTTTTTTCCCATTTTATTAAAAAGTAGCTGTCAAGGTCCGCTTAGTTCGGCAGTGACCCTGCCCCTGGGAATTGATTTTTTAAAATAAGAGTAAAGAGAATTCATGTATTTTGTGATCCAACGTTCATTAGAGTTGGAGTTTCATTTCATAAAAACTTCACTTACGAGCACATACATTCATTATACATGATTCATCAATGTGGCCAGGGTGCTGCGTAGTCTGCACTGTATCCACCTACAAAAAATACAAAAATATATGTCTGCTTACCAGGATGTGAGCAGGGTTTAACTCATCTAATCCTGTATCATGGATCTTGTAAGTGAGCGAGCAAAGAGAGTCTTCTTCTCTCTGGTAGGTCCAAACATAAACCATAGCATAACTATTTGCAGTGAAAACAGTCAGAACAGCCTTACATATTATTTAATGATAAAAGGAATCAAGTGACCTATGTCCAGGAACAGAATGGTTTAAATCTGTAGTATGTAATTATTATGTACATACTGTACAAAATACTGCAGTAATTTATGATTCTTTCTTTTCTTATTTTAATTATTGTAGGCAGAGAAAAAATATGTTTCAGCTGTCAGTGACAAACATAACTTTTCTCCATGGGATAAATAGTACAATAAATCACTAAAAAATATCAGCTGGTTTAAAGAAGCAAATAATAGGAATTTCATAAGAAAACAATGCATCTTTTCCTTGCCCCCATCAAAACCAGAATGAGATACGGAAGGTAATATACAAAATGCAGTGATATTGTTCACAAAATTCTGTGAAAATATGTCAGTCAAAATGTCAGATATCAACTGTCAACTATCAACTGCAAGGTGACATAAATAAAATTAAGAATTAGAGGAAAATGTGCATTCCTTGAACTGCTTTGATCAATGTGTTTATGAGAGAAAATAAGACACTCAAGACACATGCACATTTGACGATAAACAGTAAATGCTTCTGTCCAACACATTCTTCAAAAACAAGCTCCTAAAATATCACTCAAAACGGGTCATCTTAGTAAAACACATTAACCCCATCTTGAGTTGTTTATGTAATATATTTCGTTGTTATTCATTAACTAGCTTTTCCAGCTGTTTAAAATTTTTATATTATTAATCATTTATATTTATTTCACACCACTCACTGCTAATTCCTTCTTTTTCAGCATTTTAATGAACCACTCTTTCTAATCTATTACACATAAGTGAAGTTAAAACCAATTTACACAAGTGTAGGATAACAGTGTCAAGCATCTCTACAAAGCTGCTTTTGCTGTATGTACATAATCCATAAAAGACTCCCAAATGTCCTCAAATAAGTAACGTCTGTTCCCCAATCTAAATATCATCTTCTTACAGGAAGCCAGATGGGACAAGCAAGCAAAACATGCTGCTTTGGTTGCAGAAGAAATGTATTTACATCTCAGTAAAGGGTTTCATCATCATCAATCCAATTATATGCAAATCACTCTGTTCTGTTTTCTCTATCTTAGCTCACCTAGGTAGAAAAAATACTAACCTGGCCCAAAAAGTTTGATAGAAATATATATAACGCTTCTGTTCAGCCATCCATCCATCTATCCCATAAGCATATCAAGTACCTCAAAGTGGGTAACTTCAACTCTACATAGCAGTTATTCACATGCAAATAAAAAGTAAATTTAGCTAACTTTAAGGAGAATGCATTGATTGGAATGGTAGACTTGTTCACTGCGCAATCAACAGGATCCGCTTATATATGTTTTAAGCATCTTTCTCCAAGATGCAAATGCAAAAGCGAGCACTGGTTGTATTTATAAGGCATTTCCAACCACAAAAAGGTTCATAAGTGTAACAGATTTTTCTAAAACCATTTTTTCTTTTCTATGACAGAGAGATTCCTGGTTTTCTTCAGTTAATAAATCAAATCATAAATCCATGCAAGGAGAAAAAATAAAACAAGCAAAAAGGTTACCTAGCATCTACTAGACAAATTGTGGAATCTTTAGATCAGAAACATGATACGGTATGTCCCCACAAACTCAAACAATCATGGAGATGTTCCTGGGTATGTCCATATTACCTGTGCAGTGAAAAGCAAAGAATTGCAGTAAGATTTGTTGTAATTCATCATGATGCCAGGACTTGCAGGTCTGTGGTGTGTCTTCACAAAGTCTGCATTACCTGCAGTCCTGGTCGTACACTGCGCCTGCCATAAGGAGCAAACTGGATGGATGCTGCATCGGCACTGCAAGTGCCATGTGACCATGTGACACCCTGAGGACTGTCCTGGAAGGACTTTGCCTCTAAGGGATCTGCAGAACACTCGATGTGCACAGCAGGTCTCCATATATGGCAAATTTACACCAAACAAACCTTTCCCTGCACTAAGTCATTAATGGAGATGCATCCACAGATAGCCCAACACTTCCTGCTATTGTAATGACTGATGGAAAAAAATTCAACGTTCTTTTTTCTGCCTTAAATATCTATTAAGTGTTGCTTTCCTCACTTCTCTCTTGCAGTTGGAGAATCTTGCTAATTTCTAGGAGAGTGAAATTACTGTTTCCTTTCTTCTGCCACTTCCCAGTATGGAAATGCACATGCACCACATAAAGTAAAATAAAGAATTAAAAGCCATAGTTTTCATTAGCCAGATATTTGTAGTTCTCTGTTAAGCCTGTCCATAACACAAAATACAGGCCTGGAAGCTCTTCTTACATTCTGAGTCCAGTTCCTTTTTATCCTAAGCATAATGTCATGTATTTCCTTGATAGATTATAATTTTCTTACATCAATATTTTAATGGGAAATCTGCTGCAGAATTTCACTGCTGCAGGACTTAAAAATTACTCTAATATCCAATCCAAATTTATTCATGTGTATTCATATCTATTTGTTCTTTTTCCTTAACTTACATATTCATTGCTGTTGGCAAGTGAACTTTAATGTTAACTCCATATATGCTATTACATGTAATTATTTTATACTAACTATGTGGGAGATCATCCTTTAACAGAGTAAAGATGTTTGCAACCCGTAAAAGACTATTAGAGGCTTTAGAATGATTCACTTTTACAAGTATAACTTTTAATTGTTCCATTTTCTTCTATTATGCATGTTACATTATTCATTTAATACTAAATCTGAGTCTGTAAATATATTATGATTATAGTATACATATTATTCTCATTGATTTATATGTATTATGAAAAATTTCAGACAGCGCAACTTCCTGCAACTCTCAATGTGTCTCTAAACAAAGCTGAAAGGTACAACATGTTCAGGTTTTGCCCGCTAAGCACGTACTAGATAAAAATATAACTTGATATACTTCCTATTTTGTGCATTGCACAAAATGTTTCTAACATATTTTTAAACTTCTTTAACATATAACTTTTTTTTAATTTTCATACTCTTTAACTCATATTTTAACAGAACAAAATGTGTTCGTTGCATAGGCTTTAAAGGATGCAAAACCAAATGAGCATAATCACACAAAAAATATGAAACAGTAAGTAAAAATATTAACATCTTCATGTGCTCTACCTTCCGTGCACTATTTGCCAAATCGTTAAGGGCCATATATAGACTGAAATAGAGTGAGGCAACTTGATATTGATGAAATTTTGTCTGAATAAGAGATGAAGGAGGTATGCTAAATACGACCACAAAGCACAGTTTTTAGTCATCAGAATTTCTTTCATATATACACAGTATACTTTAATATAACAGAATAAAATGTGTTTGCCCCTCTACTCAGCCCTGGTGAGGCCACATCTGGAGTATTGTGTCCAGTTCCAGGCTCCACAGTATAAGAGGGATGTGGAGCTGCTGGAGAGAGTCCAGCGCAGGGCCACAAGGATGATCAGGGGCCTGGAACATCTGCCCTATGAGGAGAGGCTGAGGGAGCTGGGCCTGTTCATCCTGGAGAAGAGAAGGCTGAGAGGGGATCTGATCAGTGTCTATAACTATCTCAAGGGAAGCAGCAAAGAGGATGGTGCTGGCCTCTTTTCACTGGTGGCCACTGACAGAACTAGAGGTAATGGCCATAAACTGAAGCATCAAAAGTTCCACATGAACTTAAGGAAAAAATTCCTGACAGTGAGGGTGACAGAGCACTGGAACAGGCTGCCCAGAGAGGTTGTGGACTCTCCTTCTCTGGAGATCTTCAAAACCCGTTTGGATGCAGTCCTGTGCCACGTGCTCTAGGTGACCCTGCGTGTGCAGGGGGGGTGTTGGACTAGATGACCTCTAGAGCTCCCTTCCAACCTTAAGCATTCCATGATTCTATGATAATAATACTTCTGATAATGAGATAAAGTTAAAACAAGCAAAATTAGGTTAAAAGGGTAGGACATTTAGACATGGCACAAAGTTCAACATGACTGTATTGCCATTTAACCCTGCCTAAATACAACTGGCAATACCCTGAACTAATTCATATCAGTAAGGTCTAGCTTTGCAACATCACTGAAGCTACTCCTGATATCTACATGTTAGGTGAGAAGTAAATCAAGTTCATCCAATCTAAATATTCTAATTTATACCAAAAACAGTCAGAAAAATAAATACATTCTCATTTTAATTCTATTAATACCATCATAAAGTTGACAAAATAAACCTGTATTATTTATTATATTTATTAGTGCTCTGGAATATTGTTTTTACGTTCACTAGACATTCATATTTTGGTGGAAAGTTCTGCATATCATGAAATTAACTTAATTCATTTTGAACATTAGCAATTCCAAGTGAAGGGTGCTCAAAATGTAACTTTGTAAGTACTTTGAAGGCAAGGAGTGGGACAACATAAGATTAATCTACCTAAAAAGATTCATTAGTGAAAACTGCTATAGGTTGTATATATGCTTATGACTTGCATAATATATTTTTTTTAATTCTGTATCATCTTACCAAAGTGAATAAAAATACAAATACAATCTTATAAGAAACACTATCATAACTAAAATGTTACACATCTAACTCATTTATTATGAACTTAAGCCAGAAGCACTCTGATCTTTCTTGAAAAATGAGTAATACTGCCATGTCGAGAAAAAGCAAAGCTTCACATGAAAATAGAACAGCAAGTACTGATATCCTTAGACACCTCCACTGTTGCAAACCTCACCCTGAGGGGTTTGTGCTGCTCTTTAAACAGCTTACAGAACATGGCTTGATCTTGGTGGAGATAATGTAACTAATAGTTTAATCCACTGGTAAAAGACAGGAGTATGAAAAGCCTCTTCTCTTTCTCTCTTTTTTCTTTCTTTGAGGAATGCAGGAACGTACTGGAAGGAATTCTTTTCCTGAACTGAATATACTCCATTTTAAAACTGAATGATTTTTTATTTCACCCTTATACCTCCAGAAGGTTGAAATCTTTTTTTTTTCAACTTTCCAACCTAAGTGTGTATGTAATATGATAACTGCTAAAATATCAGCATTGAGTTTTTGTTGTTGTTTTTTGTTTTCCTGATATTTATTCCCAGAAGAATAATCAAATCTCCTTTCACCACTGACTTTCTTAAGGCTCTGAAATACATAAAACAGTAGCTTAAAATCAGATGGCAGCAACAGTTACCACCCTCATCCACCTGCTTCACCCCTCTGATGGCCACTGAAGCCTTCAGGGCAGGGTTACCTGATAAGTCTATGAGTGAGCACATGCATATTAAAGTAAAACAATTCCAATTTTGGTTTACTCTAATACACCAGGCAAAGATTTGCAAATAATTTGGAGGAAGTTCAAATATTCCTGCCTTGAAGAGAGTAACAGCTACTGCCATTCCATTTTAGCCTGCCACTACCTGTCTTTCAGAGCCCTACATCTGAATAAGCAAAGCCATTTTAGTCATCTCTTGCACAGCCAACCTCATGTTTTTTTTTTCTTGAAGCTCTTCTCTGAATCCCTGAATGTAAGTTTAATTCTTCCTGAATATGCTTGACTAGAATAATGTAAGTCTTTCAGATGAGGTCTCATGAATGCCTCCTCAACTGGCAGGAATATATCCATTTCTCTCATTGCAATATGCCAGCTAATATAGCAGGAACAAATTTGCCTATCTCATATTGGTGCTCATAATAACTTTGTGACTAATTCATTTAATTCTTCTCCTTTTCCGTTACTTCTAACTGATGATTTCCTAACTGAATTTACCAGTTATATAGTCTTGTTATTGCTTTTTGAGCTATTAAGTTTTATTTTATTGCTGCAGTCAAAAAAAACACTTTCCAGTCCTTCATATAGTGTAGTCTAGTCTTCCTCTATACACATCACGTTTAACCTATTTGTTTCAACATCTGGTTTCACTACTATACTTGCATTCTCTGCGCCTAGGTCATACATAACAAAAATATAAACCAAGATCAGCCCAAAGATGATGCTTGACTTGAATGAATAGCCTTGCCTGTATTCCAATGCTTCCCTTTGCAACAAAACTGTCATCTAATTTTAACCAAATTTCTTACACATTTTATAATTCCTCTACTAATCCCCATCTTCCTCAAGCTGAGCAAATAATTTCCCATGTGGCACAGTATGAACTGCTTGCTGAAGTCCAAAGAGAAGAGATTACTACATTTTCTTTATCTATAAAATTGGTTATCTTCTCAAAGGAAGGTATCAAATTGGTTTGGTATGAACCCCTTTCAGTAAAACCATTTTCAATTTCCATTTTATCCCATCTTCCTTTTTCCTTTATGTCAGCAACTCTGTTTTTTTCAAATAAATCTTCTCTGCTGTTTGATAAAAAATGAGGTCACACTTCTAGACCTTTATCCCCCTTCCTCATCTTCCCCACTACTTAAGTAGAAATACCATATTTGCTATTCTTCAACAAAACAGTACCATTTTTTTCCTAACACATTTATTTACAAGACGACATGGAATGGGGACTGGAGTATCCACCTGATCAGGAAAGAACAAGCAAGCTGGGCCTGTTTATCCTGAAGAAGATGGAGAGGGGATCTTATCAATATGTAAAAATATCTGAGGGGAGAATGTAGGGAGGATGCAGCCAAACTATTCTCAGTGGTAGCCAGTGACAGGACAAGGGGTAGTGGGTGCAAGTCGAAACACAGGAAGTTCCATCTCCATGGAGGAAGAACTACTTTAGTGTGAGGGTGACAGAGCCCTGGAACAGGCTGCCCAGAGAGGTTGTGGAGTTTCCTTCTCTGGAGATCTTCCAAACCCGCCTGGATGCGACCCTGTGCCACGTGCTCTAGGTGTCCCTGCTGGAGCTGGGGGGTTGGCCTAGATGATTTCTAGAGGTCCCCTCCAACCTCAACCATTCTGTGATTCTGTACTCAAGTCACTCAGAATCCTGTCAGGCTTATCTGCTTTCATGTCAGATCAAATTTCAGCTTTTGTCTCCATATACAACATTATCACGGTCATTGAAAAAAAATAATAATTTCAATTTTGTGTCACAACTAAGTTATCTTTTTTTTCTCTACATGTAATAATTGTCCTATTCTTTTTTTCTTTTTCTCCTTATAACTTATTATAGGTTAAGATAACTGCATAGTATTTTGCTGCTTCTTTCAATGCTCTTTGCAATGCCTACTTCCTTAGGTTTTTTTTTTCCAACATCCTACCCTTTACCCTAAACTGACCCGCACCATGACCTTCCTTTTATTATCTGCCCTTCCCCTTCTCCTCTTGTTTCTCATTGCTTGCAGTTTTCCTGATTACATATTTTTTTCAATGGAAACGACTTGTATCTCTTGTATGAATAAAGAACTGAGCATCTGAGCCTCTGACATCTAAGACATGTTTATGGAAAGTGTTTGCATGCCACTTTCTCCACTTCCCGCCTGTCTTTGGCATCACTACCATTTTCTTTACCCAAGGCCAATGCTGTTGAGAATAAACCGTATAGCTTTTAACAGGGAATGTACTTCTCTAAGTCATAGCATTAATCTTCCTAAAGACAAAATATCTCTTTTTTCTGCCCCTGCTCCTTTGGCTTTTCAGACACAGTACTACGTTTGTTTATAACAACTTCTCCAGCCATCATAAAATAATTACTTAGTAAGACAGAAAGAAAATAAAGATTACTTCTGTTTCTAACATATTCAAAAACTGAGGTGTGAGGTATCGGGAAATAAGAGCTCCTTTTTTACAGCTACTGTATTTTTGAAAGGTGGTAACAGTAACAGAACAAGTGGTTTGGGGGAATTTTTTTTTATATGACTTTTTCATCACTGTCTAACATATAATCTGCATGTAATGGGATCTGTCAATTAAATTTGTTGTTTACTGAAGTCTTCATTTGCATGTACAAGGTCAAAGAGGGCACATAGAGAAAAGTTTCTAAGAGACATAAGCATTATTCAGGGAATGAAATGCTTTATAGATATATTTAAAATAGACTGCTATGATGTGGCCAAAAAAAGAGAAAGATTATATGTTTATGGCTGACTCTGCAATGTGAAGTATTACTTTTCATGTCATTGTATTTAATAGCACACTTCACACTGCAGCCACTGGAAGACCCTGGGCCAGCAATTCCTGCTCAGTACAGACCCTCCAAAGGTACCTGGGCTACTGGGCTTCAGAGGCCAGGGAAGCAAGAGACTGAACGGAGAGGAAAATAAATGCAACATGCCCACGGGGAGCAGGAATTTTGAGATAGGACCAGACCAGCTGTTATTCCTAGGTTGATAAAATTCTGGTCATCGGGCGGCAAAGAGGATTACACCAAAGGCAATACAGGGTCCATAAGGTAGATGGGGAAGCACTAACAGAAAATGTTATGGACAGAAATGAAAGGAAAACAAGTAAGTGGTAAAGGGAAAATAAAAATGGGGTTAACTGCTTTATATAGGCTCTTTAGACAGGAATTGACTAGAACAACCTAACAGCTTTCATACTAATTTCAAGAATGGAAAGAGATTCTGTTCTCACCCAAAATGTTATGGACAGAAATGAAAGGAAGACAAGTAAGTGGTAAGTGGATAAGAATACTTTTTGACTACTGCAACATCCCACCATAGAGGGATATTGTAGTAAAGAAAAATGAAGCAAGAACACTAAGAAAGCAAAGCAAAGCACTGCTTATCCTCGATGTCTTTATCAGTCTACCAGTGATATGAATAGAAAAGGCAGGGTTAAAAGGATATGCAGGGGTGTATCTTTTATATGGGCACAGGTTGATTCAACTATGTGCATGGTTCCAAATAACTCAATTTCCAAAATGACAATGTTTCAAATATGAGTGTTGTTCAGTAGACAGGAAAAAAACACTAGTTAATGAAATGACATTTAATTCCTTGGACATCCTTTTAAATTAAATCTAAAATGACCAAAATTAAGCTACATTTGTCAATAGCTACAATATATAAGAAATTATATCATGTGTCCAAAGCTCATGACAGTACCAACAGCACATAGATCTGAAAGGAGCTGAAAAGTGAACTTAAAAAAAAAGAGCTGCATTAAAATATTTGTGACATCAGCTAAATTACCTTGCATCGAACTGCATTCTGACAATTTAAACAGCATATTTTACGTGCTTCTGGATACTGTTGAACACCAACTCTTTTGCTCACAATTCCTCATCATAATTAAGATTTAAATTATGTACACATTTGCTATTTTTTCCCTTTCAATAAAAAAAGAAGAAGCATCTTTTTTTTTCTGGTGAAATAGCAACATGCATACTTTAGAACCAAAAATCAGTTTAAGTGCATCTCCACTTCTTTCACCATATTTAAATTATATTTAAGATGTACCCTGTCCATACCATGAAAACACCCTATCAGTTTTATTCATAGAAGCATAGTCCATTTTGGTTTTACACAGCTGACTATACTGAACATTCTATCATGTCCAGTACTCATTAGTAGGATAGCCTAAGCCACATATCTCAAAAAAAAAAAGAAAAAGCATTAAAAATATTTTTCATCTTCTGAGAATAAGTTTCTAGATCCACATTGGGAAAACTATGATTAACCTGACTGGGCAAGAAGAGTGTATCATCCAAGGTTAATGGGTAATCATTCTTACTATTTATTTCACTTCTCCATTTCCAAAAGACGATCACCTCAGAAACTGATAAGAGGTGCATATTTCATGTATGTTGTAACTTTTAACTCATTTTCTGTATCATGGTACAGCATTTTACAAATGAAAGGCCTCTGTCTTCAAAAAGTATGAGTCCTGAACTGGCTTCCTCACAAAATTTCATAACCATTTCCCTGCTATCTTTTCAACAGTTACTTTCAGTTGAATCCTCCTTCTGTAATCAGGAGACCCACAGACAAGAAGCTTTGTGGAGAGCTATTTGCGGTAAATCATTTTGAAAGATACCTTTCCGCCATTGGCTATCACACACTGCTGTACTGAAACTCTGAAAAACAGATACTCTATATTCTTAGAAAAAAAGGAAAGTTCACCTTTTTATTTTCCGGTTCCTCTATATGCACACAACATGAAAATATAATTTCAGTAAACCTTGAAGGTTCTAGAACCTTGCTAGACAACAATTCAGTCATTGTGCGCTTATTCCAGGACTCTAAATCTTTCCATTTGGCAGGTGGCAAATTCTTCTTCATCCTCTAAAAGAAGCACAACAGGAGAATCCTATTTATTCACAAAGTATGTGGGAAAAAATAATGTGCAACTATAGAGCAGAGCTAGAGGAAGCAACTTTATCACTGAAGAGTTTTTCAGTTACATCCTTCATTAGTCTCAAAGCTGCGAGGTGACTTAGTTTCTCCAAGAAAATGACAGATCTTTGGAATCTTTTTCCTAAAAGCTTTCATCTTGATTATCAGGGGAAAAAAAAGTATTGAGTAGATACTCTCCAACTTTACAAGCAACCCTTTGCTTTGTTGAAAGAAGAATAGCTAAGTCCTCTTTGTGTGTGTAAGACAAGAACTTGAAAAATCCAAGGTTGCAGATCTTTTATTGGGACTTGCTAAAAATAATATGATGCAAAATCATTTCAGGAAATACTAGGGGATACTAAGAGTAAATATCTATGGCAGGTTTAAGGTAGTAACTTAATGTAGTTAAGCTTTTTTTTTTGGCAGCAGGGCAGAGGAGAAGATGGGGGTGTAGGTTTGTTAAAGATTAAAAGATTCCATAAAGATTTTAAAGATTAAAAGATTTTAAAGATTTTTTGTTGCTTAAGATTTGTTAAGGATTGTTAAAGACTGCCATACTTTATTGAGCAGCAAGAGCAAAAAGACACTGGTTTTCCTTGCCTGTACCCACACATACTTTGAGTTCCCCAAAGGGATAAATCTGTTTGGGGTCCATCCTTTATAACCCTTGCTAAGGTCTTGCTGAGTGTTATTCCCCTTCTGTCCTCAGCGAGCATGCTGGCACACTTAGAACGGGCTAGCACCAAAACACCTAGTCTTGTGCCTCATCAAACTGGAGCGGGAGACACAGCATGTGCTGGAAGGATACTGCTCCATTATTGGGATGAGTAGAAATTTTAACAAGAGCAATTATCATCTGCTCAAGCAAGAAGAGTCATATTCATTAAGCTCACCCCTACTTTTCAGGTTGGTCTTTTTAAATGTCTTCAAAACTGTGGGTTAAAATTCAGCAAAATTGAAACTAGCAGGCCAGGTCCCCTTCCAGACCTTTGCCTCATAGCAGTGTAGAGGCACCGATGAAACTAAATGGGAGCAAGGTAAAGGCCACCAAAAAATGTGGTATTCCAGTCTTCTGGTTACTTTTTAGGTCTGTTTATACTAGGCGGGAGAAAATTTCACTTTTTCAAATGGTGGCTAGGTTATTGCATAAAAATATGCAGTCATGCACGAAACAAAATTGCTACATATATTCTAAAAAAAAAAAATATCTATGACTTACACCAGAGGTTTTCAATCATGTTAATAAGTTGCAAGGAGCTATTACTGTGCTAAACAAATGTCAAAAATCTACCACAGCTACTTATTTATTTATTTTAAAACAAAATAGGTACTAGCAGATGTTTAGAAAACCTGATCTGACTAAAATATTCTCCTGATTTAATTCCTAAGATATTATTTCCTTGTTACTGCAATGAATGTGAACACAAGACAAAATATTCTAATTTCTGAACAGCAGTATAACTATGAAGAAAATAATATAGTCAGATATAATCTCACCTTGCCAGACTCCACTTAGGTCCTCACTATATAACTATGCCATGAAAGCCTGTTATGATCCAAAACTGTTTAGAACTACTAATTAAACCAGGAGAATTACACTCCTCATAAAGTGTTTTACATCTACTATGTCAGTGTTCTCACTTGTGCTTTCAGGAAAAGTTATCTAAAAGGTGTCGCATCTTCAATGAGTGCCCACATTTTAAATAGATATATTTCATTTACTCAATTTGTTTTAAGTTGGAGAGTGAAGAGGAATCTTTGAGAAAACTGTCATCTTTAAAATACAGTGATATTTCATTTTTCTCCTCTGCACTATTTAGATTGCCTGGAACTGAAATACTTCCAACAGCCAGTGTCCAATTTTTCAGAGCTGTCACTTCCTAGCAAATCTGCTTAAGCAAAATACTTATGTTGTTGGAAAACAGAGCAAACGTATTATAAAATGCCTTCTATACTCCTTTGCAGGAAGCTTTGTATTCAAGCACATAAAATGACAAGAATGTACAAAAATTTGAACAGCCTGGTCTAGATACATAAATCCGGTGCACTTGTGACTAGTTTCCAAAGGTTGTTAGAATTTAGCTCACTTCTTTTTTGACTGATTTTTCCTGCACAATAATTATATAATCAAAACTCTATTATTTTCATTATAAAAAGAATCCTCTCCTGAAGAAAAGTTCAATGAAAGAGGACCATGCTTAACCCTTTCTAGTCTATGTTTGTACTGTTTTTATCAGCCATGCCAGGCAACACAAAATTGCTACAGCTTTACATTTAATGTGCAGGAAAGGGAACAGAAATTACTTGTAATGTAAACAAACTCTACAGGCAGAAAGGAGCTCCACTGACAGAGGCTGAGATCTTTCTTTAGGCAAGAGATTACATTTTGCAGACACAAAAAAAAGGTATAAAATAAAGTACTTTTTAAAGAAAAAATTAAATTCTGAATGTCAGTAACTTTTATAGAAAACAAGTTATATGTTATTTTGGTTACTACAAGTTAACATAGATATTCTTTGCTGTTCCTTGATATTTTATCTCCTGAATTTTCTTAATTTAATTTTTGCATTATACAAAATCTTGTCTAAGTTAATCTTTCAAGTTTACACATGAGGAATTATGTAATACTACTGTTACTTCCACTGCTTTAGAAAACCTGTCATGTTACAGGAAAGTCAGTGCTTCTTACTGTGCACAATTCAAATCCCAATTCTCCGATGGCCCGTTAACACCAAATATGTCACCCTTTAACACTGCAGAATCAATACACTGGAATGTCATGGTACCCTGATGGCCCACAAAAGCCTCTGTATACATTTATTAGACAAAGATTTTTATATTACCTCAGAGAAGAAATGTGTCAAGTTAAAATCAATTTCAAGTTTCTTACTAAGGAGGAAATAGTCTTAGACAAATAAAAGTTACAATCAGTCAAGCATAGGAACTGAAAAAAGAAGGTCAAAGTCATTTAGACATCCTCCTTTGCCATCAGGACACTTGGATGTGCAGACTGTTATAAATTCTAACCTTTATTTTTGAACTATATGGAACAGGATTTCCTCAGGATTTTTTTTCTTTTCTTGACAGCTCTTTCTCCAGATCATCTGTCATTAGAGATTTGTTGGAAAAGTCCAGACCTCCCTTCCAGACAATTTAAGAAAAATACAAGAATAAACCATAAGTATTCTAGTTCCATCAAACAATAAAGGAGTATTTCTTCAGAAAGGAAAATAGTTCTAAACATACATAACCTTGATCACTTTCTAAACCAGTAAGAACATTTCTTGTTACTCTCTTCATGACATTTATAATTAAAAAGAACCAAAGTGAATAAATTTTCAGGAATCGACCTTCATATTTTCTTAGACAAGTTCATTACAATTCATTATGGATACACAATTCTTCTGACAAAAGACCTTTTTAAAGCATTTGATGTCATTATTTCTTCTATGACAGCAGACACACTATTTTCCAAGCCATGTACTTTATACTATGCCATTTTTTTTTCCTAGAATCATTATATGCCTTCCCTTGCCGCCCCCCCAGCTTAGTACATACGATGCATATATTTATCTGAAGCTGAATTTTCTAGCAATAAACTATATTTTGTGTCTCATCATAAAATTTTTACAATATTTTGCCAAATTCTTCTCACTCTGCTCATACACACAGTCTTACTGAATTAAACAGAACTCCCATGTTAGTAAATTCAGTGAGATTAAATCCTACCATTTTGCCTAAAGCTAACCAATGTGGTTTTGCAAAAACTTCTAAAACTATTTCACAAACTCATAATAGAAATTCCCCAATGCTAGGCTGGCTTCAATTAAAATCTTAACACAGCATTCACTGAAATTGTGTAAGAAACATATGAATCAAAGTTGTCAGATGAGTTATCAAGCTAACCATCTAATGTATAGTTAGAGGTTTAGTTTGCTATTTTAGTTTCTGTGTCCTTAATGAATTTTCTCTATATGAGAGTACACATGTAGCAAATTATACAGAAGAAATATTAGTTTCTTCTCAATAATAACAATATATTTTTAAAAAATCTTCTATTATTAGAAAAAATATATAATTACAGTATCTTTCCATTAAGGCAAATTAAGTAATTAAATTTCATAAAATAAAATTATACAAAAGCATGCAAAAATGATTTTTTTCAGTTCAGTGGCAAATGGACAACATAGCTTAGCATCCATTTTACCAATCAAACTAAACTGAATTGCTCTGAGTTTCAAAACTGAGCTTCAGTTTTGTTTTAATTCAAAAACATCTTTCGGTATACAGTGAACTATTGCTGTTAAGATGTGTTTATTCAGTAATTTTCTCCAAAAATGGCTCTTTAGCATATTAATATATGGGAGGGGATAAAGATCACAGAATCACAAAATGGTTCAGGTTGGAGGGAACCTCTGGAGATAATCCAGTCCAATCTGCCTGCTCCAGCAGGGACACCTAGAGCACATGGCACAGGGTGGCATCCAGGCGGGTTTGGAAGATCTCCAGAGAAGGAGACTGCACAACCTCTCTGGGCAGCCTGTTCCAGGGCTCTGTCACCCTCACAGGAAAGAAGTTCTTCCTCACATGGAGGTGGAACTTCCTGTGTTTCAATTTGTACCCATCACCCGTTGTCCTGTCACTGGCTACCACAGAGAAGAGTCCGGCCCCATCCTCCCTATATTCTCCCCTCAAGTCCTTAATGCACAGTGTTCAAATCCCCTCTCAATCTTCGCTTCTCCAGGCTAAACAGGTCCAGCTCACTTAATCCTTCCTCATACAACAAATGGTCCAGTCCTTTAATCATCTTCATGGCTCTATACTGGACCCTCTCTAGAAGCTCCATGTCCTTCTTGTACTGAGGAGTCCAGAACTGCACCCAATACTCCAGGTGAGGCCTCACCAGAGCTGAGCAGAGGGGCAGGATCACCTCCCTTGACCTGCTGGCAACGCTCCTCCTGATGCAGGCCAGGATCCCACTGGCCTTCTTGGCCATGAGGGCACATCGCTGCCTCATGGTCAACTTGTTGTCAACCAGGACTTGAAGTTGCATTAACTTCTTGCAGAGAAAAAAAATGCATATAAGATTTTTAGAAGAACCTATGTTTTTAAAATAGCAGCATAGGCAATACTTCTCACAGATCCCAGATAGCACCATAATTTTGCCCACAACTTTAAATTATGTAGTATTTTTTTTTCTTTTGTACTTAAATTAAATGCTGTGATGATAGCATCATTTTACGGAAGTCCATCAACGCAACCAAAGTTTGGATGCTAGTGCTTCCAACAGGTCAATATAATAATTCAAACTTACTATCATTTATTATAATCCACATTACCAGGAGGGGATTACCAGCAGGACTTCCCATTAATACATTAGTGAAGTTATCAATGAAGAAAGCTGGCTCAAAAGATGCAGTGTTGCCACTGTGCTGTGTGAAATCAAAGAAGCTGTTTTCATAGTCCAGTTCTGTTTTTCATTTAATCAATGATCCACAGAACAAAGAGAGAGAGAAAGAAAAAAATAATCATTTCAACTTGCTGCAATGCAAACTGAAAATTTCAAACCATTCACCTAGCCAACTTCCTTTCAAATACTGAATTTAGTTTTTAATTCTAGCAGTGCAATTGTACGCTGTAAATATATACATATGTGTACAAATATATGAGGACTCCTGAGAATATGGACATCCACATCCTTGCCTGTTAGGAGGCATTCAGTACACAAGGCTTTCATTACTGCTACTTCCCCAGGATGCATTAATATTTTCTATGACGTCTCTTACCAATTCACTAGTGTCTCTTAGCAGACGTTGCTGTGCTTAGTTCTAACTCTCGGGAGAGTTAGGATACTTTTACCAATTAGAAATAAGCAAGTCGTTTAATTAACACACCCTTTTCATTAATGGTTTAACCCAAAGCTGACAAAGAATCTTTGCTGCAAACCATGAACAAAGCAAGGAGTACTAATTAAACATCCTGAAGTTTCTAAAGGGATAGTTTCTTTCAGCACCCACGGGATTCTTTGAACTCCTCAGAAAACCATTAGTGCCTTCCAAGAGTGCTAGGAATT
Organism: Tinamus guttatus; assembly: GCF_000705375.1. The sequence goes on along the minus strand of NW_010584846.1, from coordinate 162,305 downwards.
TCTTGTAGCAGCTTCACTCACTCAGGAAAAAAATCCTGAACTGTATAAAGATTTTGGACACTCCTGATATTTAAGTTTACGTGGAAAAAAGTGTTTAAAAATGTATTAGGTCAGACAAAAATATAAGAGGTTTTGGCATTATACCTGGAAAAATGTTTCTGATTGAAACTTGAATTCAGTGTATCAGGACGGGCTTACATGGTCTTACTAAATGATCACAGTCTTATTCAAGGTGATATACAAGCTGTTGAGAGCTACATTAGTCATTACATGGGAGCTAAATTGATACAGGAGGAGAGAGGAAAGATGATTTATGCACTAAATACCTACCAAGAGGTATACATTTAAATAGGAAGGTCTGTCCTACCATCACAAACTTCTTATAGTCTAATTTACATTTTTTTTAAATCAAGTGGCCAAGGAATAGCAAGCAAAGGACTTCAAGTGGATGCGAGTCTGCATTTAAGGACGCTGCTGCAAGGCGAAGAGGAGCTTTCCTGCAGACAGCTAGCAGTGATCTTTGCTCCAGCCATCCACCTGCCCGCCCCTGCACAGCTCCCACGCCAGGGAAAGCAGGACTCTCTCTGAGGCAGCTGCTAACAGCTGCAGTTTACAGCCTGCACAGCAAGGTAGAAGAGCACTGAGTCTTTTATATTCAGCCTTGAGCTTGCACTGATCCAATAGCTGCAGCATGAGCAATTACGCTACCCCTGCAGTGGCAAAGGGACAGAGAGCCGTGGGTAGCACTTGTCATGAAGCCAGACGTTCCCACCCCTGAATCAGACCTTTCGGGCAGAGCGGGTAAAAAGCAATTATAAATATGTTGTGCTTGGAGGGAAGCAGAAGCAGCAGCACGCTGCCTTGGTCTCCCTTATACTCAGGTGTACTTAGCCACTTTTAAATTTGATACGGAGCCCAAGAGAACAACAACAGTGGAAAACATGACCAGGCTTTGTAAATCTTTTAGTTACGGCTCAAAATATCATCCATCCAGACTTCCTATAGCTACCTTTCATCCCACGATGGGGACTATAATGCTTCTTTTATATTTTTATTATTTCCAGACATTAATCTACAATTTCATAATAATCAGAAAATTATTTAAGCAACTTTTCTTTTCCTGTATTTTATGAGACAAAGCCTATCTACTTGCTTGTTCAGAAATTGTATTCAGTTTCAGATGCTACAGTCAAGAATTCTGTCATAGTGCCAAGGAATTATTTTTCATGATTCTGTCAGGTCCTAATTTTCACAGGCCCATCCATCATTGCTCCATAGCTAGTAATAGATCATATCCTTTGGACTAGTAAAAATGATAACAAAGTAAGTTTGGACCACAGAAACTGACCCATTCTTTATATTTAAAAATGGACCAGAGTTTATTTTATGAATTTAACTCATAAATATTTATTTCACAAAGTTTATTAATAAATACTACATGGCAAGTATTAGGAACTATTTCTTTATTCATTCTTTAATAGGGCCGTCATTTTGGGCAACTTCGATAATTTGATTGTTTCAATTTACTGTTTCCAAAGACAAAAATCCCCCACCTTTTGCTGCATGCATTAGAAAAAAAAATACAAAAATAAAGTATTATAAATTCTGTCAATTACATTCCATCACAGAATGTCACGCAAAGATCCAAAAGTATACTCAAATCTACTGATCCAAAGTTTTCAGTTTCTTTTTTCATGCTTCAGTGAAAAGCATATGAATGAACAAGTGAGAGAAGAACAAACAGAAGTGAATCAGGACAAGCTCTGGGGCTCTAACAGTAGCTGGGCTCTGGCCAGGAGTCTGCACTTGCCTCTTTTTCTGCCCAAAGAAACACCCCTAGCATACTGAACTGCTTCTTCAACTAACAAAAAGAAGAAATTTTTGTTTCCCCAGATTAAAAATTTAAACTGACCCCAGTTCCTTAAGGAGAAATCCTTATAATTCCTTTTTTTTTTCAGAGTACGCCCCCAAATCCTTTCTAGAAAATGTTGTAAAACACTATTGCAATTTCTATTACACAGAAAACATCCACTGTGAGAATCTCTTAATAAAATCTGTACTTAGGCCACACAGAGGCTGAGTGGGACAGCCGACCACAGTTACGTATTTCTTCTTCCAGTGCTGAATATTCTGTCACTCCAGTTCTCTCTCTCAACCGATTAACAGGTCTGGCCTGTAGGAATTCGTCTTCAGATGCACTAATCACCACTGCTCTTCACTGATTACAGTGAGAGTTGTCCTTACTCATCTGCTTGAAAATTGGGCTTTTAATGACTTGGCAGGACACCGCTTTACTTTGTGGACTACTTTTTGTGACTTCTGATTTTTTTAAAAAATTTCATCACTAACCTTACTTTTACTGTGATGTTCACATGAAACACTACAAATAGGTAAGTGATCAAATAATCAGAAATCAGTAAATAAGAAATAACTTTATTCTCTTCAGAATAGTACTTCTAATCTTTGAATATCTTCTAGGGTGGGCCATTTTAATTTAGCAGCTCACGTAATTGATTTACAAATATCTGATTATAATAAAAGCAGAGGGGTTATGTGATCAAGTGGAATAAAAATAAAAACAGACAATATGAGCAGTCGTATGCACATGTAAAACAAGGTTAAAAAAGTAAATAACTTGGAAAATGATCATTATGAAAAATAAAAGGAAATCTTTGGGCATTTTCCCCTTAAGAAACAGAAAGGGCAATTTCATTTTCTTTGAATATTTGTATTGTAATTGTATTGTATTGTATTTCAACAGATAATGAACTACAAAAATAGAAGCACAACTGCATTCACCTAAAGGAAATAGCAAAGATGGTTCATAAACATATTTACCCAGTAGTCCGTTTTTGTATGTCAAACTAAAGCTGTTTTGCAAGTCACATTTTACAGAGAGAAAGAAAATATATTCACTGAGGAAATTTCTATTGTTCAACTTTAACTCAAGCTCAAGTATTGTTTTTCAGGCTTGATTTGTCACTTTTTGCAATTTTAATTCTGAAAACTACTTTTCAAACACACTCATGAATGTGTTCACCTCAAGCATACAAGCTGTACACTAGGATTCTGCAACTCATGCAGACTGAGAGCTCAACACATTTTCCTATACAGAATCATAGAATCATTATAGTTGGAAAAGACCTTCAAGAACATCCAGTACTACTCCCCTCAACATCAAATCTGTTAAACCATGTCCCTAAGTGCCTCATATTCATATTTCTTGGACACTGCCAAGAATGGTGACTCCATCACTTCCCTGGGCAGCCTGTCCCAACGCTTCATGATGACTCGAGTTATAAATACTGTCATGAGACACCAGTGCTACGGTGGTGGCCACGGCTCTGCTGCCTGCTCTTTGCCAGAGCTGCAGTGCAGGAAGCCAGGATGGCAGCTACTGGAGAGAACTGAGACAGAGTTTGGGGATGGCCTCCTAGAAGCATTAGATACCCACGGTCTTTCTTATAAGTTCTGTCTGCCTCTGCAGCAAGCTAAGCAGCAAGCCCAGCTCTTCCTCATCGCTTCTCCTATATCGTGAAACAGGCAGATCTTTTGCCTTTGTTTCTATATACAGCATTTTTAAGTCACATCCATCACATATTTTTTCTACTTCTGCCCTTTCCTGCTTGAAAGAGTTGTGAAAAAGTAATAAAAGCAGATGTTTGAATAGTAAAGTAAAAGATGAAGTAAAAATGGTGGAAAGAAAACCACAAAACTCTGTCTCACTGCCCATTTTCTTATCAGCACTGAAGAAATTGAAAATTAACCAAGCTCTCCCCCTAAAGCCAATTAGAAGGTTTTGAAGCATAGGCGGAGAGAAGAAAATAAGTATTCTTTCTCTTTCAGAAACTACAACAGTTAGAAAGTTCATAGGCATGATTCAAGGAAAAAATATATTATTCTTAGACACTCGATTAAGCAATGACAAGCTAAAAGAAAAGCCTTGAATTAACCACGGGGGCAGCAGTGCTGTGCCTACATCTACAGCAAGAAGCATCTAGAATTGCTTTGGCTGCATTATGACACTCATCCTTTCCTAACTTGGTCTGCAGGACTAACCCAATCTCTGTCACTGCCCAACTTGGCACAATTGGCAAAAAGTGATTTTCCATCTCGGAATTAGAGGTAGGTCTACGCTTTTGTGCCCAGTGTGATCCAGCTGTGCAGATGAAGGAACCAGTGAGTCCCCATGCTGAACAACACGTTAGCCGTGCTCAGCTGCGTGCAGCCACAACACCACAGAGTCAGATATTTTTTAAGGCTTTTTTTTTGGAAGGTCACTCTGAACTCCATGCTGCTATCAATGCTCTAATAAATTTCCTACATTGATATATTCCTGTTTAAGACAGGTCTGTGACACAGTCACTGCTTTCAGTATCTACCAGCAGTCTCTATGGCTAGCTAAATATGCAGTGTATCTTCGAATTATACTCCCCTAAGTTTACACACATTTTTTCAAAGAATATTCAAAGTTGCACTTTACTATGAAGGTATTCAAAACTCTGTAATTTATTTCTAAGAAGTTTCTTGGTCTTGTTTTTTTAGTGGTTGCCTTGCCTTACATCTTTAGTTAGCGGCCATTATTTTAAACTCGTTTTGTTTAGTCAAAGGCTATCTGAACTATGGCAAGAATTGAAAGAATCTTAATTGACTTAAAGAGGATACAGGCTAGAGGTTGAATCCTACTGACCAAGATCAAATTACCACGGTATTAGTGTTCACCATAGTTCAGTTAATTGAAAAAGCTGTTATTTGATAGCTATCAACAGTTTGCTGACAAGTAAAGCAAGAACCACAAATGAAGTGCCATAGGAATATTCCTTGGTTTGGGCTCAGTATTTCTTTAGTTTTGGACAATGGAATACACTTTTATTTGTGATGACAAAATGGGAAAAACTGTGAGCACCCAAAGAGACAAGACACAAAATTCAAACAACTGTGCTAAATCACCAGGATAAGCTCAGTGGCAGCAATTACAAAATGCAGCCCTTAAAAAAGAAAACAAAATCAAATAAAAATTCAAAAAGAACTTCACATGTAGCCTCACACCCTGAAGTTGCTGTAATGGATCAGCAATTACAGTACAATAACAATTAAAAATGAGCCAAAAATGTGTATTAAAGAAATAAAATGCCAGGAACGCAGGAAAAGGAATGTTGTTATGTAGGACACTGAGAAAATAGTGGGACTCCTCAGAACTAGTACAACTTTCAGTTAGAATAACATGCACAGTTCAGTCATGAGAAGATAGTGAGAATCAGAGAATCCAGGCGACAGCAACAACAAAGAGAAGTCCAGGAAAAATAAACTGATTTTTACTGATGCTACATTTGCTTTTTCAAAAAATATCAAAGGATTAAGAAGACAGAATAACATTTCCCAAAGGTTATAAAAATTTCAGGGAAGAACTTTATTCCGTGTACACTCAGGGAGGTTATGAAGAAACTAGTTTAGCCCTTGCATCCACACTGCCTTTTTACTGGATGTGATTAAGCACGTAGTAACACTGACTTCCCCATTTGCCTGCTGCCTACTGAATGCTACCTATTTCTCTAACTCATTTCTCTCTGCCAAATGTTTCTGTGAAATGTTTCCTTTATTTTACAAGTACTTAAAGTGTATTAAAACAAATGACCTCCAGATGTGAAGAAGGAAGGAGGCTTGAGCAGTTAGGGACAGAGTTGAAGGGCTCTTAAATAGCACAGAGAACCGCAGCAGGAGCAAAGCTTTTAGGAAAAAATCCATAGTGATTGTGAAGCACAAGCATACTCCAGCTACACAGGCAACGAATGCTCTTTTTCAGAAGTTTTCAAAAATCTGGATGCAAGTTAGATTATTTATGAAATCCTTTCCAGCACTATGTTTTGATCCCTACTGCAAAATCTGTAATCTTTGCTTGGGCAACAACACCTAGCAAGTAATCTGCTGGGCAGCCACAAACTTTTCCGCACTGGTCAAACACATTCTGAGTTTCTAACTTGGTGGTCAAGCCAATGTAGGAAGGTTTGGTAAGCAGTATCCATTATTGTAGATTAAATTAACAAAAAATAATAATAATAAAAATAAAATAAAATAAAAACAGCAGAGTAAAAACATTAAATGAAGAGGAAACTTAAATGAAGGAAATCAAACGTAAAAATCCCAACATTAAGCATTATTCGCTTAATGTTATTTGTTCGATTAACTATTTCTCCTTTTTGGAGGAAAAACAGTGTGAACATAAGTGTCCTCCTTTGTGACATCCTTTAAGTTACTGGTTGAACACGTATAATTGTAGCCTGAGAGAAAATAGTCCAACTAAGCACTCTTTGATTTTCACTACCCTTTCATTATAGATCTCCATTTACTGTAATCAGTTCTATGATTTGTTGCTATGACCAATATATGGCCTGCTATTTTGTTTGGAATTCTACTCCATAAGCGTATCAACCACTCAGAACAAGTCATTTAACAACATGCAAGAAAAGCAGTTCTCACATTCCTCTTCCAAGAAGCATAACTGGATTATTATTTTTATGATTGGATAACTGGATTATTATTTTTGTAATTGGATGATTAAAATGACCCCAAGTAAACAGAGATTGGCTCCCCAAAGCAGACACTGTAGTCATCTGAACAATGCTATACACAGAGTCAAAAATCTCAACACTTTCAAAATTACCAAAACTTATTAGCACGGTACACAGTTAAAATCTAATCATTTATTTCCTTTCTTTTTCCTCCAGAAGATCACAGTTTCTACATCTAAATGCACTTTGAAATGCCTAGCACAGGATCACAATTAAGCATGCTGATCCAGGCTAAGAGGTTATTGTCCCCTGCTTTCACCAGCTGCTCTTCCCTACTCTTTCCTGTCGGAGGTAAGAAGCTCCTCACATCTGCCAGCAGAACCATATGTGCAATTACTTCTTAACCCAGTTCTGTCAAAATGGTTTCATTAAAAAAAAAAGAAAAAACTATTTAAAAAGTGTTTCAGCTAAATTGGAATTGCTTGTCTGACTGTGTCCTAAATACAGTTTTTCTTTAAAGTTCTGAATTAGAAGCTTCTGTTTACAACGGCAAATAATGACAATCAACTCGCATTCCCCAACTGGCTCCTCAAACTGCAGGGCAAGGACGGAGAACATCTGAACGTGAGTGGTTACTTCTCTACCAGATTGAATATCCACAGCTCTTGCTGCCTCACAAAGCTAACTTCATCTAACGCTCTGGACAGCATCTTGACATATTAAAATACAATCGTGCTTGCCTGTCCAGAGTAGTGTACAAAATGTTTTTGTCTTTCCCTTACCATAATCCTATATGATTGTAACATATTTTTCTGTCCAACTGCATCTTATCTAGAAGCTTTCAGGAACTCTCTTACAAAATGACTCTATCACGAAGTTTGATGTAATTTGACATTTGATATAACTTCCCAAATAACTATTATAGATGTTATTCAATAGGTTGTAGCAACTACAGCACCAAGCAAGGCAGACAGAAAACACACTGAAAGTTAATCTAAATGAAAAACAGAAACAAAGAATTTGATGCATGTGTTTTCTGATATGAGTAAGTATTTAAGCCACAAACAATTTTCTCAGTTCATATGAACTCTTACATAGGTGCTGATCAAGCTTACTCTTACATCAGTGTTAAAATTTCCATTAGCTTTACCAAGTGAAATATTCAACCTACATTAGGTTCTGAGGCAGACTGACTAGTTTGTGTCTGATGTTCCATACTGTTCTCATGACAGAAGCAAAATAATAAATCTAATCCAATTCTACCTCTTCAAAGACAAGAACCTATGTAATTATTATCATTTAGACTTAAAAATTCAGTAATTTGAGGAAAAAGACAGGGGAAATGGTAGCCCACTACTCACAGGAAGCAGCATTAAAAATGTAAGCTAATTAAATAAGTAAAAAAACAATGTAAATTAAAGACAAAGCAATATTAAAACTGAAAACTTCGAAAGAATGCCAGAATTGTTGAAAATATACCTGTGTGCAAGACTTGTTGCAATCAATTTTTTAAATTTTACATACTTCCCAGGATACTTTTATTGTGTGACCTTCATTTTTTACAGCCACAAAAGTACCTGGAGTTTGACAAGATTTATCGTTTCAAATGAATAGTTCTTATATTCAATGAGAATTTCATTCACATTAAAAGCTTATATTTTAGTTCCTTTAATTCATAAGTCTCACAAGTACAAAAACCTCCTCTACCAAACAATTTGAAATAAATCAATACATAATATTTTCCCATAGAAGAAAGGAATTAAGTGATAAATATTTGTGTTCATACTACTGCTGTATCTGCAATATGACAGCCATCTTCCCATGCTTTTGACAGATGAATGTTCAGCAGCCTGTCCTGTACAAAGCAAAAGTGGTTTCAGGACATATTCTAACGAATCATGTTGAAGGCTGGTAACTCACATTGTACATGTTTTGTTGTTGTTGTTGGATTTTTTTGTTTGTTCATTTTGTGAGGCTTTTTTCAAGCTTTGTCAGCTGTTTTGATCAATTCCAAGCATTTAAATAGATAATAGGAATTGACTGATAACAGAAGTGTTTGAATTTCAGTAACATGGGCCTTGGAATAGCAGGCTAGCATAGCCTCACTGAGCGGTTTAAGCCAGCTAGAATAATCCACATCTACTGTATATGATTGAGAGTTTCATATAGGGCAAGTGAGGTTGAAATACTAATTTTATTCTAAGCAGATACTTTTTATATAATTCTAAGTTTATACTGGGTGCTGAAAAGTCCTGTACTTGGCTTTTTCCAGAAGATTGCTTTTTTTCCCCTAATTTGAAAGCTACCCCTCAAGCCATCTGGGAATCTTCTGACTATGAATGAATGAGGTTTAGATGCTCTTTACCTTAAAAAAAAAAAAAAAAAGAAAAAAAGAAAAGAAAAAAAAAAAAGATTGAGTACTTCCTTTCCTTAGCGACTCAGGAATGCATCAAATGGTGATGTTAGCAGTTCTATTTTATCCACTGGTATTAGCCATGCCAGAACTTTCATATCTGCATTAGCACATTTTAATGAGGATAACCAGAATGAAGAGGTTAACAAAACCTTTCCAGAACTCCTACTGTTAACCCTAATGCATTTTTATTAACTTACTGCAATGGGAAATTTCAATCCTTGCCTCAAGAAATGAACAAGAGCCTTTCAGAATTTTACAATGTCACAATTTTCTGAGATTCACCCAATACTGCCTGTGCCTGCTGATAACTAGTTAGTGATACTCTATTCAGGGACTGCTGTAGGCAATTTGTGGTACCAACGATCATCCTGAGCCAAGATATTTTCCAACAACACTAGTAAGAATTTAAGTGCTAAGTGTGGGAATATTTAAATTACCAGTTTTCAGGGATATATGGTAAAGATATCATGGAGGTATATTCTACTTTCAGTAATATAAATGTAAATTCAAGATAATTTTGCCAATGTGGTTTTGCACCTAAGCTGAGATGAAAATTTAAGTTCTCAATTTCATTGGTAATATTCCTACACATGCAATTTCAAGTGCTTAGTAGGAAATGCTCTAGGCATTATTCTTCCCATAAGATGTTGCTTAATGGCCATGTATTGGGAAAAGGGAAAGAATCCTGATTCTCTAGAGCACTTTAACCACAGTGGCCATGATGCCTTTATGTTAGAAAGCTTTTATGTACGAGAAAACTTTTGAAGTGTGAGCAAAACAAATTAAATGAAGATAAAATATCTATATTTATAAAGCACTATTTGGGATTTGTGGGTATTATTTTGCTATTTTGTTGTTGTCATCGTTTTCATGGATATTTTAAGCTGCTACCTGAAATTAGAAGCAATGTAAGTCCATAGGTAATAGTCTACACACTAATGTTTATGAGTCATTTTTTTAAGTGTCTGCAAAAAAAAAGATATTTGTGAATGTAAGCAGTCATTTAACAGTCTAGATGACCTTTCTACCATACACATATTCAATTCTCACATAAAGCTGTATTTACCACATGCATATACGTACATACATGCACATGTTGTACAGTAGCTGTGATGCTTTCTTTTTTTTAATGCATTATAGGAATACACTAAAAGCATTCTGAATGGACTGTAAAGCTATACCCATAGGAATAAACTGAGCAGGGCCATGGCACAGGCGCAGCTTCTGGCAAGTGAACGTCCATACCACTGAACTATTAGCAGGATCTTCATCATGGTTTTGGCTGACGCCACCCCAGTGATGCCAGGCCACAGTTTTGGGGCTATCACGGCCAGGAGCCATTCTCAGCAAGCAGTGTCACCCCAAGCCATCCTGCTTCAGAGGGCAGGAGAAGCTGCACCTCAGCTCGCTTGTGCTAGCTAGTCTCACCAGGAACGGTTCCTGGCCCATTTTATTACTATATATTCCACCTACCAGCTTTTAAAATGCAAGGAGTAGATATTTTTTCTTATTATTTTTAGAAACTATAGTTTCAGAGTAGTATTTCTTTACAGAAAAAAGTAAACATTCATAAACATTTAGCTAAATATGCACCTAAACAAAGCTGAAATTACTAGAATTATTTTCTATAATAGGTATGTTCTTATGAATTGAAAAAATGCTAATTAAATCAATTTTGTATAAAAACATAAAAACCACAGAATGAAAAAGTAATTCTAGAATATAGTTGCCAAAACTCTGCAGCAACCACAGCTGCATTAGCTACCTCCCTAGTACCCTGGGGACCATGCCAGGTAATAGACTTAATGTTTTACTATATATGTATATATATAATGTTATATGGTAATATGGTAATTTTGGTAATGGTAATATATATTAAAAATAATATATAACTATATATGTATATTTATATCAAAATATGACCTCTCCTTTCTTTAAAATAATAAATTAACAATAATAATACAATAAAAAACAGTAATTAAATATTTTAAAAAAAAGTTAACACGGCTGCTTATATATAGATATTGAAAAATGACAATGCTCCAACACACATGGTCATCTTTCAAAAAGAAAGGGAAACAAGCTTCCATATCCCTGGTTTAGAGATAATTTAGAAACAAAGAAAAGGTTCTAATTTTCTTTAACTTAGATAGTATCAAAATTCAGAACAGATACTACACTATAGGATGCTACATAGAATGCGTAATGCAAATTAACCTCAAGTAGGTCTTATCAGAGGATAAATGCTGAAACTGCAATGAGTAATATACCAACTTCTCTGGTATCCTCTGGGAATATGATAACTTACAAGGAGACTATGCTGACATTTGTAACTCCTTATCACACATACTGTATTAGCTATTCTCTTCTATTGGACTTTGCCTGCTGGGATTATTGGAGAAGAATGGGATACCCCTGAGTAATATCACAGCGAATTTCGATCACTTCCAAGAGCTAGTAGACAGATGCTTACATAAGGTACTTAGACAGTCCCTGATCTTTTCTATAATGGTTGAATTAAATGGTTATACGGTTATATGGCTTGCGAGAAACATTCCTTATGTAGGGCAGTAAGAACTCTCCTGTCCAGAAATTTTAAATCATCACAGCAACTTCAAAGTACATCGGCATTCAGTAGCTGCTGGAAATGTAATGAATTATTTTAATGTATTGTACTGAGACTGCCACCAGCAACCAATGAAACTCAGTAGTGATCTATCAGTGCATAAAATTCAGACCAGAATTTGTAGCTCAGTACTCTGGCAGGCTGTGTTTAAAAAAAAAAAAAGGCAAAAAAAAGAAAAAACTAAACAAGTAGTATGCACATATCATTACTGGTAATGAAGTAATGATGAGTGACTTGTTTCAAACAGGGTCTGCCTCACCACACACATTTACATACACAAATCTTCACAAATTTCTTCATGAAATGAGATAAAAATGTAACAGATAACACCTTCTCTTTCGATGTATTTCTCTAAATATTCACTACTAGAACATATTGTTACAGCAACGGCATTAACAGCTACAATTGTAAAAACACTCATATGACAGACCCTTCTCAGCTCCCACTTTTCTCTCTGAAATATTTCTCACACCTGCTCTTAATCTATAACCATTTAGCTTCAGAGTTAAAACTTCACTAGACTACTTTTCTTTAACGTATTTTGCATGTACACCATTTCTAAAGTAAGCCTATGGAAAGATAAAAATTAACTGCTGTTGTGTACACTTTTCACAGTACACTTTTCAGTTCGCTGCTTGGACTGAATGAGTTATAGTAAAATAAGCACTAATTAGCTTATATGCATGTGGAGGTGCTAAATCTAACAATGCTTTAAAATGTTATTTAATGGTAAAAAAATGCAGTCAGAGTAGCACCTTTTAAATTTCTCTTCTCTTTAAAGTAATTAAATTATTATAATGACTACTTACGTGATTAATATAATTAAGTATATTTATATATGCTTTTGAATATAAATGATTATTATAATTCAAGAACCGTTTAATTCAACTTTGCAGAATAGTAATTTTTTTAAAAGTAAACAAAATGAATCAAACTGTATAAAAGGTGACAAAGATCACTTTTCGATTAGTATTGGAGAAAAATATGAGTGAACAAGCAGACTTTTTAAGGAATGAAAACAGTAACTCTTGTAATTGTAAGCGTGAGTAGAATCAGTATATAAAAAATACTGGACTTCAGTTTGTAAACATAAAATTCAGTAGGATAGGTAGGATTGTGACTTTCGTTTATTTCTACATCAAGTATTTTACAGGTGAACTCTTGTTTTAAAAATAAGAGATAAAAAATATATACCTTTTTTAAAAAACTGCTCAATTGAAGATCAGAGGGAGGGAACAAAACGCCTTTTAAACCACTTTGACAGCCTTCTTTCTTCTCTCCCTCTCATTGTCTTTACAGGTCACCCCCCAATTTGAATGACTGAAACGGCTGCATTTCAGCAATGCCCTGGTCCCCAAACGGCCTTTTGTTGTAGCAGGAAGTCAAGTCAGCGCAAAGCAACAGCTTGGAGTCAGGCACAACTAAACCTTCTAGAGCCTGAACACGTCCTAAACCAGGTCTAGTACAATGGCGATGTTCCCTTCTGCCTGGCTTCCCATTCCTTAGGTAATAAATCAGATAGAAAAGGAACAAAAATCTGGCCTTAAAAATTTATTCTCCATTTATGCCACATACCCATTTATGTTTGAGACATATCTAGAGGCATCTGCATTTGGAAAAAAAAAAAAAGAAAGAAAAAAAAAGAAAAACGATTAAAGTTAAACTGATTCAAACACCAGGTAATCTACATATCATGCGTGGAGAGCAAACCTACAGTCTGTCATGTATAAACCGTCGCATCACGATAACCACATCCTGGCCTCCTACACAACTAACAGCTGTGAAATAGCAGTGACAGAATCTGCTGTAAAAACTCGCAGTCCTGTCTCATTCCTTCCTGCTGCCAGAACACTGCTCTGTAAGGACTTTTCTGTAACAGCATCTTCCTCTTCGCAGAGGCATCTGCCACGACCTCCCAGATAGCACTGAGCTGCCACAAGGCATCATACACCTTGTTAGGGACCATAAGGGTCCTTGTTAGTTGGGTGGACTCCCGTTCAATCATTTCTGCTACGATTCCTGGTGCACCTCTATAGCCTTATTCACACAGCCACTGAATTCCTGTCTGCGAATATTCCGAGTATTTTTTTTTTGCCTCTTGGAAAAAAAAGCACACTTGTCATTTTCTCAGTTGGATCTCCTTGATGCACCCCGTGATTTTTCTACTTCAAAATTGTCAGTGGTTGCTCAGCAAAGAGGGAGGAAGACATGACTTTGAATTTACAGACTAAGGCTTTGGAAATAGAATAATCTGACACTAGGAGCACAATAGTTTTTCTATTTTCTGTTTTAAAAACAAAAACTTTGTGTATTAGAAAAACTGTACTTTTGCTTTAACTTGATTTCACATTTCTCAAAAAAACCCCCATATTTTAAGGGTAAAGAAAGATAAGTGCCAAAAGCAGTTTTTATAGAATCAGAATGTAAGAAATACTGAATAAATTATAAATAAAACCTATACTGCGTTATCACAGGGGCCAGGATAGCATATTTTTATGAAACAGATAGTTCTCAAAAATCACTTTGCATCCAAATAGGGTTAATCCTTTATATAGGAATTTGGGGATTTTTTTTAACTTCTTCAAATTACTTTAACAATTTCACCTTTTTTATTATTAACTCTTGGAACATGAACATTGCTAATATTTTCTCTTCATCCTTTGTTTCTCTTTTTCTTCCTGAAGAGGTTCAACTTAGAGATAAATTTAACAAGCCTCTTTCATAATCCCTAGAACTGATGTTCTGATCGATTAAAAATAGAAACACTGTGTTATCAAAATCAGGTGTCCCTTCAACCACCATCACAACAACAAATACTGCAGCTCAGCACATTTATGCACACCTCATACACACATATCACAATATAAAATTAATTCACTCAGCACTGTGAACTGACTGTAAGTGTTCCAACCGTGTTTGTTAAACAAATGAAACACAAGACAAAACATAAAACAGTTAGCTCAGTTAGGGCTGCTTCATGTTATCTGAGTTATTAGAAAGGCTAAAAATACTTTCTCCCACTTCAGTCTGCATATTCCTCATTTTATAGGCGTGAGTATAGAAATGGCAAAAGCCGTAAATGTTATTTATGAAATGTAATAAATGCTACCTGTTTTTTTTTGTTGTTGTTGTATGTTTGTTTTTTTTTTAAATTAATTTTGATGCTTTTTCACTACAAAGATTATCTGGAGCAAGAAGGACAAAATATCAAAATGTTCTGCAAATCCTTTGCAGGTAAAAACAAAACCTGCCTCGAGCTTGACGATATTCTCACAGCCTCTTGTACCATGACAGCATCACATCGCTGCTATCACTTCCGTCACTGTTACTACTTAAAATAACTATGCTAAAAAGAAACTTACCATATTTAAAGAAAAAAAAGATGCTATGACTTGGTATTGGAAGAGAATTTCTATAATGCGTAACTGAATTCTCAGAAGCCCATTTTCTGTGTTTCCACTTGCTGCCACAGTCAAATACACCTGTTCTAACACCACATGTAGCACCCCAAAAGCCAAAATATGCAAAAATGCTTTAAAATAATTCTGTAGGACTGCACAGTCATTTGTACAGATTACATATAGACTCACAAACATAAAATCATTACTAATGTCTGCTTCTGAAAATCATAGTACAGCTGGAGTCTTATCCGAACTTAGTGACTAGAAGCTACCTAAGCTTGTCATTCTCTTTGGTTAATGGAGAGGGAAGTCAAGGGTACATACCTAAAACAGACCAACAGTTTGACTTCTGAAGGTGCTGCTCTAAACAAGTAACTCAGGTTGGATGATAATATTCAGCAAGCTCAGATGAGATGAAACCTAGTCTAAGACTAGGTTTCTCTAGAGACTGCATCTCTAAGTACTAAGCAACTTCTAAAAATAGACTATTAAGACTGATCTTTGTACCTCATTCTTGCCATGAGAACTCAGTCTCATACACATGTGAGGATCTAACAACAGTTCTGTTGATTAAAATGATTTCATATATATAAGTTAAGCATAATTCCACCCCCGTTAGTTAGTTAAATCTTCTCAGGAAACACGGAGTTAAATTAGAACAGGCAACTTTTGAAAATCTTAGCTCAGTCCCATCAATGTGCATCAAGATAAGCCTGCTTTAATAGTACTTAGGAAGATCACTACACTGTAATATTAATAACAAAATGTAGATTGAGAGCAAGCACATTTGGGTAAAGTTTGAGATATTTTATCCTACTATCATCATAAATCTGTACATAGGAATTGAATTCTGATGGACTAAATAGGAAGAAATTTCTTATCAGAATTATTTCAAACTGTTCTATAAAAACTCTCAAAAAAATCTAAAATTTGATTATAGTAAGGGTGACTGAGCACTGTAACAGATTGCCCAGAGAAGTTTTGGCATTTCCATTCCTAGAGATATTCAAAAGCCACCTGGACAAGGTCCTGGGCAGTCTGCTCTAGATGACCCTGCTTGTACAGAGGAGCTGGACTAGGTGATCTCTGAAGATCCCTTTGAACCTCAACCTTCTGTGATTCTGTGCATGGATTAATTTGAAAGTCATCTTAAAGCATCTGTAGTTTAGGACTTGTCCAAGAATTTGAACTAGTCAAAGTTCAGGATAGAGTAATACTGCATCATACAATACTATAGTAAATCATGCAGTAATATAATGAATTATACTGCATTATTGGATAATAGTTTGCAGTAATTTTTATTACCTCTGCTATATATTTTAGATGCTAATCCATTATTCTGTTTAAACTCTAACAATAGGTCAGCAATATGCTTCTACCCCTTTGTTTTCTTTGTTACCTTTCTTTACTCTCTCGTCTGCAAAATGTCAGCACATAATTTAATAATGAACTACTATGAAGATGGGCAAATTTTCCCAGAATTTCCCAGTCTGAATATATGTTCTTTTAAATTCTCTTAGTTCCCTCAAAGGATGGGCTATAAACTTGAAACATATTCACAGCTTGGGTCATTAATCAGCAAGCATATTCCTTCCCTTAAAAAGTGCAAACAAAAGCCTAACATTGCCTCATTTTCCCCCTTCACTGTCAATTACACACAAAGTCACAGAATAAGCTTCTCACAAAACAAGCTTCCCAGCTTTTGCATTATGGAAGAGCAGAGAGTATGGACACTATTTCATTTGTTACTGAAATGCTTAAGCCTCTTTTAGAAAGAAAATGTTCATGAAAAACAGAGGATTAGACATAGCACTGACATTTCCTCTGTTTACTCTTTGCAAGGTAGGTCAGCCATAGGTGTCTGCCAGAATGATTCTAATTTTAACACATGATTTTGATTCATGACCACAGAATCAGCCTGATTTGAGGACTGGGATTCTTCTTCTTTTGCAGCCTTTTTTTCACTATTATATCAAATGTAATTTCTCATGTATTATATCCATTTTCGGGATAGCGAGGTCCAAAAGTGCACACAGACATGTGCCACTATTCTACAGGACAGGGGAAATCTAGAAATAAAACTGTTTTCCTTCTCTGTCTGCTTTTTGTCATATATGCAAAAACCTTAAGATCCTTTTGGTTTTAAGGTATACACTAAAAAAAAAAAACTACAAAAAACTAACAATATTGCCACACTTATGAATCACCAACACCTTTCACAATCCATCGGGAAAAAAAAAAGTTTGAATTATGCTCACGCTTTTCATTTACTTAATATTTGGTTGCTTGGTGCTCAGTAGCATCAGACTTCTTGCATAAAAACACTGAACTGGTTTGATGGGAAGAACAGAAGCTGAAATTAAAATACAAAAATCTTCACGCCGCTACTAGGAAAGTAAGAATAAAAATGCAGGGCATTATAACAGGTTAAAATGTATATCCTATAGGCTGACAAGGTACCTTGTATGTGAGTAAAATTTCCGTATAAATTAGCATTATCCTTTTGATCTCTATTCTACTGCCTTCTCAAGTAAAGTTCTCCCTCCAAAAATAAAACATATAGCAGACACATTTATTTGGCTCCCAAAACATCGGCTCCCAAAACATCAGCTCCCAAAATATCTTTGCAGAAGGCCAAAAAGTGATTATTTTAAGGTTCTCGGAATGGATTTATTTCATCAGAACCTTTGTGTGTGTTTTTTTTTTTTTTAAGAGAAGAGAAAGATTTTGGGAGGCAGTTGTTTCTATCATAGGTTCTCCTTCAATTTTAGTCCCTTATTTCTTGGCAACAGTTAGCTAGCTAATGCTTCACATAAAAGTCCTTTCAAAATCTTTCCAAATATAAGCTTAGAAAAAATGTAGACAATCAAAAGCATAGAAAGATGCAGGGTTTTTTGGTTACATCCCCCAGTGTCTTAAATATGCAGTGGTTTTGATGAAGTAGAAAAGATGGGCAAAGAGAATCATTTTCAGTTGACAAAGTTCTTCCCCCATTTTTTTTCAATTATTTAATAAAAGACTTGACCAGAAGCTACAGTGCTATGATGATTAAAAAATAGCTCTTCTCTCTCAGCCGCAAGCAAAAAACTAGTGGGGAGAAAAAAAGAAAAAAAAAAAAGGAGAGAAAGAACTCTAACAATTCTCCTGTTCTGTAAGAAAAGTCTTGCTTAAATGCTAGACTTTTCCCTTGGGAGACAAAATAAATACCTGCAGTTCATCACTGCAGAAAAAGAAAGTGATAGGCACAAAAACGTACTTACTACAAGCTGGGTTTCCTTTTCTCATGAGATCACTTTTTTCATCTTCCAGATGCCTAAAATATGAGATGCACATCCAAAATACCCAAAGTTTCTGGCAGCCAATAGTTAAATTGTCTACATATCGAGAGATGCTTCGCTGACAGCACATGCATCTTGGATCTACAATTCCTTCTTATTAATCCTGTGATGATCTATAAGCTGCTGATTCCAAAATATAAACCCCTGCCTTGTAAATAAATAAATAAATAAACCTGTCTTCTCTACAGGTTGTAGAACAGTTGGAGGTGAATCTCTACAGTAATGCCAAAAAAGAAACAAACAAAAAAAAAGGAAAGAAAAAATGTTTTCTCCTGAGACTTCAGATCTCTTTCACAAGAGCCCATTCCTTTGGTTCATATTAATATGGCCTTGATGAAATTCTGAACATGTGGAAAAAAAATAGCAGCTCAATGAAGAATCTAGAAAGGTGGGAGTTTTGCTCTTTGAAACAATAGAGAGTAAAAAATGAGGTATTGACATTTTTAGACATATTTTTATTTAATTACTTCCTTTATTTGGGACATTTTTTTCTATATATGCCATACTAATTTTTTTATTCTCTGTTATGGATCAGAAATTTGAACCTAAACAGAAATCTTATCGTTTCTGCATTCATATTCGTTGTGTTCTGCTAACTTAAAATATACGAAGAGGTATGGAATTTTACCTAATTATTACTGAAATGTGGGTTTGTGCCCTTAAACTAAAGAAGTGGTTGCTATTTGAAACACAGTGAATACTGGGTCTCAGTGAATGGAGGACATTACCTTCCAAGTTTACATAATGATAGTTGAGGAGTATCTTTTTAGGCATATTTTGTAATTTGGACTTTAAAGGGTTTTTTGGTGGTGGTGTTTTGTTTTGTTTGTTTTTTACATTACATAAAAGCTTGCTTTGAACCCTGAAGAGTTCTGACTTTTTTAACCCCAAATGTGCTAACTTCTCAGAAACCTCAAATTTGTAAACCTGTCAAGAAAGACCTTTTTAGAGAATACAATATATTGTGTATACATCAGCACTCTGTCCATTAATTTCTAGTGTCCCTCAATGTGCATGTTAAGAACTCATATGGATAAGAGCTATACATTTCCATACACATCAAGGAACGTTCCAAAACATATTAACATTAGTGTTAATCTTTTAAATGATTATTAGCAATAATAAAAATGTTACATTTTCAGTAAAGTATTCAGTAAATTTGCAGAGAAGCATTTCATGTCTTCAGGTTTAGGGGGATTTTCTGACCATGTCTTAGAGAATTTATCAGGTTCATAACAATAAATGCACGTTGTCTCCATCTTTCACTGTCACAGTGTACTGCTGCCCTAACAGCATCTACTCTTGTAAAACAAAACTGCAATCAAAAAGTTCAAAATTAATAGCTGTGAAATCTCAAGCATGTGTTTTTATCACTTCCATGCTGTGCAGGCTGGGTACTCTTGTTATTTATTATTTGTGACAGTGAACAATTCCCACTTGCTTTAGTGAAAAAGTGAAGAGCTGTTTGCATAACTAGCAAGGTGAAAAATAGATTTCAAACTGTTGGAATTATTTCACAAGAACAATCCATGTGGATCAGGGCAATAGCACTATAATGTACAGACTACATTATCTGTTTTTATGTTGTTCTGCCTCTATATTCTCCTTAAAAAAAAAGAAGTCTCTTTTAGCATGTTCTGCATTTATGAAGCACCTAGAACGATGTAGTCAAGACTACCACAATAGTAACCCTCATAATCTTCCAATTTAAAAATATAGATGTTTATAATGTCTTAATGCATACATGGTCCATGGTTAGCAAGTGGTCTGCACCTGATCCATTAGCTATGCTGGGACCTGGCCTCAGCGGAATTAGCAAACACCCACTCTTCCAAGCTACGATGGTGAAGCACTATTTTCTTCTGAAGGACTCAATTTGTCAGTAGAATATATGACTTAATTAGCAAATATTACATAAATACCAGTAGTATTTCATCTTCTATAGAAGCAACTGTTTTAAGAGGACTAACTGAAGAGAAAAGCACGACTACTGTTTTTACTAGCGATTTTTCTTATTTCCTTTTTAGAAATAAAACACAGAGATAACATCTCCAAAGAGTATCTATTTCAAATTAAAAAAAAAAAGAAAAGTTAAAGATAGTAACTATAACTGCATTACAAAATGTCTCCATCTGACTTACTTAATATTAACTTACAGGACAATCTATCATATACCAGGACAGCAAGAAAGATTTGCCTGTGGGCAATACCATTATCAGCGCACAATTAGTTGCAGATTGGAGACACTAGCCTTAGATCTGTTCTCAAGCCAGTAACCTGTTTCCTAGCTGATTGAAAACCAGCGTCTCGTGACGAAATGTTATTTATTTAGCTACAGACAATTTGATTAAATGTAAGAGTAATAATAACAAAACTAATAATGTTCAACTCTACATGAAATGGTGTAGGTCATATTTTAATTGAGACTTTTTAGTGAGAATACAAAATTATTAAATGAAACAGGATGTGTTACAAAAGAAGCTTTTATAGAAAAGTCATTTTTCTTCCATTAAAAAAAAACTTTCTGAACACTAAAAAAAAAGTCTTTTTGACTGTCAATTACTATAAACCCATCACAAAGTATGAATTCTTAGCTCTTAAATGCTAAGTCTTTCAAATCCTCGGATCCTCGGACTTATTTTATTTAGTTTTTTTCTTCGATAACAGATGGATTTTCTTTTATCCTTAGTAATTTGCATCAATAGTAGATCATGAAGTCTTATAAATACATAAAGCTTTTTAGAAACATTTGATGGAGAGACACTTTAGCCAGTCCTTTCATATTTCTGTAACTAATTCTCCAGGAAGGTTACCATGTAACTTGAATAGTTCAGTCACTTTATATATTTTATATATATATATATATATTTATATATATATTTAATGAAAAACTAGTGAAGAAAAATATATATATAAATTCAGGATTCAGGATTCATAAAATGGCACACATATTCAGTGTTATAAAGTCCAGAATGATTTTTTAATTCACTCATATATATAGATAAATATATATGAGTGTATAGATATAACATTCTCCATTTTCCTTGAATGTCGCATCGGTGACAAAATATTCTGCAATCACATTAAGATATCTTCTCTGTTTATTTTACACAGAGGAAGATTACACTGTTATATTTTCCTGAACACTAAAGAGCAATCAGAAATAACTTGAATCCTAGCAATGTTTCATAAATAAATATTTAAATAACTACTGATACACCAAGAAAAAAAGAAAAGATGCATATACGAGCAGCCAGTGATCTCTGCAGAAGCTGTGCAGAGTTAGACATTAGTCAAGACAGTACAGTTTTGCATAGTTGAACAAGTTTCCTTTCGTTTTGGTTTAAATTTCTCATGTGCATTTTTCTGAATTCATGTAGAAAATCTCATACAGCACAATCATTCAGGCAGCACATCCTTTCTAATAACACATCACACAATTCAACATACAGAATTATATAATTCAAACATGCTGAATGACTGTGTTACACCACTTTATCTACCTACATTGATTTTGCAGCTGCTCAGATGAGCTGCTGGTGTAAAGTCTGAATCTACTGATACTGATACTGAATCTACTACCATACATTTCATAAATCTATATCCTGGTGAAACATCTGCTGCACCTATGTGGTAGTTATTTGCCACATAAAATACTTCGTTTTATAAGGTGCTACTCTTATCTGTACTTTGCTAAATACTTCAGATACCGTATCCTACTCTATTTTGTAAGTACAGAACAACAATTGGGTAACTTACAAGATCCAGACTACATGTTGTAATCTCTAGGAAAAACGCTTAGAATTTAAAGCCACTAGGACACTGCTCTGTTTCACATTCAGTGTTGCCACTTTGACTTGTATGAATTAATACTTGCTCTAGAAATAGTCTAGCTCTATTCATATTCAGAAAGACTTCCCCTGAAATGAAGTGATATATCCAGGCCGTTAAGTTGCAGGCAGCAGAATAAAATTGTAAGTCAAAGAAGCCTTATGAATGAGTTTTCTAAATCTACATGACAGTTATGACCCAAGATCGGAGCTGAGGTTCAGTGACTGAGCATGTAGTGACCTGTATTAAATAGAGACTTCAGTTACCAGAGCAGTTATTCCTTCCGTAAAAGAATTTACAATACTACTTGAAAATGGAATAAATGCTTTTCTTTCAAAGGAATCAATTATTGCCCTTCTGCAAACCTGTGCTGCAACTATAACATAATTGCAGACTCATCTAAAATAGTTTTTCTTCTCTGAGCTCACTGAATGATGAGTAGCTTTTGTTGCCGTCACATAGGGCACATGTATGTCATTAGATCCAATTCAGAACACGTGGAAAGAAACAAGGAAAGTGATTCACCATTATTGAAATTCTACAACATAAAATCACTCAGAACAGGAACGGCACTCTGGAGAATGAGACCAAATACACATCGAAAGCAACAAAAATAGAAGATGTTGTGAAAAACAAAAATGAAAAAATAGGGACTTAAAATATCCCTGTGAAAAGGATGGGGGAATTCTCATTTTCACCAGCCGCTTCACTATCTTTATTTCCATTTTTATATCTGCTCTTTAGAAAGATTTTAGCCTACTAAAGTATTTGCTCTTGGTTAAATTTAGTGTTCAGAAAAGGACTTCCAAATGCATTTGCCTATGCAAATAGCCAGCTCTCGTCACAGAGCAGCCATGATCTCATCCGAGTGACAAGTTTTGCTTTATAAAGTAGATAGGAATTTTCAAGCCAAATCTTTCCCATGTGTCTGCCTACATATGCCTACTAAAGTTTAGCACATGCATGAATAGTACCATGACCAACACTGAAGTTGGTATGAAGAACATACGCTTGTTGCACCACCATTTTGCACAAGAACGCGTTCAAGAGCAAAATACTTTTATACTTTTTGAAATTTCACTGACACTACATCATTCCTGTTGAAGAGATATTTTCACATTTCAATTTAATATATGATGAAAACCTCCTCTCCATATCTTCCAAATAATACATATACAAGTGCTCATAAATTAAATGAGACTGGATGCACAGTATATAACATTGTCTCCTGTATTTAAATTTTATTCTAATATAAGGCAGCTGAATCTAACTTACAGCGATTGATATTTGTTATTTTTATCAACTTTGTAGAAATACCCATAGTTGAACACAACATGAGACAAAACACCAGCCTGGTATTTCTGAGGATGAATGAAAACTCAGAAAAGACCTGATGTCACTATTGTTTCTATAAAAATAGAAACAGTTTGTGCCAATTCAAAAATAATCTTCTAACTTAACCTGAGTGTATATATATGAACATGTTTTGACATAGGCGTGTGCTATTAATAGTCATGTGTATGGCACACACATTTGAAAACTATACTAAAGTTAATAATCTAAAAATCATTTTCAACCTTACCAATATGCCTTAAATTTACAGAGTCATCAAAGAGTGTTTTTTATTTTTATGATTTAATGAGTGAGTTGGTGACAGCTTTTTGGTCTGACCTTGAGCTTCTCCCAGAGGAACGCAGGTTTTGTGTTGTACCTCTACCAGTGCAGCTCTGTACAGATGTCTCAAAAACTTTGTGACTTTATATGTAAGAGTAAGAAAATGATTCATTATCAGTACAGTTTTCAGGATAATTCCAATGTCACTTACACATTTAGGAAATTGCCTAACTGATGCATTGATACGATCGGTTTTTGAGATTTTGATATCTGTACATGACCTACAAGTTGCTCCAGAAATATCTGAGATCACTAAAATAAGAAATAAATGTTTTACATGCTTTCTCTTTTATTGTTGTAAATCATATTTTAGGTGTCCCAATTAACCTTACTTATTCCAGCATTAGTGTGACATTTTATCATGCTCAACAGACAAGAATGACCTCAGAAAGCCTCTGCTGCCTGAAGTATAGGGAAGACAGGAAGTCCTGGTTTTGCACATTATGTCTATGTTCTCCCTTCTCTCTTCTCTCTACTTTTTTCTTTAACGTCAAAGCCCAAACAGACCTTCTAATTTTACTTCATCTCTGGTTTTACGGAGATCTTAAATTCACATATTATTTTTACCTAGATTTAATGAAGGTTTAAAAAATTCAAAATATGCAACTTAGTATAAATAAGAAAAAGCTTGAAAGGATGTAGGTATATTTGGCTGTACTATTTACCCAGTGCACTACATAAGACAGGAAGTTAACAAGGCTAGACAGGACTGGGCATTTTCACACCAACTGCAATAATATGCTCAAAAATATTTTTAATAGCAGTATTTTTATGTCCTTCTAACACTGCTGTTGGGCCATGCAAAATACACTGTTAAAGTAACTTGATTTGTACAGTCCACATCAGCAAAATATTCCTCAGTAAACTGCATGGACACACATACACCCCATGCATATGCATGCATATGTACTACAATCATGGTTCAAAAACTGAAATAATTCAAGCTCATATACTAAAAAAAAAAATCTATTCTGGATAGTAACTTTGGCCTACATATCAGTTTTAATTATTGATTAAAATAATTATTTAGTGTAATAAAGGTCCAAAATCTGATAAACCTCAAATAACAAAACTTCTCTTATAGCAAAAAAAAAAAAAAAACAGGTAGAAAATATAGAAAAAGTGAATATTTAGTGAGATATGAACACCTCCTGAAAGTATAATAAACAAAAATTAGTAAGTATGGAGCAGAAATTACATGGACTGGAAAAAAAAATACTTTTGCAGTTCTAACAATTTGTAGATATCTGTTAGATGCAGACATGCTAAGATCGCTTAAGCCTAAAGCCAGGCTGTTAGATACTGTATTATTCAAATGTCCACATCAATATTTCCTGTATATGTAGCCAAAGAAAATTAAGATGACATGTTGTGTTAACTAAATACTAAAATGTTCAGCGAATATAGTTTAGAGTTCACAGTGGTTGTGAAGTATTTAGTAAACTCAGAAGCACAGAACGCCAACTATTTTTGCCGTTTGATGATTCTCCATTGTATTTTCATGCAAAATCCAAATGGTAAGTAAGTACTGCATTTCAAAGCAGTCCAGTAGATCACTAACTACATAAACAATCTAAAATTTTCAAAACAAAATTATTAAAGGAGAATGTGCCCAAAGCACCAGAGCAGGTACTTCTCTGAAACCCAGCTAGTTAGTGAGTTGCTAATCATAGTTACAACCCAGGTTCATATCCGTATGTACAATGCGAGAGCTGTCTAAGTTGATAAATCAGATGCTATCCTTTTAAAGATGTTTCTTTTTACGCCTTGCCTATAATAGTACACTTCTTTACTTATTCAAAGCATGAATCCTCTTTTACTCAGATCCTGTCCCTTTTGGCACGGTACATCTCCTGGGAATGCAGAATGTTTCAGTGGTAACTTGGTCTTTTGCACAGTATACAAGCCTATTTCACTGAGGAGCAAAAAAATAAAGACTGTACTTATCAGTGGAACACTTTGTGTTAAATAAAGATAATTAAAGCATCAACACCATATCCCCTCTGTGTTTGATTAGTACCTTCCTCACTACCATTTGTTACTAATGGTCAAAATTGGCCTTTAAAAAAAATTGTAAAGTATGTGTTATGATGTAAATTGAGAACAGAAAATTGAAACACGCTTCTGGACACTTTACAAGAAACAGTTCTATGACTAAGTACCTGAAAGAAGTCCTCAATGTAAATATTTATACATGATGAAAATGTTCTCATATTTTGTGCCTATATTGGATTGCTACCATACCATTGTTACACTTATCATGCTCTAGGACATTTGCTAAGCAGAAAGCTGTAACGATCTTTGTTCTTGAGACTTTCTTGTTATTATTAAAAATAGTCTTTGATATCTGTCTATGTGTGTACATGTGTGTACATAGCAAGAAAAAAAGACAATGCTTTCCTGCACAGTTAAACTGATTGCCCTCTTAATGCATGAATATGGAGTCCTGATAAGGCCATGTTACATGTATGTATTTGCAAGGAAATTGACATTTTGGTTTATATTTTTCTTCACAGTGTATTTATAACCAGAAAAGGCGTAAAGATAATTCATAAAGGACTACAGAATTGGCCAGGAAGCAGCACACCCCAAGCAGAGAAAATGTTACTCAGAAACACCTATACTGCTTCTTCTAATCCTACTAAGGATTATATCTCTGAAAATATACATGTGCAAAAATGGCAGTATTTTAAATAGTCAGTTATTGTTTGTAGAACAGAGCAAAGAGAAAAGAAAGCACGATACAATGATGGGCCAAAGGATGCAAGCAAAACCAGCTTGTAAAGGGTCTGGTCTTCAAACAATGGCTGTTAATGTGCAAATCTCATATTCACAATGGAAAGTTTCAGTGAAAGAAACCTGCTCAAATGCCATCATTTTGCACTATGAGACAATGTGAAGAAAACAGCATATTTTATAAAGTTATGTTTATTACTAACATAGGAAAACAAAAAAGTATTTACATTTTAAAAATATGACTTAAAATTATGATGAAGGATGTAATCCTCCAAGCTGCAAAGTGATCCCTATAATACACTGAGATTTCTTATCTCTGTCTTTGCTGAAAGTTAATAGCAGCCAAGCTCCTGACAGCCAATGTTCAGCATCTTGCGGGCTGGGATTTTAAATCTGTGATCCAGGAAAAAAAAAAAAAAAAAAAAAAAAACCTTAAACCCATCCCCATTCAGGAAAATACTTTTGTATATAACTTTTCGCAAGTGCTTAAGAGCTAATGAATCCTAAGGAATTTAAACATTTGCTTACCACTAAGTAGACATGTAAGACCTTTACTGAACTGAATTGCTAAACTAGGACCTAAAAGAGTATTTTGGAGAGTGGTATCATGCAAAAAAAAAGAGAACAGTACCTTTCAAAATAAACAATAAACATGTGAAAGATTGGGAAAAAAAGTGTATATAAAATGTTAAGTCTTCAATATTTTCATTTTAAGCCTTACACTTAAATATTTAATTTAAGAAAGGGGAGAGTTACAAATTGGCTTTTTTTTAAGCCTTCTACATTTATGTTCTCCTATGTAATACTGTATCAAACAAGATGCACTTGTGAACTCATGTGAGGTATTCCAGAAGGAAACCTCACATAATCACAACAAAAACAATTTGTACTCATTTGGGCACACCAATCAGTCATGTAAGATGAGACTTCATTTCCTGGTGGCTATATACAAAAGTATCAATTACTGATTCTAATTACATTAATGGTAAATGAGTATCGCTCTCATCTATAGTACCTAGAACGCATACTTCCTGCTCTGTCAACTTACTCATTTTAAAACTTTATAAACCTTCTAATGTGTCCTTGGAACAAAAGCAGGAATCATTAGTCAAAGCAGGCATGTACAGCTGAACTACAGAACTATCTCGTATAACACCAAATCATAGTGATTTATTTATAACTGCTCCACATTTCTCTCTAAACATTATGCTGAAAAGAGTTCCACCTTTTAATACTAAAATACTAGCACTGTGGCCCGATAAATTAACAAACGCTCCACTGTCAATGTTTGAGACATGTAAATTCTCTGTACTATTTATGCATATATGCCTTAATGCCTTAAGATATTATGCAAAAGCATGCACAAATTGATGTGTCACGCAGTAACAAGTTGGCAGGTACCTACAGGAAAACTATAACAGAAACTTGTGTATACTGGCCTCTTCTACAAATGCTTTTATTTAGCATTACCCTTACTATTTCCTGAAAACTTTCCTTAGCTTATGTGCATGCTTAACAGGTGCACAAGAACTTTCAGCATACTTAAAAATAAGAAGATACGGCATTAGAATATCAGCTGTAAGCTATTCAGCTAAATTAACTTTCATAACAAATTAGACATCTAGCACAGAAAAAAAAGTACTGTCAGACACTGAGAACCTGGATTCGTACCAAGCTAAATAAATAATGGAGCAATTCAGAATGTATTTCTTTCAGTTTGATTGTGGCAAGTGAAACTGTAATAAAGCCATTTTCTTCTACTAAAAAGTCTTTTAATGTATTGTATATCAAAAATATGTCTTTAAAGAATGTTAAATAATTCAAAGCAAAATATATTTTTGTAATATACTCTCAAAGAATGTTTTTATCAGGCAAAGCAGTCATCTGCGTGGTCTTTATCATTCCTTTGTCATTCCTGCATTTACCTTTCAAGGCACTTTTTCCATTAAAAATAAATTACACTTTTGACAGGTTTTAATTTGTATGTTTAGATGAATTGCATCAGTGAGAAAGATTTAATATGTGGTTCACATAGGTTCCACTTCTACTTTGTTGTTAATGTTCACTAAAAAAGTCATAATCTGTCTACTATGTACTTAATAAATGTTACCAGATGTAATATTGGGAACTTTCTTAGTACTTCATATTTTATATGGACTATATTTTCAAACTGAAACTGTAATGTTCTCTCCAGGAGAGAGCTAATGAAATGTATCAGCCAGAAACTACTGTGTCAAATGTTCTATAAAACGTCTGTACGCCTTGTAAAACAACATACACAAAAATAGTGGCAGATACTACATCAATCACACATTTTTGGCGGACCGGAGGCCTGAGTGGTTCATACAGTGAATATTGCATTATTCCTATTGCATTATTTTAAGAACTTGTTCTTATTATTCCTATTGCATTATTTTAAGAATTTGTAAGCAGAATGCAAATACTGGTTACACACTGTAAAATTTCAAATCTAGCAGCCTAGCAGATGTCTCAAAGTACAAGAAAATGCCATAGTACACCATATTTGCATGTTAATAAGTTGAAAATAAAGCGTTTTTGGTCAAACTAGTCAGAATTTCCCTGTTCCAGACTTGGCTCCCTATTTGCACGAATCAGCTATCTTTAGATCCCTGTGTATCAGGCACTGTAGCTGAGAAAACTCTCTGAACATGTATATTAGCTGGAGAGATGTAATGGAAATCATAAAATGTGTATCATTTATCTTATTTTACAATCACTCAAATATTATATCTCAGAAAATATATCTCTGTTCAGGCTACATATGTGTCTTATAAAATATAGTCTCTCATAAAGTAACACTAGCACATTCCCTGGGGCGTGATCCCCACTGTGGCATCCCTGTTTTATTCCGGGGACTGTAAAGAAGTACCTCTTGTCGCAGTTTTAGGCTTTCAGAGCTTCACTGAACCGATCTCAGTGAGCAGAGCCAAGATCAGAGCCAGTCACTTGTGGCACTCTTAAACGAAGGGACACCTCCCTCCGAGGGCCTCACTGAAGTCAGCAGCAGCTGTAGGCAGAGCTATGCAGGAGCTGAGCACGCAAACGAAGGCCCCTTGGTGGTGTGCCTTAATGAATTTCGTGTGGGAAATACATATATATGTATATATATATATGTATATACATAAACAAATGAGTAATGCCAATACTTGCAAGAACGTTGGTTCAATAATTATTTGGGATCCCAGTGAAATACCAATGGTGTAAATTAGATCACGGGGAGGCTTGTAGATTATTAGGGGATTTTGACCTTAATGAACGACCCGATAATTAGAGCCATTAACGCTTCAAAGGCTGCACATTCACACGCGGCCTTCCGAGGCGCGTGTGCTCGGGCAGTCGCGCGTAGCCCATAACGCGCGGCTCCCCCGCAGTGAGGCGGCAGCTCCCCGTCCCTGCGCCCGGGGGCAGCTCGGCCTCC
>NW_010584846.1:95378-125966 GCF_000705375.1 Tinamus guttatus | reverse complement strand
TTCCTGCAGCATCAGCGAGAAAGCGCGGCTCGGCGCAGGCTCAGTGCTCACCGCCGCAGTCCCGGACGGAGGAGGGGGGCTCGGGAGCTCAGCATCTTCGCAGCGGGTTAAGTAGGATTAATACCAAATCCCTATTATATTTGCCAACCAACTTGCATTTATCAAAATTCCCCCCTCGCTGTTCTGGAGCTCCAAGAGGAGGAAATTTTGCCCAGTGTGTAAGACCCAGACATACCAGTACGCAGGAATACCAGCATACTGCATTACACTGGCTCCCTGCACTAGCAATACAATTACATCCCGAAGCTCCCGCTGTTCCCTTTCCTTTGTGCTGTTAAACGCAGCCAAGAAACTTAATGTATTCGCCAGAAGAGGGGCGGGATGAAAGCGCCTTTAACCTCCCCGCCATAAACTTTAATCGGATTCCGGGCTGTTGCACGGCATGGACTCCTCGCCTCTCGCCTGCGTCTCCTTCCCTGTCGTCTCCCATGTCTTCTACTACTACTGCCTGCTTTGCAAGAGCTTGATTCTTCCAGCGAATAAGTGATTCCTTTCTCTTGCCATGTGCGCTCCCTCCCCGCTCCCCTCTCTGGCCTCCCTTACAGACACTATGCCTTTCACATGCGGTCTGCGCCCCCCTCGGCCCCCCTCCCCTTCTCTCTCTTTTGCAGTGTCTTCACATGCAACCTCTCTCTGAATGTGCAATGCCTTTCCTGCTCGCGAGTGCCGCGTCCTTCACAGTGGATTGGTTCCTCTTTCGGAGCAGAGGTAACGGCCCCCCTCCCTCTTCTTTCACCCCCTCCTTCCTCCTCCTCCTTTTCTCCCCCAGGGCAGGCGGCCGGCGTGGGAAATGGGCACGACGTGCGCTGCATGGTGGATTGCACCGCTGCTCCCGCGCAGCTGCCCGCTGGCAGGGCAGCGCAGCGCAGAGCAGCGCAGAGCAGCGCAGCGCAGCGCAGCGAGCGGGGGCTCTGCCCCCCGGACAGACCTGGTGCGCGGCACGGCCGCCAGCCCCAGCGTGCACACGTACACACGCACATACACACACATATATACACATATACACATGTACACACACGGGCGCGCGCATGGCGCCCGCGCGCGCTCAGCCCCGGCGCGGCCTCAGTGCTCCCGGTCTGGTGAGAAGCGGGATCGCCGGTAATAAATAACATCGCCCGGGAGGCTGGAGAGCTGGGAGGAAACAGGAGCTCGTGTCCTTAAACGGACCCTCAGGCAGCGCCAGCGCCAGCCCCGCGCCGTGTGCGGGGAAGGCTCCGTCCTGATGCTCGGAGCAGCCGCGGGGGAATCCGCCGGGAGCCCCAGGCGGGCGGGGGAGTCCTCGCTGGAAGGGGCAGCGCGATCCACGGCCGGTTCCGCCGCGGTTCGGGGCCGGCAGCTGAGGAAGGTCGGGGGCTCCCGGGGTTTCCGCCGCCGGGACCCGCAGCGGGGAGCCCGCCCGGGTCACAGAGAGGGGACTAGTGACACGTGTGTACCGCTACATAGGTTAACAAAGACACGTTAATGTGTATTGATACAAACGCGTTGTATATATTTATTATATATATATATAATATACATACCATGCGTGTATATATACACACACACATTGTACATATGTATAAATATACTATGTGTATACACACATATTTATACGCGCAAACACTAATGAAGAAGCTCTCGCAGGGGAAAAAAAAAGCTCAGGTGGGCTTTCATTGAAAAACTCAGGTGGGCTTTCATTGAAATAAAGTAACATATTCATAATAATAGAGGAAAAGGTTAAAAACAGTAAACATGACAGCCAATTCTAAAGGAGAAGGCGGGGGAGCAACGGCGAAAAACCGCACACAAAGCGGTTAGAGCCGTTTGACGCGGGGAGAAACTAACTCAAGAACTCCACCAAGGGACGAGCGGAGGAAACGACACCGCGGCAGCTGAGCCTGCCGTGACCTTTCCTCTTTGGAAAGTGTCTTGCTGATTTGGTGCAACTCTGCCGTGATCCCTTCACCTCCCGTGGCCGCCGCAACCTCCCTCTGACCGCCGCAGAGCTCCCTGAGCCCGTGGCAGCGGATATCCTGGGAGGTCGCCGGAATTATAGGGAGTGCTGACACTTGCCCGGGGTCTTTCACAGCGTTTCCGATATGCTTGCTGTGTAGTAGCATGTAATAGGCAGAAGTGTTTAAAATATTCATTGCAGTAGCAGCCTTTCTGATGGATATTAAAACCTAAGACTTTAAATAAGGAAGCTGCAAATTTCCTTTTAAACGGGTATTAACTGTTTGTTTTTGTGGTTACTTACCTTAAAGCAAACCAGATGTGGAACCAGTTACGTTGTTTAAATCTTCACTCCTCCCGAATTTAGAAGAAGATAATACATTATAGAAGTTCCTGACAGAGCAAAAACAATCTGTGTTGGATATTTGTGGCTAAATCTTACAAAAATATAACCACATGGTTAAATTAATATTGCAGTTTTAGTCAAAATATTTTTGTTTGTTTAGGGTTTTTTTGCAGTACCATGATTCCATATTCATTCTGAGTTTTCAGAATCATAAAGAATGCTTTAAAATAACACTTAGCAGAAGAGACTGTGGATCTGTTTACCGATATATTAATAGAATATATTATCTTCTTTACAAGTCACAGCTTGAGTGGATTTTTTCCCTTTTTAATTTTGTTTTAAAAATAATTTTATAGGATTTGTTTTCGAAAAGTCATTTACAGAAAGAATGTTGACAAAAAGTCTAACCAGTCAAAACTATCCAGGCAAGGTAGGTGGATTGTGCTTAAAAGCAGAAGGGAAAAATAATGAAAGCTTTTTAGAAAAGCATATGGATTGGCATGAAGTAAGGCAGATTTTGGTTAAATTTATACCTCATATACCACAGGCTTTCCTCAATTTGAAGGAATATAAATGAGTGCTGTACCTAGGCCTGTTATTCTGTGGACTTATTTTTTAATCAAACTTTTGTTTGATTTCTCTACATGCAAAGTAAACTATAGGGGGAAAAATGCAATTTAAGGTGAGTTTTGAATTCATAGCACACAATTAGAGAGACATTATGCATTATTAGTATATGTGCTACCTAAAAGAGATACAATGAGACATTCAGGGGAGATAATTAAAGTTGGATTTAATTTAAGTGAAATGTATGAGAACTAAGTGGCACTGGCAAAGAGAGAAAATGTGTTCATTTTCACTACAAATATTAAATGGATACAATTGTTATTCTATGGATTCACTCACACAGGACACTCAGTTACTCTCAGAAATAATGCAGGGTCTTTTCTGGTATAATGTTTCCAGTGCTGATATCTATAGTGAGCACATAGAAAGTCTCAAAGTGTTTTGGAAAGAAAAGATGATTATCTCTGTGAAATAGAGGAAAGTACAATGACCTGTTTAGTCACCCTGCAAGCCACTAGCAAATAGGTCTTTTCAGATTAGTTCATCAGACCATGCAGTTTTGCATTTGCATATTTTTTAATATATTATGCATCCACCTTAGTATTTGTCTTTGAATAAGTGGTAGTTATTTCCTCTTTATTTAATGGACTGCTTATTTTTTTTTATTTGATGGACTGATGGAAAGTCACAGAAGTCCATTCTGAAGAGAATTTAAAGGAAATTTGTGTTGCAGAGAACTGCACACACAAAAGAAAGTCTTGCATCATGAAACTTGATAGAAACCAGTAAAATATACTAAACTTTTGTAGTTGCATTGAAATGAATTATCCTCAAGCTATTGTACTCATATATTTCTATCAGTTATCCTTTATAACCAAAACTGAGTCCACAGATTTTCTAAAATATTTTTGCCTCTACACCCTCCTCAAAACTTCTTGACATAATATTATTATTTTTTTAAGTTCTGGGGCCTGCAGGATGCTGCAAATATTTTTTGCTAACAGTTAAAGTGTTATTTAATTTTTAAATGAGAATTAGGAGATGATAAAATCTTTTTCTCTGATACTACTAGAGCATCCTGTGTAGCTTTAATTTATTATTAATGTAATTCAGTATAGCATAAAAGATCTGGCATGTCTTCCTGAATCTACTGTGTCAGCTGCCTGTTGAACAGAAGAGAAAATGCCCAAGAAAAATGGCACCTTTGCAGAGTTCACAGAAAGAATATTTGATTTTAAAATTCAGATATTGTTATGGACAATTGAATATTCTGGAGAGCAGTTTCCCTTTTATGTCTTTACTTTCAATATATGTTACTGGTTATACTCTAAAATGTGATTTTTAAGCTTGCACATATACTCATCTATTTATTTGGGAACTTTAAAGTTTCTATATCTCCTTCATCAAAATAGTTATTGCTCTCTAGCTGAAGTGACGGCTATATAAATACATAGTGCCTATATAATAAAAGAAATAAATATGGAGACAAGGGAGGTAACTTAGAGTAGGACCAAGATGTTGATTTCTTGTTAGACCTTGTTTGGCCTTCTGCCGTGATTGAAACTCCTTTACCAAGTATTTTGTCATACCAACCAGGTTTAACCAAGTTTTGCATTGCTACCCTACTTCAAAATAAGACAGAAGGGATAATAGGGACTCTTCCCATGGGGAATACTACAGTAGTCTATCTCTGAAATCATTTGTTTTCCTGCTGCCACTCTTCCACTTTCGCCATATGCACAGGCAGCCATACTTTTATGTGTCTTTTAACCATTTTGAAATTTCCTTTTTCTTGGTGATCATCCTTGGCATAATTACATTTTTAGCTTCCTTTATAAGAGTAATAAGTACTGTACAGAGTTGGGGTTTATGACATACAAGAAGAGAGGTACTGATAAGTTTTCACATTTTTTTCATTTTCTGAGAGAAGCCTGACATATCTTCCAGTTCATTCATTCTGAGAGATTATTAAAAGTTGCTCTTCAACAAACTAAACCTCATCCAGGGCTCAGCAGGAAATAACTGCAATCTAAGCACATTAAAGAACAGACAGAGCAACCAAACTGTACCTCTATCTTTGCCTTTTAAGATCATGGGAAAAAGAGAAAAGCAATCTAATACTGTGATAGAATTGGAAGCTTGCAGCAGCTGGTTGATAGGTAAGGATATAGAACCTAATCCAGAGCAGGCAGAAGTCAATAGAAGTACTTTAACTAAATAATCTTTCCATTAGGTACCTAGTGAGTGAGTGTTTTCTAAAGCATTCACGCAAATCTTAAGCAGATGAGTGAAGAAGAAAATGACGTGCATTTTAATCACAATAAATGCTTTTAAACCACTTGGTGGTGTAAATGTTATTTTGCTTGTCCACAGAGATCATGCTTATTACTCAGAATAAACTGGAGGTGGACCCTTGGGAGTCTTATCCTCCAATACTTCATTCACTCATGTTGTATAAATCCAGTACAAGTGCATAGGTACCTCTTAAAATCAATTAGTACTTTTACAGTTACAGTCTTCTGGAACTGAATTCCTCACGTGGCTAGAAATGTTTTGATTTTTGAGGTTAAATTTATTTTGTCTATATTTTTTATATATTCATTCTTGTGTTGATACTAAAGTTCAAGATCTCACAGTAAAGAGCCTCAAAATCTGTTTTCAAATTCATGTATTTACAGCAATTCTTTCATTTTATGGCTTGCAAAAATACAGATTTTTCAATGGCTTCTCATGAAGTAAATTCTGCATTCATGACATCATGCTGACAGCTTTCCCCTTCACCTGCTCCATATTTAGTGAATGTTTCAGTGAACCTTTCTCTAATATGGAAATTCAGAATCGTTCATGATTTCCATCATAAGGACATATTGCACCTGATGTGACAGTATTAAAAATCCCCTTCTTTCCTGGAAATGCCTTGTCTAATACCTTGCATTAGCATTTTTTTCATAGCTACATCACATTTTGGTGGCTGACAGTCCTTCTCTGGTTCACTGATTTTTCTGGCTCTTTCTTTTTCTCTGTCATTTCTAGCTGATGAGCCACCAGTTTATACTAGGAAATCTTGTTATATAGCTCTTTGTACTATTAAATTTAATCCCATTTCTATTATAGAAGTCATCGTGGTCATCTGATTCTTCCTGTATATTTTTATGTTTTCACTGATTCTCAAACCTGTGTTATCAGCAGATTTCAGCAGCATGCTCCAACTTTGTAATCTAGTTTTTAATTTAAGTAGTGAAAAAAATCTACCCCATAACTGCCAAGGAGGAACTCCTCTAAGAACTTCCTTTCAGTGATACAAACACAGGTCACAACCTGATGTCCTCTCCTGATCAGTCAGCTGCTTCAATCCCTTATCTTCTCAATCCTCATTAATGCTTCTCCTATTAAACACTGTATCTAAAACTGTTGTGAATCCAGATGGGTGAGATCCGTATTCAGTGGGCATCTCTGCGTGAATAGGTCTTTATGTATTTGTTTTGCTTATTCATAAGATGTTTCTGCAAAAGTGAAGCTGCTGCCTTTCCTGCAATTTTCTAATAAGATCTGAAGCCTTATGGTTGATACCTTGTTGAAGTCTATAAGATGATATAATGCTTATATTTTCTGCTATTTAGCTATTGCATGTCTGGGGGTCTGTCTTGTCTATGTTTTGCCTATGTATTGTCTCTATCAGTCATCTGCAAGTAAGTTATTCTGCAAATTTAAATGTTTCACTGTCAAAAAAGGAAAATGAGAGTGAAAAAGCAGGTAAAAAAAAAAGGTAGACCTTTCCAGGACAAGAGGTGTTATATTCTGACAAACAGGAATTAACATCTCCAAAGGATTGCATAAATTCATAGACAGAAGTAAAAATCAGGTGAAAAGAAACTGAAAACATGCATAGGTTTGGCATTTTACAAGAATAGAACTGTCCAGAATATCAAAGGTCAGTCTAAATGAAGAGACATGTTACCAGCTACTGGCTGAGTATACAGAAAGTGGTGTGATCCTTTTGTTTTTATTTTAAGGTCTTGATGAACAAGCAAAATCTAGACAGTACGATAAATTGTTTCATGAAGATCTTCTATTAAGCACCATAGAGAAGGCTTGAGAGATAGAAATAGAAAATAAGAAATAAAAAAACGAGAGGAATTATATGAGGGTAAAGAAAGGGAGCTTTATTTTGTTTTATTTTGTTTAGTTTTGTTTTATTAACAAATGCAATTAAAATTATATGAGGGAGAAATGAGGAAAATCAGATTTCAGAAATCTGAGAAGGTTCCTATTTTAGAATTATGCATCTGCACAGCTGTGAGAAACTACTTTTTAAAACCAAGTTATTTAACCTCTTTTACTTATTAACTGTTTTTTAAAAAACAAACAAACAAACAAACAAAACAAATTTCAGCTTATTTCTAATATCACCTATTTTTTTTTCCCTTAAAGGAGTCTATACAACACTTAGTGTGGTTTTAGGTAGGTATATTCAACTTACTATGGTTCCAAAAAGTTGATGAAGGCAAAGTAATGAGAATTTTTTTTTTCCAGTTTTCATCTAATGTGCCATTCTTGGAAGAAGTTATTGATTTCACTTGGTATTATTACTACTCTGATAGTTATAAGTAAGAATGATAACATCAGCTCTTGTGACTTCATGACACTTCCTATAATATATCCCCATTTTTAGTTGCTTATTACTTTACTGAGCACATAACTTCTTCCTTCTAGATCTGAAGCTTAAGTCAAATTTTTAAATAAAGTCAAGCAAACTGATTCAATGATTTGTGATGATGAAGCTAGATCATATTATCCATGGTGAAAGTTACATAAAATCTTATTTAAACAATTTCAGCACTTTCATATATTTCAGCAAGAGCTTCAGCTTTATCAAGATACTGAATTTTATGAGGATTTTTTCTGACTATTTTAATTCCCTCACACAAGCTTGTTCAAGTTTTAACCCACTGAAAAATGGAAGTTCATGTATGCATGCATTAGAGACTTTTTAAATTTTTAGAAAATAAATTTGCCCAAAATTTCATTCAAATAATTGGGTGTAGTTTAACCCATAGTTGACTAGTATTTTCTTGCCACTTTTTGCCCAGAAACCACTCCTCTCAGGTATTATGTAATCTCTCTTTTGGGAAAAGACAATAAGGAGCAGGAAACTGCCAGGCTTGGACACAGAGGGATGAAAGTTGGATCTAAATATGGACAAAAGGATGAAAAAAATTCGGGCAATAGTAGATATTAGTCACATAAGTAAACCCCGCTACAAAATTACCCTATGCAGGCCCTCATACAGAATGGCAACTTACTATTTAGTTATTCGAATATCAACGGTTTATTCAACATATCAATATGACCCGGTCTGGGTGATCAAGAACGTATGCATCACTTTATTCATATTATTCATATTCCTCAGAAATTATAAAATATCAGAATTGATACTGTCAGAAGATCCTCAGTTCAGCTACCTTTGAGCCATCCATTTTACTGTTCGATTGCAATCTAATTACACATTCACATACTGTCTTTTTCCACTTTCATTAAATACACAGAATGAATGGTACCCACTTAATAAGCAACTACTGAATATTTTACTTTATTACATGTTCAGTGTCTGTCTCAAGGCCTTATTTACTGCACACTTTTCAGATAACATCCTGAACACAGCATTATTAAATGGAATTTTTACATACATCACTGCTTTGTCTAAGCAATTAAAAATACAAATTAATTTATGAGGAACTATATTATTCTGAGTGTTATTATGATTCTAATATCACAAAGGGAAAGTAATATTCAGATAAGCACCAAAAGTGCTGCTGACTTTGGATATCTAATTTGAGCCCTTTTCAGCCCTTACTTTTGAGAGTGCTTAGAATTATACAGCTTTTATCTGTGCAAAGGGAAACTTTCCTTGACATAAGCTGTACCTGGGGATGCTCACTGTTCTGCAAATCAGTTTGAGGATTTCAGGTCAAGAACTCAGAAACAGATGAAACCACAATCAAAATGTTTTTTGTGTGTGACTTAGTATCATGTGGGAATTCTGTGGCAGAAGTGAGTGTCAGTCTCCAACTTTACAGTATAATGTTCTAACACCATGAGACAACATTTTCCTCCTTGATTTCACTGAAGAGCAGGTCAGTTCTGTACAATGAAGAAACTTGGGCCCCAGGGTGGTTGAAGAATGACTCTAATGAAAGACTGTCAGAATGCACAAGTACAAGCAGGCTGAATTATAGTTCCACGTATAATGTATTTTTAAATTTTTTTTCTGACCATGAAACAAGAATTTTATGATTTCCAATGATGTCCTTTTAATAGGATTGTTTGGCATATAGCACTTTTTATTGCAGACAGAGGAAATCAAAAATTGCAATAAAAGTATATGCATACGAGTGTACAATGCTCAGGAGAAGAAAGCACTGTCGGGAGGGGAAGGAATCTGGAATCAGCCTAAGTGAGAGATGCACAGATGGCAGAAGGTCCCAAATGTTCTAGTCTTCTCTCTGGGCATCTTTTGCTATGTAAGTGTGATAACATTTGTTA
The DNA here is from genome assembly GCF_000705375.1 of Tinamus guttatus. Next base: position 116,518 of record NW_010584846.1, on the reverse strand, counting down.
GAAGGGATGATTAAGACTTTATAGGCTTCACAGAAGGAAAGTAATTTAGTGGAAAGACTTGAAAGACAGAATATTCAAACGTGAAATGTATTCTGTGAAGGGAGCTAAAAAGGGCCAGATCCTGAGAGATGACTTAGGTGCAATGACTACTAACTGTTGTTCAGTGAGCAAGAGTTTGGAAGACCAGTTTAATTTTCCTCAGTCACTGTATTGAGATTAATTAAAATACCTAAGTATGAAGGAGAAGACCTGGGTCAGTTCCCCTTCATTCAGGAATAAATCTGTTTTTCTCGAAGGAATAGGTAATGCAAAAATGGATTAGCAGTTCAGAAAACTTACTTAAAATCACTGAGATACTATGCGAAGGGGATCCAGGGAACCTATGGAAAAAAATAGAGCTATCCGATCTTCAACTAAGTATCCTAAGTATTAGACCTCAGACTGCGATAGCTTTTCCATCCCTCGTTTTCCTTCAACACAGCTCATGAAGCACATGCTTCATCCTGTTTATGGCCAGCCTACTGTTCTCTATGCTGTATCTCAGGTTGGCAAAGAGCACCCTGAACCCACATGTCAGTCAATACCAGAATGTTTTTGTATTGGGGAAAATCGAAGAAAGTCATTCTGGACAAACTGGTTTACCTAGGTTTGGCTTTTGTGACTCCCATGCAACACATATACAACTATATGTACTCACCTGCAAGTATATGTGTACTCATTTATCTGATATTAGGAAGAAAATATTTGGCAAGCAGCTTCTGACTAATGTAAAATTCCATAAAATGCTAGAACTGTCAATGGACCATTACAATTGTTTATCAGGAATATGCAAAATATGGCCACTTTTCTCAAGGTTACAGTAATCCATAGGAAGACTTAGAATGAGATGAATAATTGAGGCTAGGTACAGAGTGCTTTTATTTCTGTACAGATGTACTTTAAAAGAAGAATACGGTCTTTTTTTGGAAAACACCCTTTTTAATTAGCAAGAAGAATTAGACTTCGGCTGATTTTTTCCCTTGAAGAATGAAAACATCTTTACTGTTACTCAATAATGTTGGATATTTAAGGTGGGAGTCTCAAAACAGCCTATGAAATAGTGCTTGCTAACGCCACAAAACCCTCTCTCATCAAAACCATCATTCAAGGCCTCTGTCAGAACTGATATACTGATGCAAAAAGACCTTGACTCCTGGGCCATACTGAGGACTAATAAGTCATGAAATATTATTAAAAATATCCTTTATACAGGAAAGAAAAGCTTTCCAGTGTTAATCTCTTGCTTTATCTTTACAACAGTAATATTTCTGTAAGTGGTTCTTCATTAAACCTAATTGAAAACTGGACACAAAAATATTACCATCTATCAGCTGTTTAATGAGACCCGAGACAAATTTATGAAGAAAAAAACATACATTTCTAAAATATAACACATTTCCATTTTAAAGATGGACATCAGAGAGCCAAATTGTCACATTTGGTGTACAATCATAATGCAGATAGAATCCTGCTCGCTTGAGTCCGTCTTTCACTTGAGAAGATCTTTTGGCTGGCTAGTTAGCTGGCTTTCTTCAGTGTTTTGTTTCCCAGAGCTGTCTACTCTTTATAAAAATATCTACATGCCAATTTAAGGCATTCTGAAGTCAATCAGTTGTTAATATAAGCATGTACTATGGGACTTTTCTTCGCTCTTACATGGTTAATGAATATGTTCTCATGACTTTGAAATGCTCTAGTGCCTCAGCTCATTTTCAAAAATACTTTACTTGAAAACATTTCAATTTATAATGGGGTCTAAATCTCATTTCCCTCAATATCTTCCCTCGCTCAGATTTTTTTTTAAGGCTTCCCTGGAAAATATTATATCTTGGCTGCTGCTCCTGCTCTTAATGGGTTCGCGGTGTCAGCGGGAGCAGAAGGGAACGGGTGCCTCCCTGTGCTCCTGTTGCAGGGACAATGGGCAGACATGGCACGGTCCTCCCCTCCTGGATGAAGACTTCTCTGTTGCCATTTCATATTATCTGCACACACTGCATCTGCTTCATGTCTCTGCAAAAGCACCAGGCCTCACTTTGGTCTCTGCCACTTCACATTTTCTCTGCAGGGGCTTAGAAGAAAACTGATAAAGATTCCCTTAATTTCAGTCTGGTGCAGATCCTAATTGGAAAAAAATCCCCTATCTTCAGCACTAGCAGTGCAGACACAATCCTGGATGAGTGGAAGGAAGCAAAATAGAAGGGGGTATGAAAAAAAAAGGGTGAGAAAAGAGATGGAAGTTGCACTATGTGATTGTGTCCTTCGCTCGCTGAGTCAGCAGGAGCCAGGAGCTCGGCGGGGGCACATTTAGCCTTCGCATTTCTCCACAGAAACCCCATCTGGCCAACTAAATTGCCAGCAATTGACAAGCCATGCTGGAAGCAGCATCCAGCTATTCTCAGGCAGTGTGAAGGTTACTGTGTTGCGGGACATAGTAGGAGAGGGAACAGGAAAGTTGCTGCAAAGCTCTACCTGACAGATGAGGAGGGGCAAATTGTATGGCAAAACTCAGGCTGCTCACTGCTGTGGACTTAGCAAGGATTACTTGTTTGGAGAAAATTAAGTCACAGCTTTAGAAAGACCTGGTATTCTTGGGAAGAAAAAAGAAAACCACAGGGAAAAGAAAAATCTGAAGGAAATTGGATTGTTTTGTTTTATTTTTACTACAGATTTTGTACTTGAATTCCAGAATTAAAATCTTTCATCTATATTCTTTCTGCTAAGTCATCTGAAGCAAACAGGGTGAAGTTCAAACATTTTGGAGCTCCACTTGAGCTTAGAAATCACTCCCAGCTTCAGCCTTCGTTTGAAAGGCCTAAAAACCCCAAATGCTTTCGCTTACCTTAAAATATTCACTCACATTCAAGTCCTAAACTGAGTTAGAAAACAAGAAATATATGGTCACATATTGTCATTGGATAAAATGAACCCAGTAACCCACGTGGGGAAAGCCCTACAAGACACTGGTTTATGTGAATAAATAGTAATATATCAAACATGCTTTAATCCTTCAGTTCAGTGTATCCCAACCTGTGAGGCTGCTCTCACTAGTGAAATGTGCCAGCTTTAAAGGTGGGGTGGCACACAACAGTGTATAAACCAGTACATGAATGCTTAGGCTCTGTGCCTAAGCAGTCACTGCCAAAACTGCTGCTACTTTAGCAAAGAAGTGTTAGCAAACTGAAGGAAAGGAGATGGTCACTGCAGCGGTGTGAAAAAGTGGGAAATAGGAGAGACAAGGACAAGGCAACCAACCAGAAGCTTTGAGCCGGCTTTTTTCAATTATCCCTCTGATGACTGGGAAAAAAAAAAAAAAAGTTATATAAGCGATTATCCCTTCATCACATCACTTCTTTAGTTGCCTGAAGCTAGCTATGGCTTGGTGATAGTGGGGTGTGTTATCCTGGAGCTTTGAGATTCTAGCAGGCTGGTGAGGTCTCCTGATGCGGCTTTATTGATCACTGCCTCGACATGATCTAAGCTGTTTTCAGGGATCAATTTTCTGGTTGTAGTGGGCAGAAAACTTTTGTCTGAATGAAGCTTGTATTCCATAAGGTCCCCAAAATGTCAGCTAGCTTAGGGGCAAAAACATGTCCCAAGAGCAAATGAGCAGGTTGCCTATAGGAACACCTACCACCTCAGGAGTATTGCAAATTGGCAGCTCGTAACCAGCAAGGCTGGAGATATGTGTTGTGTCAGCCATGAGGCAGACAGCAGAACAATAACTAAAAAACATAAAGATTATACCACATACTTTGTTCATTATGTGAGCTATTGAAGCTAGATTTCAACTTTTTTTTTTTTTTTTTTTAATACAATCTTTTGGTGATTAAACCAGTATTCTGTGAACATTTCTACAAGTCTTGCTTCATTGAAATAAATTTTAAAATTTTATGTAAGATTGCTGTGTTTTTACCATAAAAGGTAAAGAAATGGACAATTAACTTCCAGCAAATAAGGAGTATTGATGAATGTTAAGTCAAATTATAGTGAATACTGAAGAAAGGGAACTATTGAAGCCTGATCATTGCTGTTAATGGCAAGTAAAAAAGAAGGTCTACTAGGCTTCTTACAGAAATTGCAATTTCTTATAGATCAGATTTTAATATGCAAGTTATTTCTGTAATTTTGTAGAAAAATCATGTAATAAGAGATGATTTTTATTCATGATTTTATACAAAATCATTTTATTCAAAATAATTGTATTCAAAATCATCGATAAAAAGCAAAATAATGAATCACCAATAATCTTACTGTATTTGTCTCCCAAGCCAGTAAAGAATACAGATCTAGGCGTATTCAAACTGTGTCTGTGTGTTTGCAAAAGCTGTGTACCAGACAATAGCATTCCTGGTCAACTAGAATCACCATCCTTCAAGTATTGAGGCTGAGTGTATATGTTTTGTCTGTTTTATATATATATATATATGTATGTATATTTCTTTGTATTCTTGCACTACAGTAACCATGAGACACTACACCCTTAATTCTGTGTTTTGATCAATTGCACTTTTGGGTAGCTTATGAAATTTTCAGAAGAGATCAGACAGGAAGTTAGTACCCATAGCTAAGTTTGCTGCTGCTGTCCTACTTTAGTAAAGTGCTCTTTTACTGCAGAGTAGCCTTCCTGCAACAGCATCTGTATCTGCTCCTCACCAAGCCTTCGGCAGTAGTGTGGGATCAATTGCATGACCTTTGAGCACAGCCCTAACCACAAAACAGAACCTTTTCTTTCTTTCCCTACCATTTGGAGTTTGCATGCAGTTCTGCCAAGTCCCAAAGAGTTACCTGGGGAAAGCTGATGCAGACTGACTTTCTTTCAAGTGAAAATTCTCTCTTTTCACCAAGGAATGGTGGGAGCAAGCTCTCTCTCCTGTGGAATTCAAATCTATCTCTAATTCATCAACAGATGGCAGTAGAAAACTCCCTAGCTCCTTGTCTTCAGACCAAAGGCCTTACAAATGACCCTAAAGATAAAAAGGGAAAAAGAAGAAAAAAGGCATTGCTGCCAAAATGCTGTTCCATATAATGTGCTCTATGCTTTTTAATACAGTGCCAACATCTCATAAAGATTAATCGATAGATTATTGTGATCAAGAATCAGTTCTCTGATCGCAATAAAGACTATCTCAAATGTCATAATTAGAATGATAGAACAAATAATTTAGTAAGTATCAGGACTGGTTTTTGAGAACTGGCTCACTAGATTTTGGAATTTCATTAGATCTTCCCCCTTCAAATCATGTAGATGTTTTAATAAACTTAATAAATTCTTTACATAGATTGCAACATTAATATGCATGAAACATACAGTAGTTTCTTTTTCTGTTTTGATATCTTGATATCTTGGCATTTCAAACTAAGGAAAAATCATTACTATGAAAATTTCTGAGAGGCATTTTCTTCTGTAATTTATGATAGTGGATGTCTGATATGGGAAGTCTTCTATTATATAATTCTCTTTTAGCCTAAAGGCATATGAATTAGACCTAGAGTTCCTGATTTCTATTCCCATCTTTTTTACTAAGTTATCTTAATAACTCTTTTCACTTCACAATTTGGCAGCACGTTTCCTATGGTGAGAGAAACCATTTTCAAGGGAAAGCAAGAAAAGGGAGAAGGAATGAATCTTTTAGGCACCGCCAGAGAGAATGGCTTACTAATCTAAACAAAATGGAAATGTTTAATTTGCTTGAGCCAATGCTCCAAACTGAGGCAGGTTTAACTCAAACCTTTTTCAAGATGGCAATGTTTCCTCTTCAATTTAATGTGTGGACTTTTCTTAGACCAAACTTTAAACACTGACAGTGTGTTGGCTGCGCAAGTACGCCACAGAGCCCTGGTGTCCTTGGCAAAAGGAATTGTATGTCCTAGAATCAGCAAAGAACATTTTGCCTCCGCACACTGCTCTACAGACTCTTGGGGGAAAGCCAGCAGAGTGTCAAAGCCATGAAGACTGAAGGCTCGTTTTTTTGAGTTTTTGCCTTCTGCTTTCTCACCCCTATTTTCTGTTTCTTCTTTAAGAAACAAACAGACTTATCCTGGTAGAGTAGGTTTTGTTTTCATGAGCAGAATATTTCTTTTGACTTTTATTCTTCTTCTATCACTTTTTGTTCTCTAAGTTTTGTAAATATTCCATATAACTAGGAAAAAGAGGTAAATTATATGGTATATGTTCAAATCTTTTCAGGTGAATTTTGGCACAATTTTAGTTATCTAACTAGTTCCAGGTCATGTTATTCTTATACAAACAATTTTGGCAAAACTGAAAAAAACCCTTACTTCTTCTCTATGGACATAAATAATGGTGCTCCTTGTAATACCACCTTATTTTTCTGAAAAAAATACAACTACTGTTACAAAAATGAAATTTTAGTTCAGGTATATCCACTTGATTGATAAAACTGATATCAAGATTGTTGTGTGCTAACTAAATGTTAACATAAACCAGCAATAAAATATATGTTTCAAAAGTTGAGTTAGAAATAGTTGAATAGTGTTTATTTGGTCCTGATCTGCTGCCTTTAATGATACTATCACACATATTTATTTCCAAAGGCTCCTGGTTATTAGTTTTGAATACAATATTCCACAACTCGACTATATGTTCAAACTTTTTGGTTTGTATCCTCCTTCTCCTATCTACCTATTTGTGATAATAGGTAAAGAAGGCACAGAATGAAAAAGACCTCATTCACTCACCACGGGTTTTCTAACAGTAGTGCTAGTATCTGGAAGGTAGTAGCTTCCCTAGTAAGTAACTTTGAGAGATGCTTTAATCAAGTGTTATATAATATTGAATATTATTGTTTGCTATCTTGTGTCCATTTTAACTCTTAAGACTGTCATTGAAAGTGTAAAGTTTTTGATTTGAACAGAACTATTTTTCACTGATCGTCCAGAAAGTAAATCCAAAATCCATGGATTATGCTTCTGCTGAATAGTAATATTCTATGACTTTTGTTTTACTTGCAGGAGTGTTGTATTAACTCAGACACAGGAGTAGATATTCAAAATACAGACATATTCAGTACAACAGAATGGCTAATAAGGGGGCTATTAATCTGGCCCAACCACTGCACTATTTCAGTTGTGCTATTTCTGGCATCACACCTGCAGTTTCCCTCAGAGAAAACTAGTGACACTTCAAAAGAGAGCACAGGGGTAACTTTACATACATGTGTGAACAGTCAGTGAATTGCAGGGTGAAGTGATAGGAAGTGATAAGTTGTTTGACAGTATGCATAGGTGATCACCTTATTTTGTCATCTGTTTCTGCCTGACACTGTTGTACTGAGGAGACATATTTTTAACCACTGTTCCCATATCTCGAGCAAATTCTGCAAATATTCACACAAAAAGACATGTACACGACACATGCAGACACATACATAACTAGATCCTTTTCTCTCATATATGCATACTTGTTCTTTGAAGACAATTTTGGTGGTAATCATCTCTCTCATTTCCCAAACATTTATTCAGTTTTTAAGTTCAAAATGCTTTCCATTTTCAATACATCTATGAAAAAACAATAACAAGAAGCTTATTTCTATAGAAAATTACTCTAGTTTCTAGAATTATCATTTTTAAAGACTACTCTTTCTGCATCCTGTGATATAATACATTTCAAAGTTAGTCTCTTGTTTATGTCCTCACAGTGGCTGATATATTCTTATATAGATTTTTTCTTTGGTCACATAGATTACTGGGTTCTTTTATCCAATAACAACATATTTTTCTTGTTGTCTTAGTTTAATACTGGCATGTGAATGAGTACTGAGGCTCAATGAGAAGAGACTCAAGGAAGGTATTTTGTTTCTTTAGGTATTTTAATTGAAGGCTGAAGCTACAGGTACTTACTAATTTTAAGAAGAGCTTCCATTTCTCTATTTTTATGTGTCTATTTTTCACATCTTTTTCCAAAAATATGTGTTCCTTTTAGTTTTTCCCATCATTAGAAAAACGAATTTGTACCTTTACATTTAGCCTCTTCAATGTATTGTAATAAATGTTTTTTAATTAATAATATCTTCAGTAAAAGTAGCAGATAATATCAGTATTCATCCTGTGTGGTGTAATCCATAATTGTCTTTTAAACAGCAACATTTGTTGGGTTCATTTTATAGAGACTGGTAGAAGAAAATTAAAATTCAGTGGAATGGACTTTGAGAATACACCAGTATAAACCTGTTTTTATTTTATTTTTTTTACTAGAAGAAAACATATATCTGTAAAATTTTTGTTTTGAAGTATTCACTAGTCTTCAAAAAGCCTGTTATTTCATACTTTGCTTGCAAAATATTGTTGTAATAACATAGCCTAATAGTAGAATATAAACTGCTGCTGCTTTAAGAAAAGATTGGTGTTGAGATTCATTTTGGACTTTAACATGGACTTTAAGCAGAAATTTAGCTTCCACATTCAAATGAACAGTTCAAAATGTCTGTATTAGCACTGCTCCATAGTGGAGAAAGTCACATTTTGAGTAATTTTCAAGTGAGTCTAAATCTTTCGGACACTCTCTGAGTGGGAATAGAAGCCCAAAAGAACAGGCAGGAGGCCCTCTCATGATATTTGGCCTTTAGTTCAGCGCCTATCTAAAAGGAAAGAGCAAACTCAATATTCAGGCTGTACTCAAAGCAGAAATTGCTTGCTCTTTTTCAGATCAGAAGACTCCTGTACATATGGCTGAACCATGGCTTAACTTCAAAAGGAAGGACAGTTCTAAGATGTGGGTTTGAGTATCTATGGTTGGGTTGAGCAGCTGTTTAAAAAAGGTTGAATTTTGTTGAGCTTTCAAAAGAAAAGTCTGTCCTGAGTGAACCAAGGCCATTAACAACCGGGAAAAAGGAGTTCAGCTGCAGAACTATTTTGTTAGACAGTTCTAGATAGAGCCATGCTCAGCCTGTGCTTAGCTTTTTATTGATTGTACAAAGATATTAAAAACAGTAAATAATTGTGATGTGTTTAGTCATTTTCTTTTATGCACTAGAAGTCCTAGAATGAGTACTCACAATAGAATCTGTTTTTCTGCTACATTCTATTTTTGGTGTCTCTATTTCATGTAAAAATTGCAGTAAAGAATGGAATCACAACATACTTTCACTGACACTGGAAAAAAATATAGCCATCTGGGATGTATGTTTCATCATTTTGCCTATTTCTTTGTTACAGATTACTGTAGTACTTGGAAGAATCTCCTTTTATTTGGTATTTCTGTCAGAGTGAAGAAATAATGTTGAAAACCATACAGTGCGTATTAATAAGATATATTTTTTGCAGTCTAGCCCATGCTAAATGAGTGATTTGGTAAGGATATCAAATTACTTGAACTGAAGAATTATTCCATAAATATGCAATTTTAAAGAATTACTGAATTATCTTCTCACCTGTGTGATTTGATTAATTTTCAACTGTATCTTTCAAGTGGATTTCTGCAGTGCAAAAATCTCTTTGTCAGCTCTTTTAGTTCCTTCATTGAATGTCTGCATAGCCATGTTTTATAAAGGAAACACAAACATGAAGCCATTCAGTTAAGCTATGAAGGATCACACTGTATAACAATTGGATGTGCATAGATGGTCAAGAGCTCTCCTTTTTTTCTCTCCTAAAACGTTTCTGCTTATGTATTCTTCTTCTACTTTCTTCTCTTTTCCGTTGAATAAAAAGTAGTTTAAGATTCACTTTTATGGATCAACAATATTCTGTAGTGCTTGGAAATATTTCAAATATTCTGCCAATATGTATTAGTATTCCAACTGGAGAAGCTGCCATTTTTAGCTGCTCAGTTAGGGCTAGTTTAATCTCTTGGACACAGCTCAGTAAATGGCACCAAGATCTGCACCTGTCTAGGAGCATGCAGAGTAAAGGTGTGCAGTTATAGGAAGTTTTAATCAACTTTCTGTAAAACATTCACTCTTGGATTGCGATGATTGCTACAGACAAGTATATCAATAAATTATACTCTTCCCCTCTTACCACTAAGATCACTAATTCTAGGCAGATGAAGTTGAACCCATGCATGATCTTCTTTCTTTTTTACTTTCTGGAAGGGGAAGGATTTAGAGAATGTACATCGTTTGCTGAATTTTTGTATTCTTACCTCCTGTTCTTGCATTCCTCAGAATAAGTCTCCCTACTCCAATGCATAGGCATTCCCCTCAATTCAAAACCTAGCTCCGTCTAGACCAATCTTTCCCCAAAACCTCTTAGTAGTTTGCAACAATGAGAAAGTCAAGACAAGCAGCAGTTAGAAGCACATTAGAACACATATGAAAAATATCAGCCTCTGAACTGCAGCTCATAAATTAGTGATAGTCCATCTTCTCCACACTTTTTGGTATATTTTAAGACCTTCTGACTGTAACTCTCTCTAGTCACAAGATCTATGTAGTTTATTTCTATTCTGAAGATGCATTTTTAGAAATGAACCTCTTTTCTGCATGTGACATGCACACCATTCCAGCATAGCAGAGAACAGAAGCACACAGGGATGTTTGCATCTACCAGCCTAGACAGAAAAATCTTCTTCCAGCTAAAAATGGTTTAAACAATAAAGTCTTTTAAAGCTAAGTTATGGATGAAAATGCTGAGCAGACCTGACATACAGTCTCAAAAGTACTGAGGTATAAAAGCTCATGTGTGATACCTGCTTTTTCTAGATACTTACTTCTTTTGCCCCTTAATAAGACGAGGGGTTTAGAATACTATTTTGCTACCTCTCCCTTGTCAGTTATGTCCATAAATAGAGAATTAAACAAAAGGATTAGCCATAAAATAGATTATAATTCAAAGTCCTTGCAGAAAACAGTAGACAAATATGAAATTAGTCTATTCTCCTAGTACTCTGTGTATCAAGGATTGGAAGAGAAGTGACAACATTGCTCCATTAAACAAAGTCAGTACTTTCAGAGGAATACAAGAACTTTTTTAAAAGATGAGAAACTAGAGTAGATAAGGCTATTTGGAGCACAGAATCTTTTCATTTAGTAGCTGACAATCTTTCATGTTGCCTTTCATATTGAGCAATGCCAATATTTATAGCAACGTTCAACAGTCACTGTAGTTAAGAGTAGGTAAATATTTTCATTACAATCAACATTTGTTAGACATGAAGTCTTTAGCTATTTCAAATTTAATGAGTAAGCCATTTTTTTAAAGAAATAATCATCATTGTCAGTACTTAACTTCTTGAGCATCCCACAAAATCCACAGAGACATTCAGGTCTAAACTCCAAAAGCACTTTCTTGTCAAAGTTCCTCAGCAAGCAGTTCCAGAAATCGTCATTGAAAGAATTCAGGTACAGGAAGACAGGAAGAAAAAATATATATATTTTTAGCATTAGAATATAAAGTATTTTTTCCTCTTTTTTTTTTTTTTTTTTCTCTGTTGAAGACTTCTTGTATTGTTTATACTAGTTGTAAAAATCATTTCAGCACGTATTCAATAACACCATTTTGAGCTGGTCAGCCTTAGCACCATTAAACCAAACCAATTCAGCAAGCCTGGTAAGTTTTTTTAAATTTCGTGTCGTTAAAGGCTTTATTGGATTAAGTGAAACTGCCATTTTCTATTACCAATGGCAGTAGGTAATTTTCATGCGACTTTCTGAAGGATTTGGCAATCATGTAGGTGGTTCTTCAAATGTTTCAGCAAAAATGTCTTACAGAAGTTCTATAGTTGGATAAAATAAGAACAGGATTTTGCCTGTAATTTAGTGTTATATAAAGCAGCTGTACACCTATACTAGTAGTAATTATTGTATTATTTTAAACAAAAAAACACTCATACTGAGTAGAACAATAACTTGTCTAATGTAGTCTTTATTTCTACTCTCTTACTCCCATCTACTCCAGTTCCTGCTCCTCTTCCTTCTTTCTCCACTCAGCTAGACCAGAATATCAACTTAAACTGATATAACCTTAACTGTAGAAGTCACAATGTGCTTCAGCAGATTACTTTATTGTTTCACAGTGACTGTTACTTTCTCTCTGTTATTACTACTTCATTATTGTTTTTACTAAATCAGTATCCTTAAGTCTAAAGGAACCACCATATTAAATAATCATGATTATGTTTGACTAACAATAAGATTTGATTAGCTGTAAGGGTTACTGTACTAAAATTCTGTTTTCACTTGTCAAAATACTGTTTTTCATGTACTTTTGTGTTTGCTTGTATGTATGTAAGACACATACTGTACTTTGCAATCAAGAGAATAAAGGAAAATCAACGAAATGCCCACCTTACTCAGTGTGGTTAAAAAAAAACACCACACATATCTCCCACTACATTTCTGATTGATAGTTTTTGAAACTAGGATTGACAGCATGTAGGATGTAATGAGTAGGAAGAGGAGTAGAATGTTCAGCATATAGAAGAGAGGTCTGCCTTCACAATAGCACTAGAAGTTGTTACAGTCATCTGTTCGTGCCATTTGAGGAAGAACAGTGACTGTGTAAAGACCTCCAAATGATGCAAATGCCTCCTTTACAAATTATGATTTGTATCTGTGGATTCTCACATTAATGTGTTTCAGAGCAGTGCTGCTGTAATGTTATTTTTCATATGACATGAGTGGACAGATAATGAGGGAAAGACAATATAGTAACGACTAGCAAGTGGGAAGTCCCTTGAGACTATGTTCATAATGCTGGGTAAAAAGGATGAGAAATAGATCCTTGTTTCTCGGGTCAATGTAGGAACTAGTGTGTGTCATACTGATTAGAGCTAGCCAGTGTAGTGCCCATTTACCAGATTCACACTGTGTAGTACTTTGCCTTGGGCTTCCTCTAAACCACGCTAAGAACGCTAAGATATCATCATTACTTTGCAGGTGTGGATCTCCCCTCCCTCTCCCCCCCCCCCCTTTTTTTTTTTGATTAAGATCCCTGGACTAATATGAAAGCTATGTTGCAGCTTGAGTCACGTTTTACACGTTTTATGTTGTGAAACTCAGAGGATCATATATTGCAAGCTTCGAGGGGACATGAGGATCTGTGGTGTGTGCCTGGGTGATTGGTTTCTGAGAATTGTAGGACTATGTAGCATATATTGAAGCAAAACTGACATAGTATCATCTACATAGTCTTCTGGGATTAGAGCATCTCCAAAAGCCTTCTCAGCCTTTGCTCAAAACTGCTGCTCAGAGTATTCCAAAACGTAACTAGGGAAATAACTAACACTTAAGTAGATAAAGAGGAACAGAGGTGTTGTGCTTCAGCTCTCTCCCTCTTCTGTTTCTTAGTACAGAGGGAACTTCAGATGCCAGGAGTGGGTTCTTTCCCCATAGTGCAAAGTTTAAATTCAGTTAAACTTGTATGTTAACAACCAAGATAATGTAAAAGGCTAAAAAAGTCACATCATGACTCTGTGTCGCAAAGAGTTCTATGTTATCATGCTTCTCCCCCATCTCTGTTGCAGGTAGGGAAGTATGCCAGTGTGTATGAATCTTTTATATATAGCAAAAAACGTCCCTTTTTATGATTGCTCAGACAGTATGCTGGGGATAAAACCACAGCTGTATCCTTTATTTCTTTTAGGTGATCGTTCTCCATCTACCTGTGAGGAAGGTGAAGGAATGGTCCTAGGGAAGCTCCTGGTTTCTCATCATGATATCAGTTATACAGGCAGCACAGCTGCACCAAACAGCCTCTTAATTCCTGGTGTGGTCATAAAGCCAGGATCAAAATCTGGCTCTTCAAGACTTGATGCATTCACAAAACACTGCAATACAGTATTGCTTATTTATAGAAATTTGGACCTGTTTGAACTTTTCCGCTTTATATCAGAGAATAAAAGCCGAGAACATATCTACTATAAACTATAAGACATGGCATGTCTCTCCCTGACTCTGGCGATAATTACTGAGTTCAAACGTCTCTAGACTTTTCAGATTTCTGTGTTAAAACAATGCCATTTAATCCCATGTGTTTTGCTGGTTCCCAGCACTAAAGGAAATGCATATGATTATTATCTTACTTTTTTTTCATTTTATTTCTTTCTATCCTACAGAGCCATATATATTGCTGAATTTAGATATGACAGAGCAAGTGGGGTTAAAACCAAACAAAGGGTATTTTAAGCTGTGCTTAAATAATGTTTGTGTTTATTTCAGTATGAAACTAGATCTTGGGAATTAAGGGATAAAAAGCCCATATGTAACAGAAATTTGCCTAGAAATATTGTCTTGACCCTTGCTGGAACCAAGAAACACGCTGAGCCCCACATTGTGGGAGTGATTTTCCGATTTTACAGAAGACTAGGTTGTGACAGCTCAGAGTTACAGAAATCTGTAAAACTATATTTTACACATTTATATTTTAAATATGATCAGGCAGCCCTTTGAAAACATTCTGAAGAAAACTTGCATGCAACAGGACAGAAAAGTTTGTACTGTGTTTCTATTTAAACTGTTAATGTGTGAGGAAAAGTGGATTGTGTTATCAAGAACCAAGTATATTTTCAAAGCAATCTTGCTTTCTTCCACTACTAAAATAAGCCTGCTGGGGTAGGCAAGAGCTTTCTTTTTTGTGCAACCTACATGAAGTTTGACAAAGCTTTTAGGCATGAGGGCAAACAGACTGGAGAAAAGAAGGATGTGGGCTGTAGCTGACTGTGCTTTTGTCTCCATTCCCAAGAGGTGACATGGAAATGTTTAGTGGAGCCACAGCAGAAAGGACAATTTTATTTGGAAAGGCATCACCTATCAACTAATATTTGCAATACATAACATAACTTTGAGAGGGATTAGTGGGTAAGAAGGATTCAGGGATAACAGGAATTCACTGAAGCTTTCACACATTGCTGCACTGAGTGCAGTAGTAGAAGCAGGGTGCAGGGAAGAAACCCTTCACCTCTCCCACTTCCTAATAGCAATTCCAATAAAGATAGTTCAGTGCTTATTTACTTCTGAAGTAAGGCTTTTGTGCATAAAACTTCTCTATTTTTTACCAATTTTATCAACTGGCATGGTGAGTAATGTTACCTTTCTGCATAACCTTTGACCCCTTGTTCCTTCAGATGTAGCAGAGATCAGAGAGAGAAAAGGAGAGAATAATCATCTAATTTTCTTTTCCATATTCATATGGGTAAGCATATTCATAAACAGCATATTAAAGTTAAAAGCTTTCCATATATCCTTTTATTCTGAAGTATGAAAGACATATTTATACCTTTTCATTGATGTTAATGGAAAGCTCTAACCTGTAAATTCCTACAAAACATAGAAAAGTCAAACCCATAAATTAATACCAATTCAGAAGCAAACTTTAGTGGGTGCCAATGCAGGAAACAAGGGACACATGAAACCACTTTCCTTTAAGCAGGCTGCTTATATTGCTCACTTGCCCAGGAGCTGGCTGGCACGTAAAGGTGCCAGCACAGAGCAAAGTGAACTGTAAGAGTAGGAGCAGAAGTGAGGAAGAAGCTGATAATAATTTAGTCAGTGGGATCCTCTCTTTCCTTTGGAGTGGTGTTACGTGCAAACAGGCTAGACTTTATGTTTTAACCCTAGGTTTATTATAAATGCTGCATCTTATCACAGGCTCTATCCAAAGCAATCTCCTGAAAAGCTGTTATTTTGACTTTTGGATATCTTTACATATTTGTGTGGGGGGAAGGCATTTGTCAGGTATGTGCTAACAAGTAATGAAGATTTATACCTTAGCTGGGAACAGGCTGGATTCCATCACTTTTCATTTTCTGACATTCTAGCACTTGGGGGTTTTTAACAGGTGAGTATTTTTTTGCAAAGGGAGCATACTGTTGATAATCAGAGTTGGATGAGGTCCATCAGAATGCATTTTCACCCTTGCATTGATTTTAACAAAGTTTCTACATGAGGAATATTAGGATATTCAAGAGTTTGGTGACCTTAGGGAATGTTCTATTTTCTGTGTATCCACCAGTTCTTATCAAGACCACCTAAATTCTGAACAGCTCTTCCATACATGTTCATTGTTTTATAGTAGTTCCCCAGCATATAGATATCTAAAGGATTAACTGAGATTGTGAATGCTTTCACACATTTTTAGAGGTGTTTATTTGAGGATACAAAATTCTCTATATTTTAGCTGGTGCTCTGCTGTGAGTAATGCACCAGCAAACAGGCACCTGCATCTCCAATTGCACACTAAGAAGTCAGTTTTGAACCCAGTTTAGCTTGTAGTGCAGGCCAGATGCTTCACAATTGCTTGCTTTCTACTCGTAGCATTTATCAGGGAGATATGAGCATGTACTTTAAAAATATTCATCATCTTGAGAGATAGTAATTTCATATCTTCCAATCACTATTTTTTTAAAAAATCTTCCAAGAACCATAGAACCAAAAGAAACAAAAGCTCTGAAGGGTTAGATACTCCCATTTTGGGGGAAGCAGTCCAGGATTCTGGTCTAATTTCAGCAAATAATTTCATTACTTTTATTCAGTGACTGGTGGTCTAAACAATATAAACATATATTACTTTTACATGGGCTTCAGTTTTAATCCTTCCCAAATGAGAGTCCAGCTCCCTCTTTTTCTACTCTGTCTGCAGGGATTTTTCATTCCTACAATTAAAAAAAAAAGTAGCTTTAAGTAGCAGACTCCTCTCCCTTTCACTCTAATGATTAAACAATCTTCTTAAGATATTAGCTTAATTCCTTATCAGATGAAGTAAGGCCATATCCCATCTGTCCAACTCCCTGGGAAAGCGCTCTAGCATAACCTGTCAACCTAAAGACTACTGTTGTACTTCCTCTAAAAGAGCCAGCCTTAGATAAATGAGACCCAGACTAGGTTATGAGCAGAAATAATTGCCCACTGGAAACAGGTAGATACCTGAGTTAGAGGGGACAGGTTGCATCAAGGAGTTTTTGGGGAACTTAATCTGAGTGTGATAGAGGTCTTCAGAAATGCTACTCTTTCTCCATTGCTGAGCTAAAGTATTTAGAAAAGGGATTTTTGAGGGCTGGATTGCTCCTCACCTCTCTCTCAGAGTTAGGCCACTTAGATCTATCAGGGTCTAAAGCCACCACCCTCGCATACAGCCTCTTTTATTTTCTTTTGTTCCTCCTTTATATCCTTTTGAAAGTAATATGAGCTTGAACTTTAAGAACAATGATCCTTTTGACTTTCACAGGCGTGGCATAAGGCATTTAATGATAGCAAACATTTCATTTCTCTGTTTTCTTTTAAAAATAGAAAATATTGCAATATTCTGCAAAGGTTATAGAAGACACTTTTCCGATGTTCACATATGACATCTCTGTTTTTATTAAAACAAAAAGCATTAAGCGCAGCTCTCATCATTTGAAAATCAAAACCAGTTCTTATCAATGAGAAGGAAAAAGTAGCATTTTCTAAAACTTATCTCTATCCATTTCTAAAATACCTCAAAGATTAAAAAAAAACCTCTCAGCTTTCTTAAGAAATAACATATTCTATTTAAGTGCATTCTAATAGACAGAAGTACTGTTGACTAGGTCAAATGTTGCTAAAAGCTCCATGAAATTCGAATCATTTTCCCTTCAGCAGTGAATATTTCACTCAGCACTAATCTGTAGTGTGCAAAAGAAAATTGCTCCACCATTTCTGATTATCAGTTCTCTGAAGAACAAGGAAGAAAAGGGATGTCATTTATGTCATTATTTTCTTTTTAGCATAAGAAAAAAATCATGGTCTTAGTTAAAACTGAAAGATGGGCTTTTCTCCTCTACTTTATATCCTCTAGTGACTTACTGCAACTATGCTGCATGTATAAATGTAAAGAAGCATCTTATGCTTAGGTGCACCCACCTGCCATCCACCTGGGATGATACCCACCCCGGGAATGATTTCATAAGGGACTTATTTTAGTTTTTCCTTTGTTTTCTTCTTTCAATATTAATAACTTGATATTTATAATGAAATATATAACTGTTCTCCAAGTACTGAAAAGAATTACATTTTCTGTCTAAAGATGGAGAGTTTCAAAAACAGCATCTCTCTTGAGAAAGTTACAGAGGGCCGTTTTCTTCAAAGTAGCTGGCTACTTTTTTCTTTGTTATGAACAAATTCCTTTCAATAAATAGTACATTTGTCCTATTTTCTACTCTTTCAGCATTGCCAACCCCAGGCAATTTCTTTCTTCTTCCAGGCTTGGTAAAACTCAATGGGATCTGTATTTGTGGCTTGAGTCTGAGCTTGAATCACATACTAACATGGTCATAGAGAAAGAAAACTTCATGTTTGACTTTTAAAAAGACAAAAAGGAATTTGCTGTGTTCGAAAGGAGTGCTCAGCAAGTCTCAAGAGATAGCATCTTGTTTGTCTGATTTGGTGCATACAAAACTTGCCAAAAAGTGAATATTAACTGAGCAATGTGCTTCATAATGCTAAATCAAGGAATAATAGCACATTTCTTTACAAATAGCAGAATAAACAAATGACTGGCATTTTCTGATTCTACTGTGATAATCTGTGTAGCCTTTTTAGGTCTTTATCTTCAGCAGGAGCTTTGCTGTTTTATCAAGCACAATTTAAACCACAGGTGCTTCTAGTGTTCTTTCTAAGACTTAGCTGATAGCATCAGTTAAAGGGAAATTGGGGTTACACCTAATTCTTGTTATTCTAACCACCATTTTTTAAAAGAAATACAAAGCAAGACAAAAGCCAGACCTGATGTTCACAGTGGACTAACTTTTTTTGCTTAGTAGCAAGGTAACACTGGGATAAAACTGATGTTTTATGTCGATGCCATTTAACTGTTTCAGTGATGATACCACCCGTAACAACATAAGAAAATATGATGCGCTCTAGAGAAAGAAAGATGCTGATTCAGGTATCTTTATTTTATTTGAATTTGTAAAGAAAAGGTTATATATGATAGTGTTGCACCTTCAGTATTAAGTAGCTGTTTGAGCAGCAAATATGGTCGATGACACCTTATAGCCTTCTTGGGAAGGTCTTGACCAGGCCAACAGCTGTCTTATATTGATATTGTTGTCATTTGGCAGGGCAGCTCTTAACACTCATTTCAGCTGCAAGAGATATAGGAACTCATGCTGCTCTTCTGAATCTTTTTGCTCAGAACAGAAAAATAACACGGAACCGCTCATACTTTGCAGTTGAATGCACACCTATGGGACTTTTTGTATTTTTATTTAAACAAGAGATGCCAGACACAATACCACTGCAGATATATAATGTACATTAGTTTAATTCATACATTTTTTCTTTTGATGGACCACATTTTAAGATAGAGCTGCATGACTTCATTTCAACACTGATCATAGAAAAAATGAGGATAAAAAGCAGATATTTCCTTAGGTGACTGGCATTATACCCTTTGCCTCTGACACAGGCAGTTTTTGTCATCCCATTGCCCTCCTGTGCTCTCCCAGTTCTGAGCTGTTTGCTCATTTCCTGTATATTTTAGTGTATGCACACTCTGATCACACTAGGATCTGTGATAAGAGAATATTTAGTGAAGGATAAAAAAAAAAACATCAAGGACTTATCCGTAAACACTATCAAGCACTCAGCAGTATGAACAGCGATTCTTACAGGCTTCTGACTATTCCAGACATGGCATATTTTTATTTTCAGACCTATATCTTTGTCACAAAACCCAACTTCCCCTGCCAAATTTTACGACTGTTCAAAAGTAGGTAGGTACTAGAGCACTTTAAGGAGAGGTTTCAAGAGCATTTGAACATGAGCAAAAAAATACATATAGTTTAGTAATTCCAAGAAACATAAAATGCAGTTGTTCCACTTTCTTTACAATGCCTCAAAAATTACAGGTAATAATACCATAATTTAGCACACTGATAAATATGTGAAGTAAACATCCTAGGCTGGAAAGTATCATAAAACATTAATACTTGAAGTATAACCAATTCCGTCAGATTTTGAAAAGGGCAAATTTTATGAAACCTACTCAATTAACATTGAAATAGCTGACTTGTTAGAGACCCTTCTGAATGCACTGAGCTTCACTAAATGAAGCATAATAGTGAAGTCTTATGCCTGACAATTTGCATTTTTCATATTTAATTAACATTTTTCTGCATCACCTGCTCTTACAGGTTTAGATTTTTATCTGATTTTCTATTAAGTAAATACTGAAAATTATTATTCAGTTCCAGGATCAAGGAAATCTTCCTTAAATGACATAAACACTAATGTATCAAGGATCATGCCACTTGCCAATATGTGGTAGAAACATTCAATTCTCAATATTCTTCAGCCTAATATTTTTTGTTGCACAAACTAGGGTGTGAAAATGCTAAATTTTGCTACGTCTAATATCCAGAAATGTGACTTCAAGGATAATTTACTAATTCACTGCCAATAAGTCACAGATTATTCATGGCATAATGTAACATTGTATCATGGATAGAAAGTAATTTCTACACATATAAAGTAATCTTAGGCTTCAGTTTTGAAAGGGAAGCCATTAGTGCAGACACTTATTTCCATTAAAAAGTCTATTAAAAACCCAGTGAAACTATTTTAACAGTTGTTGTTAAAGCTATTTATTATTTGAACACAGTGCAAACATTCCTTTCCTAGTTTTATTAGGTAGTGGCTAAAGGGTAAAAATAGAATTTCATTTTGAAGGGCATTAGTTTACAATGAAATTTGTGCAGCTGTCAGGATTAAAACTATAACTAAATAGAAATACTTTTCAGAATATTGAGCAACAGTGTTTGCTTTTGGAGTGAAATAATGGGAATACATTCTAAAGCCGATGCTCAGAGAAACAAGCAGCTGTAATGCAATATATGTAAAAAGTAATGAAACTAAACCAAATAGTGTAAACTTCAGTGGAAAAATCATCTCTTGAGATGCATTTTTCTGCACAGCTTTTTAATGATTAATGCAAATGGTATTTCACTATTTTTTTTGAAGTGGGTAGAGAACACATGTTTATATCACACACAGAAATGAAGTTAAATTTTAAAACCCTAATAAATTAGGGTTTCACAAGAACCAGACATTTAGGATTTAAACTTGAACTGTGTCCACAGCACAACCCTTTACACCTTCCCTCCTCCCCCTCAACCTGGTGTCTTCATAATTGCCATGTTGTTGAGATGCTTTTGTGTTACAAGATTAATTGGAAGTCTTATCTTT
>NW_010584846.1:34579-95356 GCF_000705375.1 Tinamus guttatus | reverse complement strand
ATCCAAAATAGTTTAAATAAATAAATAAATAATCTTAGAGGGAGAACTGTGTAGAAGCAGAGGTACCCTGCATGTCCTGTGTGCATCCTTGGCTGAGTCATGGCTGCGCTCTGGCTGGGCTATGAAGCTATGTTGCCCATGAGGAAGCTTTGGAAGGTACTCATGGCCAGCTGTGGGTTAGTACAACCCTCACTGTGTGGTCAGGCTAAGCTCCCTGAAGTCATGCTTACAAATGTCTAATTCCAGGCGAACAAGGACTGCATAAACCATGCATGCTGGGTTGGCCATGTGGATTTCAGCAGGCTACAAAAGCAGCTTTGCCTACAGCTGAAAAAAAAATCTGAAGAGAAGTACTTCCTATATTTATCTCACCTTGATTTGTGGTCAATGCCAATTATGTGTATGTGTATGTGAAGCCCACCAATTGTATGGATCCATATGTTATCATGTTGGTAAGCTAATGTTCCATGCTTAGAAAACCTCAGAGTAACATTTATTTCCACTGTATCAGTTTAACTATTTTTAATTGTGTTATATTTATCTATATATGTAATTATCTCCTGGCTATACTGAATTGTCACTGTTTAATTAAAGTTGAGACTAATTCACTGCTCTAATTAATGGTGTATGAAATACTCTTTCTTGAGAAAAAAAACTTTCCAACAAAGTAGAATAATTATGTAATAATTTAACTCAGGAAGGTAACTCACAGTTGTTAATCATAGTGGCCTTACCATACACTAAAAAAATTATTCTTAATATTAAATAATATTTTACTACACTGTCAGCTGCTCATCCTAGGGCATTTGCCACCTCCTAATGTAGAAAGTCTGAAAACGTGTAAAGCATTAGAAGCATTCAGTGAAGAGCAGATTGACAATCATCTGACTGCAAGAGCCACTGTAATAGTTTTGAAAAGTTGACCCTATCTTTCACCACCATATAATTGTTAAAAATATAGCCCAAAACAAAAGGCTAAGTCAGTTAACGGATCTATTCTGCAGGATGGGAAAAGGTGGGGGAGTTTTCAGTGGCTGCTGTCTGATACAGCCAGATTGAGAGCAGATATCTGAATAATATAGCAGCAGACTGATACGGAGACGCGACTAATTGTGTCTTCATCTGGATGTGGAGGAAGTGCCAAGCATAGATAAGAGAGTATGTATTCGTATTTCTTTGCCAGTGAATACTGCTTGTATGTACAAATAAATTCCCATGTTGGTTGTAGAAAGATTCATTCCAGTCTTTGAATTCTTATGTTACTTGCAGACTTATGAGTGGAAATTCTTCAAGGTTCCAGAAGCTGGCTGTTTCTGTGTTTGGAAACCAAGTGAGGATATATTGGCATCCCATTTGAAGAACATTTACACTGTGGACTTTACACTCCTGAAATACCAAGCAGAGGCCTAATCCATTGAAAAGGGTATTTTTAGAAGAATCTGAATGAAGTCTTGGGTATCTAGTCAGAGATCATGGCAAAAGATGCCATTTACCTCTTCCTGAGCCTAGTAGAATGACCTGATGACAACAGAGGGTAGTCTCTATTTTGGCACATGCAAGTCAAAGGACACCCTGCTTTACACAAATAAAATATAGCTCATCTAACCTTCTGTACCAGTCACCTCCTGTCAGATCAGCATCAGTTCCTGCAGATGCCTACTGCAAAGGAAGGGAAAGCCTTGTAAACATTGCAACTGAACATTATTTTCTGGATAAAGATGCTGCATTTATATCATCTTGACAAGAGGTTCCAGAAAGCCAACTTTTTGAAAAAAAGAAAAAAAAAATCTGAGAAGCGATGAAGAAGAAAAGAAGGAGAGAAAATAAAGATGTAAGGAGAAAGGCTGCAAAGACCCTTTGAACCAGCGAGAGGCACTCCATGCCTTGGCTATGAGATGACCAACACATACATTCTTCATAATTTATCAGTAGGTGATACCACATTATGTATGTAATATATGTGGCAGATGTGTTTTATCATAGAAATTGAGACTGGGTCATCCAGTCTCAAGGCCCATTCTCCATTGTTGCAGGCAGAGAGGGAATAGATGTTTTAATTGTTATGCATATTTAAAATGCATCAAAATAATTAGATTTTATTAATCCAGAAATGCAATTATAAATTACTTATAAATTACTTAGGAAGAACTTCCATTGTGGATCTTCCTCATCGATCTTTATTTGCTTCTATTCTGAAATAGGAGAAACTCTATGTAAATCCTGTAAGGTCTATGAGATCTATGGGTGTTGAATAGCTCTGAAAGTGAGGCTACTTCAAGCATTTATGTAGCTGCTCTTTATTGACACGTATGCTTGGGAATTGGTCTCAAATTCATATTGACAGATATTTTTCATGTCTTTTTTTGTCCTTTTAAAATTTGCATGTGGAATATTAAATTCCAGCTTCATAGTATGTTGATCCAACTCCAATGTCTTTTTTTTTTTTTTTTTTGCATTTAAAAATATCTTAAATCTGAGAAGTGTCTTTTCATGTGAATGAACCCATGGATTTATAACCGCCAAATAAATATTAAAACAATACAATCTCAAAATAATCAGGCCATCTGGCACTAGGTGGCAGACAATGCAACCAGGAAGATCTTTAAGCAAACTTACCCCTGCAGTGTGTCTGGTTGGTTGTGTGGTTCCTTCTGGTTTAACGTACTCTGACAGATGTGCAGCAAAAGCATGGGATTAGTACTGCAAATTTGACGCTTGCAGTGCAAGCTTCCTTCATACACTAGTCTCAGATTCACCTGACCATATCTTTTAATATTCATGTATTTTTTGAAGCCTGAAAAATAAGGTATGTATGTATTTATGGGTATACTGTGAGAAGTTTTAACTGGGCTTTTTTCATGTTTTTCATTGAATGAATCCTTTTTTTTTTTTTTTTTTCTTTCTCTCTCTAAGACAGAGAAAATGTCTGTCTATTCATCTTTCTTAAATTCTGAATCATTTATTGAACATCATAATGGAGGAGTCCTGGAAAGCCTGCTCTAGGTGACCCTGATTGAGAAGGGGAGGATTAGATTCTAAACAGATCACTACTGATCTGTTTTGTGATTCTGTGTTATTCCATGAACCTATACAAACATGATGTAATCAGTTTTAAGTGAGAGTTTTGCTATGAATTTAAGTGAAACAATGCATTTGCTTAATATGCCTTAACATCTATCACTAGTATATGATTTTAATGGGTATATTATCAATATTAGTCAACGTATAAATGAAAATATCAGAAAGACATCAGAGAAACAATAACATGTTGAAATATTACACATATTATGGATTTGGGATCCTTCTAGATTTTCCATTCCAGGTCAAGGTGACCAGGAGTTTATGCTTGTGATGTGAATTTCACTACTTTAGAAAAACCCTGCTAGATGATAAACTGATAATGAGAAAAAGACAATCAAATTAAATTCTCTGAACGCCTGGCCCTTTGATAGAAAGATTTTTTTTTTTTTTTTGATGAGAAAAATACATAAGGTCAGGCTTGAATTTTCTCACCCTCTTGGTTAAGGAAATAATTTTTAAATGTAAATCCACACCATATGCTTCCTAACTGGGAGCAAAATCAGCTGAAACAGCATCAATGATAATTGATTTTTATAAAAATTATCTATCCAAGTGATCTAGGCTTTTACAACAAGATACATAAACAAAAGGAGAAGAATTAGAATGTAGGCACTCTTTGTCAACCAGTTAAAACTGCAGGTGGTGGGAAGCTTTTCTAAGTATCAATATCTTCATTTTTTCCTTCTAATCAACTTTTAAATATCTGGTATATTGTGAATGACAGGTAACTGATAACACTGAAGAACAGGAAAACCTCCCGCTTAGGCCAGTGTTACCCATTTCTGAACTGACCTTTTTATCAGATGTGTCAGGCAAGGGCATTTATCCAGCAGAGCTGAATGTGTTTGTTGCATCCTCACATCCATTCATCTGAAAGTACACTGCATAAGGAAAATGGTACAAACTCAGAATAAACTGTCTTGAGTCCTGGATACCTGCTGTGCAGCTTGCAAGACTCGGTGCCTGTATGTGTATCTATTTGTAAAACTCAATCCTGCAACAGGTGCTGTTTGTTCTGATAATACTGAATGAGCTCTCCTCACAACCTGGACAACTTTGCTCAGTTTACTCCTTTATGCCTCAGGTGCCAGCAATGCCATTGCCTGCCACAGACTTGCTTTACAAACAGACTTGGCTCTTATGTTGCATTCGTTTGGGTTTCCGAGTGGAAGTGGTACTAATGGATTTCCTAAGCACTTAGTACAAAAACAATTTGTCTTGTTGGCAGTTTCAGATACTCAGGAATTCTATGTACTTGTCTTCACTTTGCAGATCATCTTTTCTTGGCACTTAAATATCACAGGAGGGACTTCCTGCCTGGAGATAGCACTTACCGTGTTACATGAGCTGCACTTTCTTCTTGACTCTGGGGCTACATGTAGTGACAAGTACTTGGCTCCAGCAGCAAAGCGAGAAAGAAAAAATTACACCAGCAGAAAACTCCAGGTCAATAGAGTTTTAAGCAGGAAGAAATATTCTGAGTTTACCACCCTTAGGGTATCTAATAATCATATATTTCTATCAGATTTTTAGGGTTTTTTTTTTGTTATTATGTTAATCTCATTTAATTAATTATGATGTTATTATTAGAAGACCATATTTCATTTCATCATGAATAAAAAAGGGTTTATTTCCTCTTATACATATACTTCACCTTATAGTTTGGTGTTACATGGTGTTAACTACCATTTCCTTTTCAAAAAAACACAGATTTAAAAATTTAGGAGTATTCTTTCAGACATCATGTCTCCAATGAATGCAAACCAAAAAGGAAATGGTAACAAAGATTTTTAAAATTAGAGTTTTCAGTGAAATTTGATAATGCATTTTTTGAAACTGTCTTTCTAAATGTTTGCTATGAGAGGCAATGGTTTATTATGACTGTTTCAGTGAGGAAAGTAAGTATATGCCTTATTCTGAATATATAGATCAGCACTCTATTTTTAAAGTTCCTCAGTTTCAGAGCACTCCTCAGTACTAACTTAAACGATCACGAGGAAAGGTAGAGAAACAGGACACAGGTATGCAGGCAGAGTAGAATATACAGCTTTTCCAGGTACTATGCCTGCTTGAGAAGCTGAGTGACTGATAAAGCAGAAAACAGGATTTTCAAAGTGGATTGCAATGATGCATCACATAATCCTCCCCCGACATCCCCCAACAACAGGCAAAATTTAGAGATAAAGGGTGCGTAGAAACAAGTGATGGGGAAAACGGCAGCTCCCTCCACAAGAGAGTATGATGACAGACTGCTGGTTCTAAAGTCTGAACTAAGAAGAAAGCAGTACATGTTAATAATGAGTTCAGTAAGCTCATACAGAATCAAATGAATCACTTGAGTCAGACTCAAAGGAACAGATATTTAATGATTTCTTTTCACTTAAGTTTATAAATAAGCCAATATAATATATGTCACAGATGGGAAATAGTGATAGTAGCAGTAATAACAATGAAAAAGAAATGCATACTATCATTATCCAAGCAGGACATTTCAGTAGCTAGAGAAAGAAACAATACTGCAAAGGAACCGAGGACATTTTGCCATACAGAGCTGGGACTGTATATCCATGTCTAGACCAGCATGTATGGATCACATGCTTTTTCTTTATAATTTGCTTCTAGGTAGACCCAGCTGCTTGCTAGAAAAAGCGTACAAGCTGAAGCAACCTCTGAGCAGTGCTTTAGGGAGGAAGAATGCACATTACTAGTGCTAGTAATGCACTACTAAATTGTGTGCTAGTGTGGGAGAGTCCTTGCAGGGAGAGGAGGGTGGATATTTTAAGGGATTTGTGCAAAGCTGATACATGCTTAAAATGCTAAGCCACACCTCACACATTTTTGCCACAGGACTGCAGTGAATTTCACATGGGAGAAACACCTTTAGCTACTGTAACATTACAAAATCTGGATGTAGCTAGTAAATCAGTGTAGCGATACTCCAGTTTCCCAAACACTCTCTGCTATGCCTCAGGAAAGTTCCTGTTTTCATTCTCCTCTTGCTCAGGCTCTGAAAGTAAGATAGAGCGGACTGTCCGCTCAATAAATCGGCGTGAACTCAGATACCCTTCAAATATCTAAGAAACAAAATAAGTGCAGAACATCGCTTTCAATTAGTATGGTGCCTTCATGCCTGGGATGCACATTGTAATCCAAATATTTCAAAAGCTCTGCTGATCTTGGAGCAATAATCTTGGAAGCTCTGGAAACCCTTTATTCTTAGTACGTCTTGGTACTGAATGATAACCAAACTTCTCAAAGTTAATGCTGTATTTCACCTTGATTTGGTTGGCATTAAGGTTAAGAGGTATTGGAGGAACACAGTCCCTTAGACCTGGCAACAAGGTCTTCATCATTTCAATAGCAGAATTAATCCACTATAGCAAATAAGAAATGATCACATGCAAGTATTTTGTTCCACATGCTTATAACATGCAACCATGTCTGCCAAAAGGATCTAACTCCAAAGTGAAGAATTCAGCTGTTTCTCAGTTCATTGTTAAGCCCAAGCATTAGGATGTGCTTATCCATTACTTCACTATTTATTTGTACATATTGCTGTCTTCATTTGGTTTTTAATATTTTTTATTTTCCTTGTTTTGTCTTTATTGGAAGACATCCAACTCTGTTTTTGTTTTACTCCCTCTCTTCTCTCTGTCTGTATTAGTCTTGTGATACAGAAGACATCTCATGTCTAACTCTTGAGTTGTCACAGTCCATTCTCAGATCCATAGCTTTAACCCCAAGAATCTATGTTATTCTGTTATGTTATTCTAATGTCTTGAATTAATTACTTATAATGATAAAACCTCATTATGAAAATAATGATTGGTCAACAAAAAATTTACAGTTGCCCAGCTTTTAAAAGTGGTTTTGTGGTATACATTGTATTGTTTTAAATCAGTTGTTGTGGCTGCCAAAAAAAGTTTCAGTGAAGGTTATTGCAGCAAAATATTGAAAGAAAATTAAAATGCACATAATACCAGCCATAGATATTACCATACGTTAAGCTTTACCTCTGCTTGCCCTGTAAAAAGATAAGTTTTATACTTCAGCCTAAAATACCTAATAGCAACAATGAAACAGAACAAGGAGCTTCCACATCAGCTTTGAATTTCCTTTAATGGGTTTAAGTTAGCCTAAAGACAGAACTTTGTTTATGTGATTTAATATTTATAAGGGCAAACTTATAAACTCACAAACTAGTATATATTTACATCTCTAAGTAATTGCTCCCAGTAATCAGTTAATTGCATTACTAGGGATTGCAAAGTGTTCATTAAAAATAGTTTCATTGTACCCAGGGATTTACAAACTGATTCTGGACTTCTTATAGACTTAGTGTACATACTATAAAATAAATATCCATAATTTATGCTTATTATTTGTGCAAAAAGAACTTTCTGATTTTGTGTGGCTAAACCTCATTAATTGCTAAGACATCTTTGTAGAAATTGCTTTCTATGCTTGTAAAGTTAGTGCTAGTGTAACCATATTGTTTATACTTCTATTTGCATTTTAAGTCATTAGAAATATATGAATGTTTGATAGCAATTTTAATGTCAGAAGCACAGAAAAAGAGTTCTTCTATAGAGAAGATACTGAGAATTCTATGCACAAAGGGACAAAGAAGTAGAAAATCAAAATAATTATTAATTTTTCTAATTGTTAATCCCATAGAATTATTTTTTATTATCTTTAAAAGCATTGAATATAATTCTATACAGGGAGCAATATAAAATGCTACAAAGTGTCACAATGTTTTAACATTACAGAATGACTTCAGTTGCAACTCGTCAGTGATTAAAACAACTCATTGACCAAAAGTAGATCACAGGAGATACAAGGAACATATGTACCAATATGAAGAAAAAGATGTTCTATTTTACTCAGTAAGTAAGAGGATTTAAATATCTCTAAGGTGAGTAGTAAGGCTCTGATTCTGCATATTCTATCACAGTGCTAAAAAATGTACTTTCACTAAGGATAGTTGTAAAGGATTTGGGGTGTAAGTAAGAACAAGTCTAGATTTGAATCACAGATAGAGTTGACTTGTACACAGTTTCCGAATCCATGTTGATAAGCTCCAACAGGCTTCCTTCTGGAATCAAAGCATCTTTCCAGATTAAATATGTCACAACTGGTCAGGAAAGAATATTGTAACTGTGACAAAGATTTGAAAAGACTGACAAAAAACCCAACCAACCAAACAAAAAAACTTTCTGAAAGCTGCATTAGAATACTACTTAACATCCAGATAAATATTTACGAAGATCTACCTAGGGAAATAAACCAGAAATTAGAGTAAGGAACCATTGCAAAAATATATAATTCATCTAAGCTGTATAGTACCTGGAATAAATAAAACACCTCTAACATTGCCTTTGAAGTGAAATGGAAATGTGAAATGAAAATACAAATTTAATCCGATATCTAGGTTCTTAATGAGAATACAAATATTTATCTTTTTTTTTTTTTTTTGACATATAAGTAAAGCTACCAACTGAAGCTAATAGGAAAATAATCATAAAGGTCGTATATATATTTGCTTTATATTTCACTTTGCCCTAATATGTGCTACCTGTCACAAACAGCCTTGTGTAGAAATAAATATCTATTGCTGACATTGCTTCACTGCCTCTGACACACTCAACAATGTCATTTTGTTCTTATTCAGACCCATTTTGAAAAGCTTCTTTGTTTGACCAGACAGGTATATCATGTCAGCTGAACAGTGCAGAACACACATCATTGTTTTACACAAAATTTTGAAATATAATTTGGAAACCAAGTTCTTCCACTAAGGAAAGGATACTGCACAATATGGCTTTAGAACTACTATGTAATGGCAGACTACCAGTATCTATAGAGTTTGGAATTAATATCAAAAGTGCCCTATAGATGGAGTTATCAAAATACCCATTTTAGCTGTTTTGAAAACATAAGGAAATCCTCTTCATCTTTTATTATTTTGGAATGCTTCTAAGTACTTTTTGGGCAGGGGTTTGCAAACCGAACTATGTTCTAAACTTTACAAAAATATATGTTGTGTAGGTGATATCTCCTCAATGAAAGAAAAGATGGCCCCTAATTGTGCTTCATCTCTGGGGAAAAGCAAATGGATGGAGTTATTACAGGTCTGATTCAACAAAATCTAAAAAATGTAAATCTGAACTGCATTTGACTCCTGCATTATATCTGCATGTGTGAAAGAAGAAAAACAGCAAAAGGAAAAGACTGTTGTTTTTATCTGGAATATTCTGGAGAGTCCTTGAGTTCTGTCTTCCATAACAGGATGTGGGAGGAGACAATGACCTGTTAAAGGACAAGGGACTACCAGAATATTCATTCTGTTGCCAGTGTGAACTGTCATATATTACAAGATATCATGTAAATTTCAAAAATCCAAATAAATTTTATACTTCCAATATCTAAATGCAAAGGACTCAAAAACTCGATTTTCTTGTGTCTTTGCAATTTTAGGGGTTTACTAAAATGAGCCAATATTTTCAGTTAAAAGGTAGGCACATCTCAGTAGAATATTCTGCTCCCCCTCTGCTCTCCCAAACTCTTCAAACCTAGCAGTTTCTGCTAATTATACATGGCCCTAAATTCTTCCTAATACCTTCTATGCTGATGGGTATTGCAAAAGGTGTGGAAAATGTGAGGAACCTCCTATTTCTAGTTACCAACTATATCTGATATTTTAGAGGAAAGTGAACTTCCATCATGCTTCACAGAGGAAAACTGTGTCTGGGGGGGTGGAAATATTTACCTCTGCAATGACCAGGAGAGAGCAGTTAATTAATACTGAAATTAAAACCTTTGCCATCTACAAATTAGACACATGAAGCTCTGCCTCACGAACTTCAGTGTCAATTGCTGCTCTTTTGTGATTCCATACCCTATACCACCCCATACATAAGTGGAGTGTTTCAAGTTCTGTTCTGAAAAAAAAAAAAAAAAAAGGATTCTTGACTCCATGACCTTCATGGATATCCTATAATATCCTTATAGGATATTATTCAGCAGTCTGGAAATTTTAGTTTATTTTCTACGTGATTTTTGACTGCCAATTTTTATTGTTATCCTTTTTTTATATATATACATAATTATAAAAGGTTATTTAATCATTATTAAAGGTGGCCCTCCCTCTCCTCACTTTATGGTCGGATTTCTTTTTCTCTCTATTTTTCAAATGTCTCATAAATCTTCTTCTGAACTTCTCCAGCTTGAATTTTCTTTTGTTCCAAAATTCCAGTTAGGACTCGAACAACAGCATAGGTATGTCCACTAGACTCTCAGTCACATTCTTATATCATGTTTCCTTTTTCTAATAGCTGAGTCATGTGGATATATCACGTGTTTGAACAATGTTTCCAGATCTTTCGCCATCTCTCTCATTTCTACATTATAGCATATGATCTTATAGCAGAATTTATTGCATCCTGAGTTTATTATCTCATACCCTTTATTAGCATATTTCTAATGCCTTGGATCAACCACATTACAAAAGTTTCACAGAAGGGCTCCATCCAGTGCCAATCATAACTAGAGTACACCAATATTTGCAGGCTCTTCAGAAAATGTTGTTGTCTTCTTCTCTGAAAGTCACACTCAATAGGGAAGCATTTCCTTCTGAATCCTTTCCATTCTTACACAATCGTTCGTATTTATTTTAGGTAGTACTCTTGGGTTGTTTATCTGTGTCCTTCTCTCCTGTTTCAACGACCATTTCTAGCCAGGACTAAAATAACCTTTAATTTCATTAAAAAGTTAAGGGCAGACAAGTATCTTTGCCCCCACAGCTTCTGAGGTTATTGCTAATGAAATGCTGTGGACCATATTTGAAAAATAATTGGTAGAAGTGTGTGAAGCTAGCCATTAACAACAATTTAGGATGCAAGGGCTGTTGATAATACAGTGTTTACCAGCTGGTGTGTAGAAATCCAAATCTTATGATGTCTGCAGCACTCCTAAATCAATATTTTTATGTCTAGCACTTAACCCTATCTTCCATAGTCCTTGAGTTGAATAGCTGCTTGCTTCTGAAAAGGGTCTATTCATAAGACACACAGAGCTTAAATGCACTGAATTTCTTTACCAAATAATTTAAATGTGAGGCACTGAGACCTGAGGCCTCAATGATAGTTGATTAGGAATGGATTTCAAAGGAGAATAACATTATTGAGGAACTGGTTCTAACTGCAGCTAAAGTGAATCTAATGATGCATAAAAGCCAGATACAGTGTTAAAAGAATCAGTGATACTTCAAAATGCTATTAAATGTGTAAAAATGAGGCATTAGTTATGATATTTGTAAACATCTTGAAAATACCTTTAAGCATTGAGTGTTAACCCCATGAATATCCTTGATATTAACACATTTTTTTGAGAAGGATAATCTTTCAAAAGGGAAGATATTTAAATGTATACTTTTTTATTTAGATTTTTTATAAGATTTATAAATCTAAATCTATTCTCTATTTATAAGAAATTCTTTAATTGTAACTAAACTTCTTTCTGTTGTATGTGATTCTACACTCTTAAATTCCGTCTCTTTATAATGTTTTCTACTACATCAAAACTTTCTACATTTTCGAAAGGACTCCTGTCTTGTTCATTGCAGAGGAGTTTTCAATAGATGGTCTCAGGTCTTGTCCAATTCACACCACTGAAATTTTGTTCAGAAGACAAACTTGCTAATTTGAAATGTTATTTTATTTGAAATGTTTATTTATAGTATTTGACTGCTTCACAATATATTACTGAATTTATTTGCATAAAGGATTTGAGAGGTGAATATAGAATTAACCTAATTTTATGAGGGAGTCACTAAAATATATTAAGTGAATTATTTGATAAATCTAAGGTTAGGCTGAGTACCTAGAAGATTATTTTCATTCTGGCCTTCAGCTTGAAATACTGCACTCAACATCTTCATTTGCACCTGTGTGGATCATGTGGTTCTGCATATTTGCTGATCATGTTATCATCTCTGCACCCAGGAAAGGAAGAAATCACAACTGACTGCATGAAAAAAAAATAGTGTAAATGGTGCAGTTTAACTTGTCTACCTTGTATCACAAAGGTTTTAGGCAGGTGGATTGTGACAAAAACTTGAGGAGGGCATAGTCCTGAAGGGAGTACATCTCCATCTTCTTTTCTGTAAAATGAGCACAGCAAAAGTCATCAAATGTTCTCAGTCTTTAAAGACGGATTATTTAGGATATAAAAATACCTAAATCTAAACAAGCTAATTCTCATGATATAGAAACAAACACAATTCCACATTAAAACTCAAACTTACTTTGTTTCACACAGCACCATTCACTGAGATTTGAAACAATTGTCCATTATTCTCATGATATCTTTTTTTTTTTCTGATTTTGCTTCAATTTTTTATAATTTGATCCACTCACTGACTGTTTCTCTCCCTGTCCTTCAGTTCCATATTCCTTCTCATGAAAAGGGTAAGACCTGAGTTCTTGGTCCATCACGTTCCTCATCATAATTTCAAGTCCCAGCACCCTTCTATTCTAGACCCATTGCCAGTATAGGTCTTTTTCCTCTGCAACAGAAACATCTGCTTTTCCTTTAGAGTAACTAGAAAGTGAACTTCTTTTCTAAATTTAGTAGCAATACGGATATCGGGAGGTCCAGAAAATAGTAATTATCCGAGGAAAAATTCGGTTGATTCCACAATTTTTGTGTTAGCCGTTCTGTGAAGATCGTCATGTGAAAGCTTTTTAGATACTTAGAACTTGTGAAGATTTGTACATTTTAACGAGATAACTAAAGGCATGTTCTTGAGGGACTTTGTTAAAATCTCACTTCCAAAATATGTGGGTTTGCATATTTTTCAATACAAGGAAATTATATTTCATTTTGTTTTTGCATTCTCTAGACACTTTCTTGGAAACAGTAGATTTGTCTGATTGATTACTTACTGGGAGAAAAAAGTGAAAATAAATCCATTCTGAGTCATGCACTCAGCATGGAAAATTTGAATTCAGACCATTGAACTTAAGCAAAGTTATAATCAGATGAAAATATGAGGCACTGGCCAACTTTAATAATAGGTGGAGCCATCAGTCCTGTATAAAATCTTTATGAAGTCCTTGTTGTCATGGAAGCAACTGTTCCAATACAAATTCCTCTCTGACTTTTTTATTTTAATGCAAAAGTTTATGGCATTCAAATGTACTTGGTTTTGACTCAGTTTCTCAGAGCGAGAACAGCAGTGCTTTAATTTTCACAGGATCCTTGTGAATTCAATGTCACAGCTAAATGTATTTGATGGAGAAAGATACACTATGGTATAAGAAGATGTGAAGTACCGGGGCGATGTAAAATCTCTAGCATAGAGTGACTGTGAAATATATAATGTATACATATACAAACACTATATTTTGGTAAGACAGTGTGGTTTTATTAAGAAGTAAGTTTTATTAAGAAATTAAGAAGTAGCACAACTTCACAGGTGTAGCTGCATTCACTCCTATACTACTTGGCTGACATAGTGTATTGATTGTTATTAGCCTTTGTGCAGACACTGAAGGAAGCTTCAATTAGATGCTTTTCCTTACTTGTGCATCTGAGAAAAAGCCATGTATCTTCTGGCACTTGGAAAAGAAAGCATCTGTATGCCTTTGAGGATTTAGGTATTCCTGATATCCTTCCAAATAGCCCTTGTGTGAAAATTGTGGGAAAGGAGGGGAAAGTCTACCTGATAGGTAAATAAAGAGATATTCTTAAGTATTTAAAGTATTTAAGTATTTATGTATCCTATTTAAACTCTATTTCAGTTACTCTTCACATATTTCTCTATATTCTCTTTTTTTGGCTTAAAAAATCCTCACTGGAATTGTAAACTCTGCCTCTTTCCATCTTTAAATGTAATTCTATCGACTCATAGAAATAGCGAATACAGCACTGATGCAATTTACCTTTCCATTCAGCTCAAATGTTTAAAATTCCTTGTACCATGCTGCTGACAGTAGAATTTACCTTTACTTGCTAGCAAAGAAGAAATAAAACCAATACAGCCAATATACATTGAGTCCCTTGGCTCCAAAAATTTTCATTCGGTTTCCAAAAGTGGTACACATTGCTAGAACAGATTTGTTTTCACATAAGGTACTTGTTGCAACTTTTAGATTTGCTCTTCTTTAGGAAGAAAAAGGGAAAATATTCTTTCATCATATGTTCACTGATCCCTTCCTTAAATGACTGATCTTTACTTGCTGGGATTTAAATTTCTGTGACTGAGTTACACTGGTCATGAGACTTATAAATAGGAAACACCCTGTTTTTTCCATAACAAAAATAGCTTTTAGATTTTTTAAATTGTACCATCAAGGAGAAATTTCTGAGCCCTCATTCATATTTTCTCTCCAGGAAGCTAAAAACTTATTTCAAAGCAAATGTCCACTGGACTTCATAATTTTATGTCTTACCAAGATTCATTACAGAAAGGAAGGGAATTCCCCGCTAGGAATTCCCATGCATAGGAAAAGAGATTCTCTCTGTAATGCTCATGGATATTTCCATACAACTTTTACAC
The DNA here is from genome assembly GCF_000705375.1 of Tinamus guttatus. Next base: position 80,712 of record NW_010584846.1, on the reverse strand, counting down.
AAAGACAAAGACAAAAGAAATCCACACTTATGTATTTGTTGAAACATAGTAATCAATCTGAGGATTATTTGGCCCTTTCTGAAAATCTTGGGAGTTTCTGGGAATCCCAATCCATACTCAATACTGACTTATATGACTTTTTTAAGATTTGTAGACTCTCTGTCTCTATCTGGTATTAAACTCCTATCTGAAGTTTGTTCCTATCTCCATTTGTTTCTGCAAAATTCCAGATGATCACTACTTCATAGATTATTCAAGGTGAGTTTCTAATATTGATTTTATATAATAGGACTCTATCATCTTTTTATTCAGTATTGTAGAGAAAAATTATTTGGGAAAAAAAAAAGAAGAAAATGAAACAAACTTTTATCAGGGGAATGTTATTAACATTAATGGAACCAATGCAGTTCAACTCTCGCTAGAAGCATGCATGTAAGAATGACAAATCAGATACTTCTTGTACTTAGGCATTTCAAGTTACCTGCTATCATCAGGCCAAAATTCTTGTAAAATAGCTTATTTTTATTTTTTAAAAAGGTCAAAATGTGTGCCAAATGAATCTGAAAATAGTTATCCATAGAATATCATGTAATGAATGTAAACATATGCTTGCGTAAATACAAATGTCTTCCTTTTTACATCCAGTGTTTTTTGGTAATATAATGATTTGCTGATGAATGGAAAGATAAAAGAGATGAAGTGGCTTTTGGGAAGTGCCATACTGAAACAAAAGGACCATGCCCAGAGGATATGCAAAATAAGCATTAGAAATATTGCCAATTAAGATTAATTAGACTATCCTAGTTGTCTGCGTTAGTCTGCGTTACTACTAAGTAAGCGTTATTTAGTATTTTCACCAGACCAGTGTCCAAAAGGCCCTTCCAAGGTTGAGACTTCAAAAGACAGGTGACGACAGAAGAGTACAAGAGGGAGAAAGGATTTTTTGCATGTAGTTATGTAGTGCATATAGCACTGTTTCTTGAATGCCCTTTCAGCCTTGTGCTGTGCAGAGCTGGATGGACATCCAATCATGGCATAGCACACGGTGTGGCTCCTGTCTGTGGCAAGGTTCCCTTTTTAATCTTTAGTCATCTTACAGAATTTTCTTAAAGAAGATAATTCACTACTTCTACTGTCAATCAGAAGAACATTCATGTGAGAACCTGACGCTTTAATTTTAAGACAAAGACAAGGACATCACACACCATCCCTCGTGTCCAATAGGAATTGCCTGCAGGCCTGTCCATGATCAGCTGAGTATATCCTGTGGCCAAAGCAAACATGCAGCGTGGCCCGGGCCTGAAGGGCAAGCTATACATGCAGCCCAGTGTGGCTGTGCATGCTCAGATTAACTGTTATGTAGGTCACTACTTGTTGATTTCCTCCAGTTGGAATTGGTAAAGCATAATGATGGTGTGTATAAATAAATGAGTATGGGGTTTGGGGGAGAAGACACAAGAAAATGCCAGAAACATGTACTTATAAAAATATATAAGGTTTGAAGAAACACACTCAAAATTATGCATACTTTCAGAAAACAAGAAATCAAGGTTTCATAGTAGAATGTGTACAAAGCGTGCACATGTGCAAGGCTAACAAAAGACTATACGTATCTTAGGGTTAGTGGAGGCCTCCCTGCTCTGTGTGTAATCCGAGCTCACTTTGCTGCTGCTGATGGCCACTCCATGGCCCTTTACCATCTTTTTCAGCCTGTACTGTGATTTCCAGCCTAGACACAGAGTCTTTATCTGCAATTCCAAGAGGAAGACATCCAGCCCATTCAGGCTGCCAATATGTTTAGTCTTCATTAGTGACAGTCTCCCTCCTCCTTTTTTATTCCTTCCTCATATTTCTCTATGGATAAGTGCAACTTGGTGTGATCAGTACATGCTTCATTCTCAAATCTTGACTAACCCTTATCACCTTGTTCAAGCTGCAAGAGTAACATCAAGTAATGACGTCAACTGCAAGGCTGTTCTTGTGGTATGGCACATGCATATGCTAAGACTAGATCAAACTGCAGTTTTCACACAAGTAATCAAGCTATACTGGCTCTAATAATGAACTAGAGGTCATAGTACTATGAAGTCCATGACTAACTCGCTGCTATTTCAATCCACTTTTACTTCTATGTTTGCCTCTGTGACCTAAAATCCTATCTGAAAAAGCTGCCTGTTGGTCAGTGGTTTTGACTTTTTTTTTTCCTCCAGTCACTCTGCAGAACTGATGCTAAGATCCAGCCTGCAGGTAGGCAGGCAGGACCTGCTGCTGAATATGGAGTTCTTTATGTCTCTTAAAGGTTCTCTTATAGGAATGGATTTTAGTAAATGTATAATCTGAGTACAAGTCAGTGCCCGTTATCAAAGAGGATTAAAAATGAGGGTGGCTTCAAAAGTCAGTGCCATCAGCAAAGTAAAATTGAAAGGGAAGCAAAGTAGATGCTGTATAAATTGAAAAATCTGTTGGATAATACTACTTTTGATAGTAGAGGATAGGTATCACACTTCATAAATTGCTCATTATCACTGACTTCCTGTAACAAGTAGATTCTAATGCATACAATCTCTGGGCATTCAATCTTCAAAAACCTAGGAAAAAAAATACACCTTAAATAAACTGCTCTTGCAGCTGGAAAACAATTTGCCACAATATCATTTGAAAAAAAAAGAAAATGAAAAGACTCAATTCATTGGTACTGTGGTTATATGCTTGAGCAACTTTTGGGATAAAGAAATGCTGTGCATGAATTCAGAAACAAGTAGAAAATAGACAGGGCAGGTGTTATGCTGACCTATACTCATTAGAATCTGACAAGTAGTTTGGTTTTCCACCTTTTGACCAGGTAGTATTGCCTCTAGGGAATTCATTATCAACAGTGCATCTTTAAGCAAGGTATTATCACACACTAGACATCTGTACTTCTTTGGAGAAAAAAAACGAGTTCAGCTGAAAGATAAAGATGGTGTGGGTACTGCTGCTAGTGTACAACAAGGGGCAGAATTTATACATAAATGAATATACATAAACATACATTTATACATAAATATACATATGGTCCAGGTATAAGAAATGACTTGATAGATGTTTGGATTATTACTTCTCAAAGAATACTTATTTTTCCTTTTTATAATGTTTTTACTGACAGATCCTCCTTCACATCATATCTCTAGTGCATAAAACCGAACAGAAAGAAAATGGATTGTTGTTCTGATGATAAATATTCTGTAGATTCTTACCCCAAAACCAACTTGGGCTGGTGAATTAGCATCTGAATGCAATTCTTACTGGTATTGGTAGTTTCTCTACACATTTTGTTCCTGAAATAAAGAAGTGATGAGATGTTTTATGAGCTTTATTTGCCCAATTGATGTCAAAGCAATGCACTTTGCATTTAAAACACATGATAGCAAAGCACTGGTGAAGACACATTTCCACAGTCTGATGCAACCCTTGAAAAAAATCTGTTTTACTGTTCTGCACAAATTGAGTTTCACATCACCTATATTTATTCATAGTGCATGAAGCAAGAGGAAGGATTTTATTTTTACCTTGCTATTACAGATCTTGGAAATCAGGATCATTAATTCCCTTAGTAAAGAATGGAAAACAAAGGTAGAGCCAAAAATACAACAATATGGAATATTTCATGTTCCATGAATGTTCTATACTCTGGGCAGCTTAAAAAGAAAGATGGCCTCCTTAAACAAGGGCATTATTGATAAAAAACAAACAATTGCTCGAGGACATTTCAGTTTGTTCCTTGATAAAATACATTTCATTTGAAGCCTCGGGCATCAGGCAGCACCGCAGAGCTGGGACAGGCAGTCACTCATGAATCAGAATTAGGATCCGAATGGGCAGGATGCACAGCCAGGCAGAGAGGCATCGGGGCAGTGTAGCTGCAGTGTGGCAGACAAGGGTCCAGTTCAAAAGCAGCTCTTAGGGGAGGGGAGGCAGGAGGACCTCCCTGAGGCTTTTGTCTTCACAACAGCTCTTATCAGCCGCCCGTGAATGCAGCCAAATCCCTAGAAGTACGTGAGTGTGCTATGGGCTCTGAAATAGAAAAAAAAGTGAGGCTTATTGGCCTATGTAGGTGCAACCTGACCTAATATGTTTTCATTAAGCATTATATTGGAATAATCACTTAGATTACTGCATGCTTATATGCATTTAAAGCAATAAACAGGTAAAGGCTTGTTCTTAAGAAGAGGTGGAAGAGGATTTCTGGGTGTACAGGAAGAAATTTAATGCTATTCATTTTAAGGGAGGCAAAGACAATTTGAGAAAAAGATCTGCATAAAACATAGAAATTTCATTTAATATTAGAGGCCACAAAAGCACTTCTATCCTCATAATCGCTTTTTGATTCTTTGCAATTTTTATCTCCATTCTGAACCAAATTTCCAGAGCAATGGCAAGCTGATACTAGATTTTACTAACCTGTATTGATACGTAATGACCCTTGAAGATAGCTTGGTTCTTCTGTTCAAAGACTAGAAATACCCTCCAACAACGATTTATTGGCAAATAATTATCCAGAAAGGTTGACCTGTTATCTGACAGATGGTGATTTTTTTGTGCAAGAGTGGTGCCACAACATATTCTAAGATAAAGAAGATAAAAGGAAACAATTAATGATATCATATCCTCTGAAAGGAGCCATATCTGTTGCCTTGTGCAAACAATATTTTTGTAAATACCTGCATCTGTCATGGAATATAACTCTGAAAGGAAAAACTGTAAAAAAGAGAATGCCTACAAAATTAAGACCTAGGAAAATCTTTTGTTTGAAGAATGTAAAACTTACCTTTATATCACAAGATGACAAGTTTTATTATCAGAATTTAGGATGGCTTCCAATTTGTGGAATAGATTTCTCCTCATCTCCCTAAATTGGAGATTTAATTTCCTATCTGAAATACTTGATATTAGCCACTGCTGGAAAATAATGGCCTATCTAAGGTTCCGGTATGGGGCAGTCAAGGTTTTCCATTATTCTTTTGTTTCCTCATCTTTGATAACACCTCATTTTATTGTCTTCTTGTTTGATGGAATTGCAGAGAAGGAAGAAGCATCTTGCAGCTGATTCAAAGCAGGCTGATATCCATTTTTCTTTCTGTCCTTACATTTTTCAGCACTATTTTATCCAGAAATATTCAATACAAGGGATAGTTTTATAGATTTCCCAGGATCAATTTATATTGAGAAAGGGCTTATGTTTGTGCTCCAAAATTTAATAGCCGGTGAATCATATGTCAGAGAAATTCCTGAATGGCAGTCACCTGATTTGGAGTAAGAAAGTTTATGGTAGTGTGAATGAGAGATGTTTCCTTACAGTTTGCCTCAGTGTCACAGAATGTTCCTTGGCATGTGGAAGTGAATAGTGTAGATATAACATCACCTTTGTGACCTTTGAAAACTAGCAGATACCCTGTATTTCCAGCTGTCAAAATGTTCCGTGTTACTAAATTTTAGGATTGCCTGCCCAAAGGGATGGAAATGTTAAGATTTAGCTAACAAATAACCATTCCTTGGTTAATTGTTAATAATTATGGCAGAGGAATTTATATTCCAACAAAATATCTGTTCCTCTTACATAGTTCACGTGACAGGCTGGAATATACTTCATTGTACTTGAAGAAGAGGAGTAAATCTGTCACCCATTCTTTCAGATTTTGTTAAAAAATTAGATTTCAAATCTGGATATCTTTGTAATTCAAGTCTCACTGAAAGTTGATTGGGTTCATAACCATATTCTCTCCATTTCCTCTTTATTTGTTACTTCTTAATACCTTAAGAAGGCTGTTATTTCCAACAAGCCATATTTTTCTATCTTTTAATTGGAAAATATTAATGACATTATGAATGTTCTGGAAAAATTTCAATCTGAGCTTTATGAAAAATAGCCAATGTCTCTGCCTATGCTTAGCTATGTGAAGTTATAGTGCTTTTCCTCACTGGGAAATGTTCACACATTTGAAAGTTTGTCATATAAAAACTTCATAGTTCACATTCACAGAACCTGTTAATCATACTTTCAACAGTTGTGTGAGTAGGAAAGCTTATTATCTCTTGGATGAGATAGGAGATGACGATGACCATAACATTAAAGCAATGACTAGAGTCATTTAACCCATGTTTCCAACTCTACCTTTAGGAGGACACAGTTTCAACCTACTACTTCATTTAACTAATCATCTCTAGTAGAAGAAAGCAATTCTAGCTTTTCTTTGCATATGTTTTCTATACCTATCTCCAGTTTAATTGTTAAAAAATAGTTTCTACATCTATATGTGCTTATGTGAACACTATATTAATCACTATATTCTTTCAAGTTAATATACCTCAAACATAAGAGAAAAAATATTTTTTTTTTCTCTGAAAAAATAATCAGTTAGTATCAAAATTCTTTTACTAGTATATGCCTGACTACCTGCTTTAAGTGGAGCTCACCCATTTGCTCCTGTCTTGCATAAAATTATTAAACACTGATTGGCCCACAGCAGGAGACACAAAGTGTGACTCTCCAGCCGTTTTTTCAGATCAATCACCTGCTGACTTCAAGTCACTTCTCAAATTAAAAATTAATATTAATTCAAATAGTTAGAAGATTTGATTCTGATGGGACATGACACTCAGCCTTTTGTCCAGTGACTGCTTAATGCCAAAGAAATGAAGAATAGGTACACAAATCCTATCTCTGCATTCATGACTGAGTCACCCAGAGCTAGACTGCACATTCACAATCCCACTTGCATGTATGTCTAAAGATCTTCTATTCATTTTAATTTACTAATACATTTTCAAGAAAAAGATGATTCTGTTTCTTGCCACAAGTAGGGTAGTTGATGAAGCACTGGTGAGTATTAGGTCAACAATGTTTTTAATTTGAGGAAAACCTAAAGCCTACTTAGGACTGCTTTTAAACAATTGTTTTATTATATAAATATGGAAAACACAGCACTGATTTTTTCAGGTAAGAGGAAAGTAACTTTAAAACAGGAACTAAAGAGACGAATACGCAAGCACAGAACTTTGAAGAACATAATTCAAAGTCTGACACCTCAGTTCTGTCTGAATCACATTCTGTGTGCCTGAGTCCTCCATTTCTTTCATGTATATAGGGTCCATTTTTAACAGATACAATACTGATTCCAACATATGTACAGACAGTTGTTTGTAAGTTTTGCTACGCACAGTCTTAAAGTATCTAATTGGGATATTTTATAATTTTAAAAACAGTTACTATTTCAGTAAGGAATATACATTATGCATATGACTTTAGTGTATGCTACACTGAGTGCTTCTATTGCCATGAATTATACTTCTAACAATTCTTCTCATAAATCATAGTTATTTATTATATGAAATGCTCAATATGTGTTATGGTTTCACTGACATTGTTTTGCATTTAAAATTCAGATAAATTATGTGAGCTACTGCAAACATCTCCAAATAATGGCTGAACAGCTGATAATACTTTTTGCATATAAACTGACCATAAATTATATAGGTTATTCACTCATGGGAGAGGGCTAGTTTGTAAGACTAATTATTCTATCTTTGGAGTGGGAGAGTTAATCTCTTCACTGAACCTTCAAATGTCGTTACAGTGCTATACAAAATACAATTTAGCAATTAGTACACTGTGTGAAGTAAGAGAGGTCCATATGATTATATATTCTTGTACGAGAAGAAGCAGTCTCTCCAAATTAATCAAATGAGCTAACAAATTATTATGAGTAATTACAGGCACCCAGAGATATGAGACTGCTAGCAATTAGACACTTATAAGACTAAGAGAATAATTACATCTTGTGGTTTGCCTGGAAAAAAGATTAAAAATATGCTACCAAACTGTAGCAGTTTGAATTATTTCCTGCTCACTAATGATCATTTGGGGGGCAAGGGAAATGGAATGTTTCAGTAGTCTTTCTAAAAGACTTCGATTGTACCATTCAGTAATGTACCAGTATCTGAGTTAGGAGTAAAGAAATTATAGAAATTAAAAGGAAAATTGAGTATTCTTCATTAGCTTTAGCCTGAACCCTAACTGCCTATAAATATTGTTTGAGATAAAATGGGTGACTTAGAGGTGGAATAGGTTAAGGATAGAATATAAGACAGGCTCATATAAGCCTGTCTCTGGCTAAATTGCACAAATAGCAAATTCCAGATGTTCATAGTGATTAACTGGGGATGGTGGGTAAGCTGGAAGGTTAAGCTGTGGAGATATCCATTTATTCAGCTACTCTAAATAAATCAAGATGTTTTCCTCAGTAATTTGTGTCTGGTGCCACAAAATTATTCTGTTTATTCTGATTGAATTTGTAAATCGACTCAGACATGGGATAAATACGCAGATTTTTTTTTTTCTACAGAAAACAAAACCCAGATTTTATTCCTGCCTGAGAAAGGTAAAAACACTAAACCACAGAATTCTACACTTGTACTGTTATCAGACCAGTTGCATTTTTCCTCCTTCTTTTTGCAACTACGCCATTTCAGTAACATTGCTTCGGGTATTTTACTTCCTTTGACATGTCATAGGACTACCATTCTTAGGAGAAATGTCAGTGTAAAATGAATTAATTGTATCAAAAAAGAACTAACCAAAGGAAATGACATGCATTTTTCTCTGCATATGGGCATATGTACATGAATAACTACCAATTTAATAGCAGCAACATCTGAGATTTTTGGAAAAAAAAAAAAAAGTAAGCCCTGAAACAGACAAACTTTTGAAATTCAAAATACGTGGGTAAGAAATGGAACACTAGATAAACGTCTTGATATAAGTCTATCACATTATTACTAACGTGTTATACGTGCTCTCTAAAGATCATGATCTGAACAAGCTAATCCGGACAATATGTATACTCATACTGTACTCTCAGTACACACATTACATACATTACATCATATATTCATTATACCTATAATGAATATATTTAATCATGTACAATTTGTAGGATGTCATAATTGTCATTCCTTATGAATGAATTAATTAATGACTTAATTAATAAACTTGTTTAGACAGGGAGACATATCCTACTTGAAGAGCAAAAAAAATAGAATATAAAGTATTAAAATGATTTTAGATACAAGATAGAGAATGTCCAGTCCATAGATGAAAATGAGGGAACCACAGAATCACAGAATGGTCGAGGTTGGCAGGGACCTCTAGAGATCATCTAGACCAACCCTTCCTGCTCAAGCAGGGATGCCCAGAGCACGTGGCAGAGGGCAGCATCCAGGCGGGCTTTGAAGATCTCCAGAGAAGACTGGTTGACAAAACAATGGATGTGTGAGATACAGATTTTTCAAGCTGTTTTGTATTGATAAGGCAGAAAAAAATATGTTTAAGATGAACATCCTAAATACAATAGGATACAATAAAAAATACAATAAAAAATAGGAATATAGGGGTGGAGGGAGTGGAACTAGGCTCAAATTCAGGACAAGTTGACTGGAGGGGCAGATAGATCTGGAGGAGTAAGGCACCAGCTCTGTAGTCTATTTTTAAATGTAACTTAGGGCAAATACTAACTTTGTGTGAACAGCAGCAGGACATATGCTTGTAAAGTGGTACTTGAATGCATTTTAATTCTGTAAGAAGAGGCTTAGATTTGCATTGTTTCTTCTGTGTCTGCTTTTGGAGGACTGTAAATCTGTATCTGGAATTAGCTTTTTCCGACTGGCATGGTTTCACATATGTGCTTCACATTAACTAAAGAAAGACACCTGACTTTCTCCTTCTCTATAGGCACAAGGAATCAACACATTTTCTTGAATAATATTTTAGCCACTCGGAGTGGTTCTCTGAACCAACAGCTTTTTTACCACTTTGTTCAGGCACGGCAAGCCTTCAGGGAAGGCTCTGAAAAATTCTCATGCTAATTAGAAGTAGGGTCCTACCTCTAAGTAAGGCGTATCAAAAAAGATCACAGATTGTATACTATTAAAAAGACAGTATCCATATTTCTGTAGACCATATTCAGCATATGAACTATATCTAATATTCCAGGAGTGAAGTAGTTTCACTGCATTTTTCATTTGGATGAATTTGTTAGCATTCTACCCTTGACAGAATCCACAGACTAACCTTTTGTCTGGAGAGAAATTACTGATAGATCATGTGTGGAACAAGTGTATTTATTAGCAGTATGACCATTAGCCAAACTCTGCTACAAAATTGGCCCTTGCTCTGTATGTAGTGTAGCGATTACCGAGATAGGCTCTACTTACAGTGAAAAACAGTAGCACCATCTGGTCTGCCTTGTGCTGATTAGCAAAAAAAGTTGCTCTCCTCTGATCATCTGTGTTTCTTTTTCACTGGGCTCAAGAGAAAATCTTATGATACAAAACCAAAAGAAGGAATAATGGAACTTACCTCCATGTATGTTACCAATAAATGCCTATATAACACAAAAGTCAAAACAAAGTGACAATTAGAAAATAAAACTGACTTATCTTTAGAGATATTGTCTCTGTAAGAATAAGTTAGAAAAACATTTGAAGAATAGGGGGTGAATAGGAGTAGTACTACATATATAACATAAGTTTCAAAGGCGAATTTGCAGTCTAGTGAAAGAAAAATATGAGCAGAAAAGCTCTTAGTGAACCATTTAGTTCATACATCATTTACTTTTCTTTTCATAAGATCCATCTAAAAGCCATTCCAATAATTATAAATACATATGCTATATTTTTTTTTCTGAATTCTTCCTCCTTTTTTGGCATTAGACTTCTTAAAACTACTTGGAGAATAAGACGAATAGTCTGTTGGAATACAGTGTAACAGGAAGGTGCACAGGCAATGGAATAAATTTGCTGTACATTCTCACTTTGCTTAAATCTAATGCTGCAGGCTAAAGTCTAGGCCAAATGTTTAGTCAGTAGGAATAAAGGTATCTACACACTGGATTGAATTGTAACAGAAAAATGCTCTCAACTGTCTGCTACTGCTTGAGATGTGATGGCCAATAACTTGAAAGTTTTTCAATCCATTTCAGCACAAAGTAAAAATGTTCTTTTTTTGATTGTTTTACAGAACAGAATAAAGCATATAAAAATGTTCAGAAGTTGTTAACTTCTGAAATGTTTGTGTTGTTTATGCAGCCAGTTTATGATATATCTACCAGAAAATATAAGCAAAATATTGTTCAAAATAAACTTAAAAGTTTAGTCTTAAAGACTAAATATCATGGGATTTGTAACAATGTCCATGGCACTCACTTCTGGTTATTCTCAGCAGTTTAGCTGAGAATGAGTGTGCCCTTGTTTCCATTTCCAGAGCTACTCAGGAACTTGAGGATTCTATACAATACAAGAAACCATGACTGAACAGCTGATGCACACAAAACCATTCATACTTGATAAATAGTCCCCGTTGAACTCCATTACTGAGACATTGTATGGAAATAATGAATAAAATATGAGATGAAATTATCAATAAGGTAAAATCTATTTATTCCTGGAACAGATATCAAAGAAATTGTGATACTTTTAGTTTGATCTTTGGTGGGTAGTAAAGATGTAGGGTGGAGGAAGACAGTATTCCTTTCCTGATGTACCTTAAACTGACACTGTTTGAATTACATAAAAGACTGTATAAAGGTCTGGACTTAAGGTTCTTAATTTAAGAAAGGGAAAAATTAGGTGGGGCTATGAATGTGGATTACAAATGAAACCTCTGTAGATCAAAATCATAAATATATGTGGAGCTTGAGTCCTATGTATAGAGAAATTCCATTTCTAAAAGAAGAGTAGGAGAAAAACAGCAGGCTTATTTAGCCAAAGGACTACTATGGTCTTTAGATGCGCCAGAATAAGGGGAGAAAAATCTGGCACCTTCTGATTAAGCTGGTGTAGAATTAAAGATGACATAGCCTTGGTCAAAGAAAATCTTGTGCTTCAGGTTTAGGCAGTGATTGGATCATGAAGAGTGTGGATCAAAAGGTTATGTTAAAAGTTTAGGTAGCAGTTTTAGTAGCTGCTAGCCTTAGAGCACAAGAAAAAATTAATGTCCATACTAGATCTGATCTCCTTCCCCTCCAGTACTGTCTTCAGTGTCCATAAACCTACCTAGTGAACAAGAGGAACACAGAGGCAGAGGGCCCTGACAGCGCTAAAATGGTGGCCAAGGCCTGGGCCGGGGCTGGGGCAGCGGGGCCTCGTGGTGCCTTGGGGCCCGATTGCTTTGTCAGTTTTGCCAGTTCTTTGTTAGTTGAGGGGAGGCTCTCGTGCAACCTTTAACGCTTAACCAGGATTTGGTGAGAATGAGGTAGACTGTGATAGACACCAGGCCTGAGGAAGAAGGGGCGGCCCCATGGGGAAGGCGGCAGCCTGTGACCGCCCTCCTGCTCTTTGCTCCCGGGAGTCGCTGCTGAGGGCACATGCCACATCCGAGCACAGCAAACGCCGCAGGTATTGCTGAGTTTTCTCATCTGGCACTTCCCACGGTACTGTTATTAATGAGGTTTTCTGTAGGAACTTGGCCTATGAACGCCAGTAGCATTATCGCTTGCTATATTCTGGTAGGATTTATAAGATTTTAACTAGGTGAGCACTAAATTCTTGGCTATGTTTGCATATGTTTGTGAATGTATTTAGGTATTTATTTATATACTCATGATGTGTTTCCTTTCACCTGTTCCAAGATTTTGAATCTAACAACAGAGGTGCTTTTCTACACTTTTCTTTCCATTCTCTGGGCATTTTCTGGTTTTACCATACCTTTTAATAGGGGATCATAAGGGAAATAGGATTTTACACAGTACCCAACATGCAGGAGCACATTGCATTTTTAGAGTGGAAAAAATATGGCACATTTTCTTTTCTATTTTTTTTTCTGATTCCTAACACCTGAGTTGCTTTTATGACTACTAGTGAATATTGAGCTAATGGTTTTATGAAAATTGCTTTCAAAACGCAAACTGTGCTTTGGAATGATAGTTGTCAGGGATGATCCTTTTTTTTTTTTCTGAAAAGTAAGAATTATTTACTTGCATGTGTGTAATCTTCTATTTATAGTGTCTGTAGGATTCTTCAGCAGTTATTCACAATCAGTGAATCATTCACTTCATCCTTACTAGATGGAAAAACTTTGTCATTTTGCTACTTGCCCTTTTCCTAAGTCATATATGATTTTTTTTCCATAGGTCATCAGAGTGTAAGTGACCGGTAGGTCACCAGTAGGTCCTCCCTTCCCTGGCTTCCCTGGGAAAACTAACCATCTTTTTCTATGGTCATTTCTTGCCTTTTAGCCAATAATAGCCAATAATTTAGCCCTGCAAAGCTGTCTTTTTTTTTTTTTTTTTTTTTTTTTTGCCATTGATGTTCAGTTTGTTTAAAAGCATTTGGCAAGGGACTTTTCAAAGCCTTTGGAAACCCAGGCAGATTTTATCCATCAGATTACCTTTATCTTCAAGGATCTTAAGGGAAGCAATTTGATTTTCATTAATGTTCACAGAAACTCATAAGGGACTCATGAAATTTTCTGATGACAGAAAATTGGAAGTTATCATAAATACAGAAGAAGGTCAGAATATCTGATAGGAAGAATTAAGTGACCTTAAAGATGGATGTAAAATGGATGAAATATGGGCAATCATCCATTTATGTATTAATAATAAAAAAAAGTCTGGAAAAACTGGAAGTATTCCAGTCAAAAATGTCCAAAGTGAAGGAAATGAACTTTGTAGGCAATTAAAGAATGACTAGGGCTTCCAGTGTGAGAAAAAAAAAATAAAAAGCACATCAGAGGCTCTATCAGAAAAGGCATTTTTTACAGAAAAAGAAGTAGTAATGGCATTTTAGAAGGCATTGTTAAAATCTTATAAAGTTTTTTTTTTCACAGCTCTGATCATACTTTAAGATCAGGTATAGAGAAAAGTTATTAAGATGAACAAAAGGATGGAACCCTTATTTTACAGAATGAGCATATTCAGTTCAGGTAAGTGATGCCTGAGAGTGGATATATTTGCTTTGCAGAAATAAACACCAGAGAAAATGATTACTTAACCTAAAGACCATGTTTGCACAAGAAGCAGATATAAATTCCCCATGCCTAAATTTAGGCTATCAATTATGAGAATGTCCCTATGCATGAAAGAAATTAATTTTGAGAGACTACGATTGAGATTATTTTCTGTCATCTCTTGGGATAGCAGGGTGCTGTATTCCTTTGCAAGAAAGTGTGATTTTTAAGTATGGTGGAATTAAATTTGCCTTTCCTTGCTTCCTTTTAAAGGGTATATGAAAGAGGTCAGCTGGAGTCAAGACGCACACTCAATGTGAGTTAAAAGATCTTGCTTGCTTATTAGCTTGCATGCAGTACATTTATATGATTCTGGCAGTTAGTGATGTAACTACACAGGCTCCTAATTGGTAGACAATGATGTAACTGAGATCCTTATGTCCCGCTCCCCACCACTTGTTTAGCTCAACCTTTTAGTTCAACAGCTCTTTATTCCCTCTGACCTTGGCCTTCTTCTTTATCTCCTAGTTAGCAGTCCCTTTGTTCTTTCACTGGAGCCTGAGAGCCCGGATTGAGCAGGCCTGCTGGGCAGCCATGTCCACGGCTCTCTAACCATTCCTCTATAATTCCCCCTTCTTTCTTTTGCACCAGCCAAGCCTGATTGGTAGCAGAGTATAACATTCGTTTAGCGCATGTGAAAGCACATCTAAATAAGCACAGGACAAAAAGCATAACAATCAAAACCATTAATCCCGTCTTAAGCAAAGATTTGAGCCACCCACCAATACCCAACAAATCTGTTAAGCCATCCAGTCCAAAGAAACCCATGTCCTTTTGTATCTTCTGGGCGTGCTCCATCAGCTGCTGAATCTGCTGGTGGATTGCCTTAGAGTGGTCTTCTAGGTCCATGCAGCACATCCCTTCAAAGTCTTCACATCCATGTCCGTCGGCCAGTAGCAGGAAGTCAATAGCCACCCAATTTTGTAGCACTGCGTGTTGCACCTGTGATAAATCTAGTGCCAGATTAGAGAGGACCTGACTGGTGACATTTGCTTGTTTAACTACCCAGCAGGACAGGGTGTCTAAGATTTTGTGGGCTCTTTCTGCCGCTGCCCCTGAATCTTTCCCTGCAGCTTGGGTCCGTTTGCTGGGCACTCATAGTGGACCTGAATCACAGTGTGGTAGATGCAACCACGGCACATCGCATGGACAGCCTCGCGACTCTGAGCATGGACAGGTCTGGACTTACGCGAGAAGGACTCAGGGTGCCCAGTAGTATTGTGTATTCCAGCTTGTGCGGACTTGGCTCCGAGAAGTCATGGGATGCGGCGAGCTCTATAGTGAGTCTCGGATTTACTCCCAAAAGACCCCTGGAGATCCAGTTCAAATCCAACCCCTCTGAAGAGGTAGAAGATGCTGCCGTTTCCACGAAAGCCCTGAATGGCTTCAGCGCTATGTACAAAGCACCACCTGAATGTAGGCGGCGAGTTCCCGCTGTCCCGGCTGCCCAACAGGAAGCTGCCCAAGGCAAGCGAGGCGGTGGAGGCGGCGCCGCCAGCCGCACCGCACCTGCGGAAAGCCGGCCCCGAGCGAAAGGAGAGCTGCTCGCCGCCGCTGCTGGAGAAGCAGGCGCCAACCAAAGACGTCGCGGACAAACCGCTCGACCTGTTGGCGAAGGTGGTTGACGCATAAAGCACCAAGTCGGACCACATTAAAAAGAAGGAGCAAATGGTGCTGGTGCACAGCCGGCCGGGGGCGGCTCGCTCCTGCCTGAGTGGCTTTGCCGAGTGCCTCCATCCAGGTTTGGATACTCTTTTTTGGCTGCATGGATAGAAACACCCATTCCAGAATAGCGATGTCGTCTCCCCGCTTTCTCTTTTGCCATTGCATAGCGATGGCACACACTGTATCCTGGTTGGAAAGAACCATAAGTCTTATTGGGAGATCAAGTCGCCTCCTTTCCACCCACTGGGCGGAGATGAGGTATCCCAGATGGCGTACGCACTGCTCTCGCTCGGGGGAAAGCGTGATTGATTTTGCTGCATCGGTTCCTTTTAGCAGTGGCCGTAAGGGTGCGAGGTCCCGATTAGTGAGGCCCAGTAGGCCTCTAACTGTCCGCGGCTCTCTAACCATTCCTCTCTAGGTATACTTTTGGTTAAGTGAAACACACTGATAAAGAAACCTGCCCATATTATGATTCAACTTTGGAATGTGAACTGTTACTCTTCAAAATCAGAGTTCACTGAGTTGCCCTAAGGTGGCAAGAGAGGATGAGGGAGAAACTCAGCAGCGCACTGAAGTATGAATGTAACTATCTAGCAGTGGAGAACCTTCCCTGAGTGTGTTAATTCATTCTCAGTTGCTAGATGGACAGAGTTTGAATTATGAAAAACATTTTATGAAATAGAAATCATAAAAAATAGGAAATACAAATGGATCCATAACCTGGAGGACTGCTGACCAGAAACAAGGCTTTCTCCCAGTAGTTTTCAGATGAATATAGGAGATACTGTACTTGCAAAGGAATTTTGACTCGACTTCAAGATAGGCTGTATAATACTTAGCAGTTGTAATATAATCACCATAACATAAAAAATGCCCTTCTTTTCAAATAGTGTTTTTTATTTCAGCCTTTGCATGCAGCTTGCTGCTCTTAATCATTTACTCTTCTTTTGACATATTACGGTGGATACCACTTACAAGTTACTCAGAGGAAACATATTTAATTTAAACTTGAGGTTTGTGTGAACAAAGAGGGTAAGTGGAGTTCAACACAAAGTGGCATTTTGCCACTTAGAAGGAATACAGAGGACAGAAGGAAGGTTAGTCACATGAGGAAACAGCAGGGAAGGAGTCTTTGATCTTGTACCCTCTGCCATAAATGGTGAAAAGAAAAAAATGTGAATTGAAGAGTGACTTTTCCCCTCATTGCCCTTCACATCATCTCTTCATTGTAAACTTTCATTTTTAACATTTTTCCAAGGAAATTGGGTTATAAAGGTTTTCCAGAACTTTATAGTCACCAGCAGAAACCTAAGTCAAAACCTGAATTTTTCCAGCTTCTTCCTCTGCTAGTTTAAAGTCTGTTAGTCGTGCTCTGCCTTTCAATGAGAGCAGTGGCAAAAGGAGCATCATGCAGAACAGGAATGTAATGATGTACTCTGCCTGCCTCTGTTCTACATGCTGCTGTGAGCACCCTTTGCCACTTTCATGTGCGTCCTTCATATTTGCTTAACATTTTTGTATTCTTAATAAAAAAACCCTCCTCGTATCCATTCTTCCCCACTAACATTTGCGTTCCAAAAATGTGTTGCATATGGTTGCCCAACAGATGTATAATATTTCTATAGAGTCATTTTAAATTATTGAAATATTAAGAAATGCTATTGCACTTGAGAAAATATTTCATACAGAAGCTAGTAGTTTAATAAAATCTGAAGGAGAGGAAGGTGAAGGACGAGTCTCTCTGACCCCTGCCTTTTCTCACCTGTTGTGTACAATGGCAAGACTCAGGATATAACTGCCTTTTATTAATCTGGGAGAGGATTTGCAAAGGAGAGGGGAATGCTCTTACTCATAAAAGGGAAGGAGGAGTGTTGCCTGAGGTCCAATTAGGAATGCATTATTGTTACACTACTCTTATTAATACTTATGTTGCGGTATTACTGTAAAAAGACCAGCTAGAGCAGAGAATATAGTACAAAGTCTGTCCCAGGTTACAGCCTATAAGCAAGACAGTTAAAAAGAATGACAGACAAAAAAAGACAAAAGTACCTTGGGAGGGCAACAGATAAATACAAAGCATAGGAAGTTTTGCATAGTTCTTGCCATTTTGTTGAAGTAAGTGCATTTAATCATCTGTTCTCTTGATATCCAGTTGTGTTTTATGGGAGCACAAGATTTAATAACTTTGCTATTGGAAAAGCCTCAGAGTGAGGCCTGTAATGACCTAACCACTAACCTTCGATACCGTGAAAGGAGAATTGTATGTAGATGCTTTGACTGAGTCCCATGTTAGTACCATTTCATATGGGTGGACCAGTAGAACATTTTTGCTTTCCCCAATCAGGTGACTCATTATTTCTTGTCTCTCTCTCTATTTTTTTTTTTTTTTGTAATATATCTGATTTGTAATTACTCAGAGAGTACTTCCTGAGTAGGAAAGGCTACTGTAAAAGTCCCTCTCAAAACCACAACGGACATCTGTTTTATGTACTAATTTTTTGTCTCTCACAAAGCACCATTCAGACAGTACAGACTCAAATCCTCAAAATAATGTAGCAGATTTTTCTCATATGTTATATAATATCACAACTTTATGCAGCTAGCACTTTTTTAGGTTTTAAAGAGTCAAACCTAGATATATCATGAAGTTCTTTATCTGTGTACCGACTGCTAAACAATAGCAAAGAAGATACATGATAATGTTTACAAATATTTGAAAACATAGGGAATAAGGAGGAAAATAATTATTTAGTCTAATAAAAGGGGTTATAATTAGAATTAGAATAAACAAACAAAAAATATCAGAAAGGAAAAAGTCTAGAATGAGAGATACGGAATTCTAGCAGGCTCCTCAGCTAGAATGGGTGCAATGCTATCTAATATAGGAATAGAAATGACTCCGCATAGTAGGAAAGCCACCATTACCTTTTCGGATGGACATTCAGTGAACATGACAAGCCTTTTTATGCAAAACTCTTACTGCAACACATAATGAGAAGAAGTTACAGTGGCCAAACCAACCAGTTGGAGGTCTTAGTTAATTCAGCCCTGATCTCACTGAACAGCCTCTGTGCCTGCAAGTTTCCAAATACTTCTGCAAGACACCAGCATCACTCTGAAGTGTATCATTTATCAGGTCCACAGTAAAGACATTGTGCTTAGAAATTCTGACTTAAACTTTATTCTTCACATCTCTGCATTAGTCTTGGTTAGTCTCCTGATTTATATGTGCTCTTTGGATAGCTTTTGTGGAAATAGCCAGACTAGATGAGGGGTCAGATTCTCACTTGTGCTTAGCTGGAATAGCTCCTTTGCAGCTATTTTACAACTTGCTGAAGCACCCTGTTTGGATGTGGATGTTTCTTCAGCCATATAAAAGACTTGTTTGGGAAAAATATACTTTTCATAACCAGAAAGCTTGAGAGAAAGTAATCTGAATTTGGAGATATTTTAAACATTTTAAAAATAGATTTTATTTTAAAGAAAGAGAGGTAAAGAGTGTGGAGTTACAGTATAATACTACATGGATTTTGTTTACATTATGCATTTATTAGTAACTGTGCTTGGTTATGTGACATTTATGCAGTTTCTAGAAGAAGCAATGCCTCTGTAGTTTTTGGAACTTGCGTCAAACTAAACAACACTAGACTATGTTTTCTATAAAAAATAAATTGAACAAGGAACTATTAACACATCATCAATTTTATATCCAGTCAGAAACCAACCTATTGCAAAGCCCACAAATCTGCTTTAGCTTGGCAAAGATGTGTTTTCACTGATTCTCATATAGCTGAGAGACAACATTTGAATACTGAGGCTATATGCACTCTAATTCGGTCAACTCTCTTGCTTTCTTGCAACATAATTGATAGAGGGCTGTGAAGGGGAAAATTTTTGTATGAAGATTGTTATAACTTAATGAACCTTGTGAATTTGATGTAGTGAAGCTGAAAAAGGCTGTATATGAATGTGAAGAGATAGGAAATAAGTACGAGGTTTTGAAATTTTAAGCTGTCTCAGCAAAGGCAGCGATATGCCATCAAATAAGTGTTTCTGCATGCAAATGATGAAGTGGGTTTTCTCAAGCCTAAGTAGAAAAAAAATTTGCATTTTCTCTAGTATTTTCCTTTCATGGATGACTTTGAGATAAAGTCTCTGTTGTGGCCCCCTTTCACTCTGAATTTTTAATTCATATCATTGCCTTATTGAAAAATATTTTGCTCTATAGAAAAGGCTTCTGTGATTGACCTTCTTGTCAATGTTGTTGTTTGACAAGCTGTGATCTTTTAAAAGAAATTGAAGGGTCCTAGATCTGTGCCCAATAGCTTCCTCTTTGGAAAATAATAATAGATCTATTAAAATGTGTATTTTATGTGAGATTTGAAATAGAAGAGCTGCAATGTGAATCTGCTGTAGTATCAAAAGGACAATTTATTCCAAGAATATAGATTGGGAA
The DNA here is from genome assembly GCF_000705375.1 of Tinamus guttatus. The sequence goes on along the minus strand of NW_010584846.1, from coordinate 60,550 downwards.
TGAAATCCTGCTCTTATTGAAACTTCTGCCCAAACGAACAGTGTCAAACTGCCAGTCTTTTTTTGTTATGCTTCCAGTAAACACTATCAAGGAGAACAGTAATGTATTGAGTTGATTTGGACTCCCAGACACAGAAGAAGTGCTACGTGTGATCAAATATGATATATGTGTATGACTGTCCCCTTTGGATAGTGCCTATGTTCATTTGTAGGATAGGGTGTTCTCTTCTATGTCCAGGGGTGTGTGGAATATTCATCTGGCAATGTTTTCCTGATCCTTGGAGCTCTGGTCACAGGGGACGAGTAAGCTGCAAATCCTGTTCCTACCAACATTCATTTAAGTCAGTAATACTCAGTAGCTTTTGGGCTCATGACTTTTGTATAATACGTTGTCAGGAGCAGCTTGAGCAGCACATTTTCACATCTAATTTGTCTGTCTTCCTCTCCCTTCTTCTGGAGAATCTGCAACGCACAGAGAAAATAGACTGTTTCTGTGAGAGGTAGGGGGGTGCAGGTCCTGCTGAGTGTGCAGCTAACAGGAGTTGGGAGCTATTGCCTTAGAGTGTGATGGTGCTGATTAGAGACATCTTGCCTAAGAGTTTGACCTTGAAGCAGGATCTGTGGTTTCTTTCCTGTTTACCTCTGTCTTCATTTGAGGGCGTTTTCATTCCACGTGGAGAACATCCTTTTTAAGATTTCTAAGCTATTACCATAAAGATTTTAGAAAATCCTAGGAAAGCTTTGTGAAAAATTTGCATTTTTCAGAGATAAATGAAAGTTTCAACTATTAAAAACAGAGATTTAGAGTAAAAAATAAGCTACAATCAGAAAAACAGGAGCAAAAGGCATTAGGATAAAGCTGGTCACTTTAATTTGTCACAAATAAACACTGCTTCTGACAGGGCAGTTACGTCTTCCCCATCCACCTTGTCTTGCCTGTTGCCTTCTTGTGTCAGTGGTCGTGCAGTGAGCTGTAGAAGAGAACTGCTCCGTCTCATCGGTGTAACAGTCAACATGCAAGCAGTTTACCAAAAGGTAACAGAAAGTGAGTAAAAGATGTCACTGTTCAGCAATGCATAGAGCTCAGACGCAGCCTTTCTGTTGGTTAGAGCTGCAGCGCTGCAAAATGCACAGTAGAAACAGTATAGTTCAGAGAAGAGAAACAAACATGCTGAAAGGCTTGGGTAATTGAACCCAGAAAGAAAGGTTAACAGAGCTGTTCTTGTGGTGTCTGGAGAGAAAAAAACATTAAGGGAAGATGTAATGACCACCTATGCAGACGTAAAGGGATATTATAAAGGCAAAGGGATCAATTATTTTCAACAGCCAGCAAGTACAAAATGAGTAGTAATGGTTCTTAAGAAGCGGGAACAAAAAATAGTAATAGCCTTTTATAACCTTTGATGTGTTCAAAGTGCAGGACAAACACTAATTTTCACAATATTTCTCTGTACTATGTGAATATTACCAACCCTTTTTAAAGATGAAGATGATGAGGTAAAAATGCTGACCTTTCCTAGTTCAATCAGTGACAAGCCTGAAATTATATATCTAAAGGTTTGTATTTGTTTTCATGATTCATGTATCACTAGGGACTCAAGCCCGGATCCAAGAAGGGACTGACCATTGCTGAATGTTGAGCTGGGCTCTCCTAGGCTCCTTCTGTACTGAGAGGAATGAAGAAGTGGATTCCACAGAAAAGGAAAGAAAACAAGAAGGCACAGTCTCCAGAAGGAAAGGCTACCTAGAGTTGCAGACCATAAAAACAATATTGAAAAGTGAAGACTTTCTTGAATTTCATCCCTTTTTGACATAGTTTTACTAGGGCTGCTCAGAGAGAGAGATATTATAGGTCCGCAGACCACGGCTTTACCTTAAAAGTGAATTCTTTGAGATTTGAGCATTAAGGACTGAAGTTCTTCCATTTGAATTTTATCTTAAAAGAATGCACAACTCTTCAGCGAAATACTTTTGTTTGGTGAAGTATTTTATTGTTATGAACACTAAAATATTCAGTACAGGAATAAGAAATGTGTATTCTGCAGTCCTTATTTAAAGATATTTCCTATTTGGATTGAAAGTCTGTCTCTAGTGAAGTTTTGCTCTTATCTCCAAATGGGCTAGAATTTTGTTTCTCTGTTTTATATTGCTATGGTAATCAGTCTAAATAACCTCACCAAAGCAAATTTGTAAGAGGTTGGTTTAGGGTCCACAGAACAGTCTTACATACTTGACAGCCGTGCAGTAAGATAGCTTACTACTCCAAAGAGTAGTAAATTTATGGTTTAATTAGATAATTGACATAAGGAAAGGAATGAAGAACAAAAGTATATGACAGAATTCTTTTTTTTTCCTATTTTTGTATTATTTGACTCTCACTTATTTGCTTTCACATAGCTACCTTAGTATATAATAGCAATTTTTTAATTCAAGTGTTAACAATATATTCTGACTTCATCTTATTGCACAGTTTCACAATTCTTAACATAATGCTTTCCAAACTTTGTCCTTAGCTGATTACAATTCTCTCCACATTATTATTTCCCCAACCTATGCTCCTTTCTTCAGTATGCTTCCATTTAAAGCTGCTCTCATTATATCTATCAGTATGCCATGTCAGGAACTGCTCTGTCAAGCCATTTGATTAGGATTTCTTATAGATTAGACCAAAAAAAAGTTTTATTTTTAACCCATTTAACACAGAAATTAAGATATTTCTCACCTGTGCATTATCTGGATGGAGAACAAGTGCATCAAGTGAGAAATCAGGATCATATGAAAAAAGACTAGCTTGAATTTCTGTTTTTAGCTGTTTTAATCTCGGTGAATTCTCTCAGTGCTTTTTGGCATAGCATCCACACTTGTGCCAAGAAACTTCTTGAATCCTTGCAGCATAGAATTCCTAGGACATTTAAGTAATGTCTTAAAGAGAAAGAATGCAGAGTCCCCATTTGTTTTGTAGTGTATGCTGGTGTAGGTGACACATTTGCTGAGGTTATGGGTTCTAATTCTATGTGAATAAGAAAGGGAAAAGCATGCAGCTTTTTTTTAAACTCTTAATAAACACTTGGAAGTAAAGATTTCTGGAAGAAAATAAGAGTGTTCACTTCTCTGATTTAAAAAATGATTGGGTATTTGAAACTCTATTTCACTGAGTGTGCTCAGTGTACTCAAAAGTTTAACACAGCCACATTCATGTACCTGATCTTACCATATCAGTATATAACTTGTTATATGATAAGCACTGAAGCACAAATCAAGCATCAATGCTGAAAAACATGTTATAGAAAAACATTTTTAAGACCAGTTAAAATATGGTAAGTGGCTGAGATTCTGGTCAATGAAATACTTAAAAAGATGCACTAAGAAAATGTTAAGTTGTATGGCTTTAATTCCACAACATGGGAAATCACAGGTAAAGACCATCTGCTGTGGCAGATAACAATGGACTGATGCTGTCAAATCTCATGAACAGAACAGGATTCCTGCCCTCTAGCACACTAGAGGAAAGCAGATGTAGTGAGTCTGTGTGTGGCATTTACAACCACCCACCTACTAAAAATAAAATAAAATAAAATAAAATAAAATAAAATAAAATAAAATAAAATAAAATAAAATAAAATAAAATAAAATAAAGGAACGAATCAGAAGTCACAACAGATAATTCCTCCTATGTCAAATCACCAGGAGACTCCATGGTCAGAAAGTCATCTAGCTTGCACAGTCTTTTCATTCAAGCTTGCTATAAACATGCTTAATTATTAAGCTTAACTATACTTAATTAATTAATCAATTCAAATTAGTTGTAAACTATAAGTCCAGGCTTCCTTAATACTATCAACAAATCTTTATTTACAGACAGGATAGCTTCTACCCACCCTGGCAAATCAAATGTCTGTCTCCTTTGTACTGTGATAAACATCTGGACTATGTCTGTCCATAGCAGTACTACCAGTAATTCTCCATTATTTAAAACCCTTGTAGGGAGTGATTCATGAAGCCTATCTTTTCAATTTTCTACTGGGATAGTAATGTTCAACTTTAGCAGCCATGTTTCTGGAATATAGTGGATATAGCTTCCAAATTGTTTAAATTAAAGAAGTTGTTAGCTTTCTGCCATTGTGGAAAATAACTGGATATCAAAAAAATTAAGACTGGAGAACTTGAAATATTCACTCTAATGAATGAGAAAAATTCCGCATATTCAAACATGCATCAATTATGAAGTTTATTAATGATATTTTAAGAATCAATACTTTTTGAGAAGGAGAAATATCAACTGAAGCACAAGCTTTGTGAGAAAAACTGTTTTCCACTATTTTTCTTTCTATAGGAGATTTCCCGTGGTATTTTCCTTAGTCCACTTCCTTTATTTTGGAATTAACTTCTAAATTAACCTCCTAAAAGTTTTATTACTTGGCAACTATTAGAATCAATTTAACACTAAAAGGCTGCACAGACTTGATACTACCAACAGATGATTTTGGATTTTAACAGTTTTGAATACTGTTTTCCCATTCCCCTTAGAAATGCTGATAAGAGAAAGTCAGGAAATGAGATATTAAAAGTCTTTTTTAGTTTCTCTAGTTTTTGTTTAGATTTGTAAGTTGGACCATGGACAGGAATGGTCTTCCTTAATACTTTTTTTCAGAAGACTGACCTCACCAAAAGAAGCATATACAATCTGTTTAGTTACATCTGCTCTTTCTCTGTTTTCTGTCAGTTACTATCAGTTATAGTCAGTCATTTGTGAGGACTTGGACCTAGTGCTTCAGGATTTCATTTCTGAATAGCACCAATCTTATGAAGGATGCCAGTCTGTTTGTGAACTGCTGTGAAACTGTGATGTCTACAATTCCGCTGTCTAAAATACTGAAGTTCTCTTATACCCAGGGGAAATCATAATGCTGAGGTCAAGCACAAAGTCCCTCTCCTGAGGAAGTCTGACAAGTGTACGTGCGCTGGAATTGCATTTTCCAGAAAAGCTTTGGTAAACTAAAACTTCTGTCACATAATAAGCCAAATGTTCACTTAAAACAGAACCACAGTGCACTTACCTACACTGTATTATTTTACAGAAAGAGGTCTCTTCTTCTGCTCTTCTTTTCAATATTTCAGTTAGTGTGTTAAGTTATCAGTTTTAGATGAACATTAGTGAAATAAATGGAAGGAAAAGTATGACTAACATCAGAAGAAGAAGGAAAAGGGACTCATTTCAGAGAGTTGGCTGTTATCTTTTTAATAAGAAAGCAAAACACAGTAATGAGGAAAGAGAAGATTCCAGACAACTGGAAAAAGCTTTGTGCACATCTTCAAGACAAGACCTACAAACTATAAGAAGGTCAACCTAAGCTCAAACCTTGGAAAGAACATGCAGAAATTTCCTCCTGAAATCCACTTCCAAACACATAAAATAAAAGAACATGGTTGACATGTTAGCACATAAACCTAACTAAACTGATAGTGTGGTATGGTGATTTGAATGGCAGTTGAATCAAGGGGAGAGCAGTAAATGTAATATGCCTTGACTTCAGTAAGATTTTTAACACAGTTATTGACAGCATCCTCATTTGATAAAAAAGGAGTAATATAAGCAGTTTGTTAAATAGGTAGAGAACTGGATGGACCACTAGGCTTTATGCCTTCCTCTTTGCATCTAGGGCTTCTTTTCTCTTACTCATAACCAGTTTGCAGGTTCATTTCAAGGGCCCATGCTCCTATCTCTGACCCTTAAACAGAAAGCCGAAATGGATGAAATAGATGTATAGTTGATTAGCTGGATTTCTATAATGTAAGATGCTTTTCAGTTTAGGATTCAGATGAAGAAAAAGAATGGCATTGCAGACCAGCTCAGGGAAAAAAAAAAGTTTTTGAAAGAAATGAACAACAATTGAATGAAAAAAAAAAATGGTTATCATTGTTAGTGCAAAATGTTAGCAGAGGAGGAGAATGACATAATACAACATAGAAAACATGAGTAGAAAGTTGAGGAAATTCATGAGCAAAGAAAGGTATATCCTAAGGAACTCCAATGCAATAGAATGTGATTTTGGGGAAATTCAGAGAAAAGGTAGGAAACTGCTATCCCAAAAATGAATAAAATGATCTTAATGAGTATGTGCACTAGAATTGGCTTAGAGTGTCTCAGGTGACAGGCCATTTAAGATTGAAAATAGCCCATATCAGTGGGACAAATTAAGAGAACACACTGAACTACAGGCAGCCCCAATCTTTGAGATATGACAAACATTAAGGTATTTATCATCTATATCATGACTGATAAATAAAGAAAGCAGGAGCTACTAAGGGAAAGAATGGCTAGTTCACTTTTGATGTTAGAAAACTCAACCTTTGATGGGCTGCAGCTGCCTGAAAAAAAAAGGAAGAAAAAAAGAAGACATTGACAATGAACATGACATGAACATTTTAATAATTTATCTTTTGAAGTTTCAATTTCAAGATCTAATACAGAAAAATACATTTTTAGAGTTTAGAGTTGAGTAAAAAAAATGCCAGAAAAAGAGTTCTGTCAGTTTAGGTAGAGGAATACAGCAAATGTATTAAATATCACCTACCCTAAATACTTTGTCAACAAGTGTGTGGTACCTCCAGGTATATAGATTAAATATAATCATTCAATAGTTTTTCCTTCTTCTTCATATGAATTTCAAACACACATTAAGAAGCTGAGGTTAAGGATTCTTCACATTATCACAGAATCACAGAATCATCTCTAGAGATCATCTAGTCCAACCCCCCTGCTCCAGCAGGGTCGCCTAGAGCACGTGGCACAGGGTGCAGGCACAGGGTTTGGAAGACCTCCAGAGAAGGAGACTCCATAACCTCTCTGGGCAGCCTGTTCCAGGGCTCTGTCACCCTCACAGTAAATAAGTTCTTCCACATATGGAGATGGAACTTCCTGTGTTTCAATTTACACCCATTACCTCTCATCCTGTCACCGGCCACCACAGAGAAGAGCCTGGCGCCATCCTCCCTACAATCACCCCTTAGCTACTTGAACATGTTGATGAAGTCTCCTCTCAGCCTTCTCTTCTCCAGGCTAAACAGGCCCAACTCACTCAGTCTTTCCTCATACGATAGATGCTCCAGTCCCTTAATTATCCTCGTGGCCCTACCCTGGACCCTCTCTAGAAGCTCAATGTCCTTCTTGTACTGGGGAGCCCAGATCTGCACCCAATACTCCAGGTGCGGCCTCACCAGAGCTGAGTAGAGGGGCAGGATCACCTCCCTTGGCCTGCTGGCAAAGATCCTCCTGATGCAGGCCAGGATCCCATTGGCCTTCTTGGCAACGAGGGCACATTGCTGACTCATGGTTAACTGGTTAAACATGGTTAATATGGTTAACTATATATTCTGAGTGCATAAATATACAGAATCTTTTAATCTGATTTAGTAGGCTGACAGAGTACTTAGTGTCATTGTGCCATTCTAACAGGAAGAGTTTAACAGAAAAAAATACAACTGCTTTGGAATTTAGTGTGACTTTTATTTCCGCAAATATCTCAATTAATATTTGTGAGTCTCAGCACATGCATTTTTTAATGAATAAACTGGGGTCAGAAAATAAGAAAAGACCTAACTTTTTAAAATTGTTTAAGATTTTTCATTCATTTAGTTAAAGAATGAATAAAGGAGAGGCAACACATTTAACAGTGCTCTTTCTGTTGTGGATGCCTTGATTAGGGGTCTGTTCGGTTCTGAGAGATTCTTTCATTTACTTTCCAAATAAAGCTGTCCTTGTAGCAGCCTGGTCAGTTGGAGATAGACAATAGATAGTGATATACATGTATTAGGTGGGACCACAGAGGGTCATTAAGATTTTACAGCTGGGATAGTGAGTACAGAGTGTTAAGAAGACAGTAAAGTGTTTGGTCCCACTACAGCAATCAAGGATACTTGATTGTACTTTGCGGTTTTTGCAAGTAAATGTATTCAGAATATTGCATTTGATATTAGGCACTGCTTTTCAAAAAAAAAGATATTAACAAATTGAGTGGAATTCATAGGACAGCAACAAAATGATCAAGGAGATAGAGGAATTGATTTCTGAGGAAAGATAAAAGAGGAAAGTAGGTATAACTTGACTCAGCAATGATAAAAGGCAGGGAAAGTTAACAGGCTACAAATGTCTAAGGCATGTAAATATTAAGACAGAGAGAAATAATTTAGTATAGGACAAGGTGATGTAGCTACAATATTGGCATGAAATTAAGAAGATGTAAACTGAATACTAAAGCAAACCTTGCAGATTAGATTTGTTGACCAGCAGATGGGATTGGAATTAAAATGCAATTAACAGCTAAGACACTCAGTTAAGTTCATTTTTGACCAGCCAAAACTATCACGGAGATACAGGAAAAAACGGGCTCAGAAATTAATATTTTTCTGTTCCTATAGTCAAAGATCATTTATGCAGATATAAGATCATTTTTTCAACAATTTGTTCCTCTCTGTACTTTGTTTTCCATTGCAGAATTGGAAGTCCTAGTGATAAGAAATAGCATCTTGGGAGAATTTCCACAGAACTTTTTTCCTTTTGAAATTTCTTAATTTACCAAATTTAAACATTAACTTCTTAAAATTTCCTAAATGCTTCCTAATTTCTGTTGGTTAGTAAGTCAGAATATCTACTCAATGGTGAACTGATTTTAATTTCCATCAAATTTACACAAGCATTTACGACTTTATTTAGGTGCTGCCATTGTTAGAATTATTTTTTTCATTTGATTACTAACTTAAATTGGGTCAATATTCCTTACACAGAAAGAGTCAGAAGAATGTCCTTTCTTTCATGCATTATCCTAGTGTGATATTATCTTAGTATAACATTACCAAGAATGTGGAAGAATTGACATTAGTTTTTATTTCTGCCTGAAATAAAAGCCTCTCAAAGGAATGTTTGAATTGCCAGTCTGTTCTGAACTGGATGAGGCTGATGAAGATGTAAGGTGTTATGCGTGCTTTGGGGTGCTAGAGAGAAGGAAAGGGTAAGTAGAGATGAAAAAAGGCTGGTCCTCCATGGAATATAAACTTCAGAATTAGTATATTTGCTAGTGAAAGCTGCTTTAAAAAAAAAAAATTAAAATAACCAGAGCGTGGATCCTTACCCTGGTTCAGTGAGGTCTGCAGCAGCATGGTTAAAGAGTTGTGCATGCATCAATTTTCTATGTCAAAAAATTTATACTCTTAACATGAAAAGCTGTAAATAGGTGCGTGATCTTCGTCCTTCCAGATGGGACACTAAACACTCCACTTCCCACTGCAGAATTTTTTGACTTAGTGGTTTAAGTTCCTCTCTGGGAAGTACTGGCACTCATCTTCCCAGGTGGGAGTGGAAATTGAATTCTACAATCCCAGGAGTCTGAGATGTCCTATACCTTCTCCTATGGAATGAAATATGGAACACAGTGGGAGGAGAAAGTCATGGGGGGTACAGGAGCTCCTGGCGAATACCCATCTTCTCTTTCATTGTTTCAAGCATATTCTGTAGCGTATTAGAAGGCCCTTCTTACTGAGTGTTCTAGCCTTTGTGGAGTTAACTCTGCGATATTTGAATCCTCTCAGATAATGACACCACTACTTACCTAATTCAAAGCACTGACTTCTGTTTTATGACAAAGCCATTAAAATTTAGATTTCACACATATAATAATACTGACTACTTATGTGAAGTTAGCCCCAAAGCATTCACCTTACTTATGGTATTAAATGATTACTTCAGAGCTTTCACCTGTTCAGACAACCAATGTTTGCTTCCAACTGCAGGATGAAGACATCATTTTCATGGCTGATTTCACTATATATAAAATGGCTACAATATACATGCCTGCTACAGGGTGTCTTGAGGAAAGATACAGAAGAGAATCATAAAGGGTAATGAGAAGCGCTTTACAACATGTAGAGACAGAATAGAAGCTAGATGAATCGATTATTTATATGTAAAAGTACAGCTTGAGAGAGTCAGGGACCTGAGGGCATTGACAGGCCTCATTACCCTGCCCAGCCTCCTCCACAGCCTCCCTCCCCGCTGCCCAGGACCCCGTGCCAGCCCAGAGCAGCACCTTCAGCTGCTGCCCTGCAACGCCAGAGGTGCTGGGCTCCAGCCCAGCGGGGCCAAGCCCTGCCTGACCTCAGGACCCCTGATCTTGATCCCAGCCTCATCCCCACAGAGGTGCCTGATGCCTGGGCTGGGGCTGCCCCTGGCTGCCGTGCTGGCTCGCAGTGAGGTCCTGCCCTGCCAAATGAATCATCCTGCTCTGCTCCGGGCTCCCTCTCCCTTAGGGAGCAACCAGCCCTACCAGCTCTTTGACAGGGAGTATATTCAAATTACAACATATATCTGTGTGAGAAAGGGCTGTTGTAAATCACAAGTCATTTGCCTCAGGGAAAAGGAAAATTCCCAAAGTTGTTTGTTTAACTTGGTCTCATGGACAACTTTATAATTTATTTAGATCATTGACACATTGCATGCCATTTTTCTCATACAAGCTCAGGCTTTGAGTGCTTTCTCAAAGCAGCATAGTATTTACTGTTAAATTCTGCTGCAATCTTGTAAGTACGATTTGAAAATGGAACCATTTAAACAAAAATACAGATGTTTTCCTTCAGGTGCATAAGGTAAGCCTGGCATGAGATAATAGCACAGCCACTTAGCAATGAGATGACATTCGCATTGCATTTGCACTTTGCAATGCCATTGTTCAGCATGCCTGTGAAAAATGGTTACCGTGCATTGATAATTCAAAGACGTTTTGAAATTTGCTCTCAAAGGTATAGAAACCTATCAGTGTTCTAAACATGGAACTTAAAATAGACAGGTTTATTAAAAACAAGCAAATTGTAGCTTAGCATTTTATTACTTCCACTTTTTTTCTAGCTCTTTGAGAACTCTTCAACGTATTGCATCAAATCAGTGTCCTTTGAAAGTGCCCTGATTATGTTACCCTTGCAGTTCCTGAAGTCATATTTTTAAAAGGTCAATATGTTTATGACAGAAAAAAGTCATAGGTACTTATTGGTCTTGAAGTTGTTTCCTGTTCTGTTCCTTTATACAATTTCAGTGCTTCATCTTTTTTATTCTCTTTTCCTCTTAAGCCTCAGGAATGTACTTTTGATGTATATAGTTCTAGACAAATAAAAATCAAACAAAATAGGAAGGATCCCTTTGATCCTCTGAATATATGGCTAAAGTAATCTTTTTTTCCTTACCTGTATTATTATTTCTTTTTTTTTTCTAAATGATAATACTGCTTTTGAATTACTAAAGGAAGTGTTTACCCTTTTGCTGCGTACCTCACTGCTCCTCTGGATTTTCAGTCTTCTGTTATTCTCTGGAATAAGAAAGTTTAGCTTTTATGTAACAATCCCTTACCAGTGACTATAAAGTAATCTCTGATTTCCTTTTATAATTACTTTAAGTTCTTCGCCATTTCATTCCAAACCCTTCCTCTAATGGATCAAGCAAAAGGAACAATTGATGACCATATGAAAATTTCAGGTAAATTTTATGGTCAAAGGAGAGAAAAAAATATGCTCATGAGAAACTTGTCCTGTTGAAAACTTTATGTATTGGCATAAGAGAATCAAATTAATTTATCTCAAAGACAGTATATATTTTATTAACAAAATAGAAAACAATAAAGTCTTGTAATGTGTTATCTTTAATAACTTTCAATATTTGTGAGGTTTATCTGTTTTCAAAAATTGTTAGTGAAGTTTAGTATCCTAAAATAATTTGGTAAAATATTTGTAAGGTTATTCTGTGTTATAATCTTACAGTTCTATAACTGGTGTAAATATAAATAAATGTATATATGGAATCTGTAGAATAAAATAAGCCTTGATATATATAGTGAAAATATGCATAAAGATAGAAATAAAAAGTATAAAGGTATAGGTAAAATTAAATAAAATGCTTTTGGAGCTTTGTCAAAATAGTACCTTTTTATCTGACAATCACATTGTTCTTCAAGCTAGAATATATTTTTATATATGTTAGTATAAAAGGAGTAACAATTTGCTAAGTAAAAATTGCTTCTTAAAGATTTTTATTTTCTTGATAAATAATACTAAATCAGAAATGGAGTGGGCTATTTTATAAAATGTTGTCCTTTCTTAGTTCTTTTTCTGTGTATAAAGTCTCTATGTCTCAGGTATGAATTTATTAGCTGTGCTGGCTTGGTAGTATGAGCCACATTTCTGAAACCAGTGTTTATTCCACAGTTCTAAATATTGAGTGACAGAGGTGACAATTAGTCCTGGAAATATTTGACAGAGGAATGGACAGTGCCTATGCTGGAAAATCAAGGACATATTTCCTTCTGATTTTTATTCTTTTATTCTTTATTCTTTTCAACAGAGGTCTTTTTTATGACTTTCTCTGTACTATGATGAGTCAAAAGAATGGATAATTCAGAAGGGAATGAACTCTTCACTGAGTATAAACAAAAAATATCAGTCAGCTGAGCATAAAAGAGGTCAATCTCTCTTTTTAAAGGAACAGTTTTACGGTGGTTCTAAGTGACGTTGCAATGCATTCTGTACATCCTTCACAGGAGGTGAACTCATGTTTTGGCTAGCTACCAGTGTGCTCTTCAAGCAAAGACTTAAGATGATTTTTGCTGCTCTCCTGTAAGCTTCAGCTGTCACGATCTCCATCAGCAGTTCTTCTTTCTGTAACAGTCTTAGCAGACAGCTGCAACATCTCTTTTGAAAAGGTCACAAATGTATGTATTATTTCTAATTCTTTTCCCCATTATTGGTCATGCTTCAAATAGAAGCAAGTCCAATAATTTTATCAAAGAGAATTACAGCACAAGTGAGACTGTCTTGTGGATACAGGCAATGTTTGGGCCTAAGTTGAGTTGCTTAGCTTTTCCTAGACTTGAAGAGTTCTCAGTGGTTTCAAAAAATGGCTAGGAAATAAACTCTGCATTTGGGGCTTAGCAAGTGATAAGATAACAGTTATGCTTGAATCTACACAGTGCTGTGTTGATATCTGAGCTAATTCTAAGAGATCTGGTAGGTGTACAAGGTATAGCTGAATGACATACAGAAATTTTAGTTGTGTCTGCTGTGTTAGAAAACAGTATAGTTAGGCTAATTTTAATTCTGACACTGTCTTGTCTGGAAATCTGTTTGGCTGCATTCCTGAGTTATGGTAGTGTGAAGATGCTTAAAGGCTCCCCAATCAAAGACTTGGGAAGCACCATAACATTAATGTCCCTGACCAGCCGTACCAGGGGTCTCTACCCACACCATACGCCCAGGAACTCTGGAGCCTCATTTAAGATGGGGCCTGGTCACTAAGACTTTGTCTGAGCAGTCTTTATCTCTGTCTCCTTGATGAACTTCGGACCTGTACTGTAGGTTGTTTGTCTCCAGAATGGACTTCTCATATACATGGAATAGCTCGTTTCCAACCCTGTTCTTGGCTCTGTTCCCAGTTGCACCCAGTTGGACTTCTTGGATGGGCTCTGAGCCTTGTTTTTGCCTGTGTCTTGCCTGGGGCTACTGCTAGATCAGTATCCTGCTCTGCCTGTGCTGTGGTCCCTCTTGGCTCCTCAGTTGCTCTTCATTGTGGAGCAGCACTGTTCTTGATGTTCCTTGATACAGCCATAGCGGGAAAAGGTAAACAGAGAACAAAGGGAATACAAAGTTGGAAAAAAAAATTGTCAGCCAGGAGAATCCATAAGCCTTGGTATGTAGAAGGCTGGATTCAAACTGGATATGTGCTGCCAACTTGGTTTCTGTGTTTTCCCAGGGGCTTATGGCTGTTCGCAGTTTGTACTCTCTCAGAACTTCCTAGGGCAGATGTAATTTTTTAAACTTTCTTTGGGAATTAAGATGTTTAAGAGGAATAATTCAAAATGTGCCCGAGTAACTTGACCACTACAATATAGAGGTATTTGATTTCTTTTCTATTTATTTGACACAATTACTGTTTATTTTTACAAAAGGTGGGTAGCTTCCACAGAAGAGGGCATTAGAGACACTTTTCACCAAACACTTCATAAGGCGGGTGGTCAAGCTCCTCCTATATTCCTCATAAGTACCTTAGCCATCAGCTTTTGGGGATTCAAAATAAGATTTAAAACTGGGCTTCTAAGCTGACCATGGGGCATTCACCCTGACCACTGGCTGTGGGTGGGATTCTCTTCCTCTTTTTACCTACAACTCCATCCTACAGCAGAAGAAAAAGTCATTTAAAATAGTGGTAGCCAAAATTATTTTCACTCCTAACAAAAATAAAATGTTGTTGACAAATGAATGGGATTTTTTTTTAAAGGTGTTGGCAGAAAATGTTTGACTAGCTGTAATCATTTAAGCTACATATTTAGAAGTGAAATCACCAGGATGTGTCGTAGACTTAGAATACTTCTACATTTAGCAAATGTAGAAAAGGAAAGTAAGTGCTGATCTCTGTTTAGAGAGATCTAAACTCTGGCAAGATCAGATTTATATATCTGGAATCAGTTACTGTATTGGAATCGTCTCAGTATCAATTGCTGTTTTAATCTGGCACAATGTATGAATTATTTCACAGGTCTCAGTAGTTTCTAAATAATGTTACTTCAAGGTCCTAAAGTGAAACCCTAGGATATATTTTTACAACCAATAAATGCACTTTTCTCTCCATCACTTATGCAGAGAAGCCAGAAGAGCTTGATATTGCTACAGCACTAAAAGATACTTTACTAATATAAAGAAATATTCTCTTTAACACATTAGGAAACTATTTGAAACAAACACACTGTATATTGTATGTGTTAGTTTTGAGATGCATTGTGTGCTTATGACTTACATTCCTGGGGAACACGTCTTATTTTACCACAGGCTAAAAATGCATCTTAACAAAATTTGAATGAAAATGGTGCTCTGAGACATACTTCTCCCCAATTTTATTTTTATACTATGCTATTATGTTGCATTAGAACTTGACTTTACTGCTTGAAAAGGACATATCTTTCTCTAGAGGCTATATCAAACTTTTCACACAAACCGATTGTGTGAAACTCTTTATCACTGAACTTCAAGTTATTTGGTTGTCTGTCACTGTGCATGTATTGAACAAAAAAAATCTGGTACTGTCTGTGTTGTAGAGGAGTGATGCATTTAATCATAAGAGAGAAGCAGGAATATGTTTTAATGAGATCAATGATAAATAAAACAGTGGTTTAGCAAGATTTGATGGCAAGGTTCCTTGGGTATATACTGTGTAGAAGACAGGGTCAGACAAAATCATCAAGGAGAACCTCCTGCTGAGTCACAAGGTTCAGAGCAGGCCCCCTTGCTTTCCAGGCTCCTTCTCAGAAGCATCTGGCTACAGCGAGATCTAGCCTAAGTCCCAGGCTTGGTCAACAGTTTGCATCTGAAGGATTAGGTGCACAATCAATCACAGAGGAAACTTAGCAAAGCTTGCATGTCGAGGGTCACTCTGTCGAGTATCGAATGTTGAGGCTCACTCCACGAATCGGAGTGAGCAGCACTTTAATATGAAGCACTTTAACTCGTAGTGAGTGCCAAAGCCTTCTCCACAAGCCAGAGTGAACAACACCTCTATGCAAAGTGAAGTCAACTCCACCCTGCTGTCATCTACAGCAGAGCTTTATACCGGTGCAGGTGGGCATGCGCTAAGGAGCGGCCCTCTCATTGGCCGGCTACAGGTTCCCAGCCGATTGGTGCTCCTCCAGGTGCTTGGTTGCTAGGGGGCGAACACGTTCTTCTCTTCCAGGTGAATTCAGTTTCTTATATTTTCTTACTAAGGCCCCAACACTTGCAGAATTTCAGAGTGCTATTAGTTGGGATTATTTTATAGAAATGCCAAATCAAAGATCAACAATGCCTTTGATGGAAAACTAGCACTGATTATTTTTTATTATTTGCCTGACACTTTTTATTCTTGTAGATTATTAGTATACTTGCATGGGCCCTTGATCTCAGGAATTCTGGTGTAACTCTAAGGAAACCTTAGGTATTGTTCAAGTGTTTTTGTATAGGTGCTGTCAGAGTCCTGAATATGCCAAAAGGCCTTGCAATATCTTTCCCTCCTAGGTGCTTACCTGCTTTTACTTAATGCCATTTCTGATACTATGCAGATGTGTAATCCTGGATTGGACTGCTGAGAAAAAAGACTTGTGGGAAGAACAGCTGTGAGTGGCTTTGTCGGGCCTTCCGCACTGGATCTGGGAACTGCATTTAAGCTCATGTCCTTGTCTTGTTCCTTGCTTGACTGGTGCTGTAGGTAATCCTGTTCTTATGTACCTCCGGACCCGCTGACCTGACTTCACGGCCTGACTTCATCACTATGGGCTTGTCTGGTGATCCTGCCTCTTAAATTGGGTTACTGTCTGGGAACCTCTTCTGCCCTTCTTGTGGAGTATGGTGGGACTGAGCCCCTTGTTGGTGAGGATGCAGCACCTGGCAGCTTTGCTTTGACCCTCAGCTACTGGCTCACATTCTCTTGTGGTGCAGTCCACTCTTGCACCTCCAGACAACTGGTACTATAAACTAAATATTTAGAAGGACAATTCTCTCTGGTTTTTTTTTTTTTTTTTTGCATCTTTGAATTGTTGAGGTATCAGGAAAGGAACATTCCCCTGAAAAAGTCCCCACTGAAATTCTTGGTACACCTTTAACTTAGTGTGATCATCCTATAAACGTGACTGCCAAATTCAAGTCCTACTTACTAGCTGAACTCCTATGGCTTGCCTGAGGAAGTAATATTTGCTCTGTCTTGGCCACTTGCTCTTGCTTGGCAGCAAAATACTGTAAACCAGACTGGGCTTTTTTGTTTCATATTCATTGGATTGACTCATGATTCTACCTGGCCATCCGTGCCATAGCAGAGACTGCTACCAATATCTGTGATTCACCTGCCAGAGCTAAAGAAAAAGACACTGTGTATGCTCTCTGCAAATATACTTCTGCCTAAGGAGAAATGCTGAAAACTTGACTGTCTGGCCAGAGGAAGAATTTAGCCCTTCTCCACTTAATATGAAATCCCAATGTTCTCTGTCGGCTTCAACATGTTTTTACAGTGGCATCCTGCTAAGGCTAAGTTACCAGTAATTAAAGCTCATTTTAAAAGGTACACAGTTTGGCGGTCAGATTTGATTTTCTCCTCCATAGAGATCTGTGCTTTGTCAGGAGACGCAGAGGGAAGGTTTGGAAAGATGCAAATTACAGCTATCAGTTTTAATTCATAGCACAAAATATTATTTCTCAGTTCAACTTTTGCTTTTTAATGAATTTATTAGTTGCTGAATCTTCATTCAATAAAGCAAAATGTAGTAAATTAGTCTGGAACCAGAGACTACACTCATGGAAAACTATCCTAAGAACCTGTTATGACAATTCTCAAGGCAGAAACTCTAATACTGCTTTGAAAAGCAGACAAAAAAGAAGTCTTCTTCAAATTGCTGGGTGAGAACTTCTCAAATGATTTTTTGTGGACTTTTGGAAGACATTCTGTCTACATATATCTTTTTTTTTTCCTACGTAAAAATCATTTTTCTGTAAACAAAGTTATGCTCCTGCACCACTTAGGAAATTCATAAACTCTTGGTCATGTTTAATCACTCTAGGATTAATATTAACTTAAATGACCAGTGAAATCCAAGGAAATTATTGGTATCTGCATTACACATCACATTTGAGGTACAGTATAAGGTACAATTTTACCTGATTTCCAGCACCAGGATCCCAAACCCTGCAGATTGTTTTGCAACAATCTTTGTTTCAGATGTCTCTAGAACAGAAAACTTCAGTTCACACAATAGTCTTGTTTTTAAAATAAGCAGATTTCTATCAAAACTATGACACTGTAAATAAAGTAAGCACTCATAAATGTCTGGGCTTAAAGAGATTTTTAAAAGCTCTTCCTGGGGCACTCCCACTGTGAGATTAAATCTGCCAGCAACAGGTACAGTGTTGCCTTCCTAGAGGCTCCTGTCTAGAGGGGCAGGCTGCCAGCTGGATAGATATTGTGGGAAGCCCCTGGTGAGCAAGTGCAGTATATTATAATATCCTTCCAACTGGCAGCCTGCCCAGGATGGTATTTCTGTGCACTCTTCAAAACACTTTAAAAAAGTTTATTAAGATTGCAGGCAGCAACCATGGCAACTGGCAGGAACTATATTTCTCAAGTGCATCAGAAAAGCATATATACAAATAAATAAGTGTGTACTGTGGGAAGATATGGGTCAACCTGATACTCTATTGTAATTTCAGTAGATATTGAATGAGGTGGTGCTTGGACTCTGAGCACTACAGCCTAATCCAACTGGGAAGGATTCTGGAACAAAGCATGAACTTAATGTTTTTCACTTATATGTCTGCATCGGGATATGTATTTCCTGGTGCTAAAATATTCCATTATGTTTCTAGTCATATACATAAACTGCAACAGGACCAGCTAGTGCTTAAGGACAAACCATAAAATAGAGAGTTCTTTAATGGAGCACTATTAGTATGTGAATGATTTTCTATTTACTAAAAAAACTAAGAGCTTTTAGATAAAATATGCAGCGACCTAGGTGCTGACAGATGTAAATGCATCCTGTGCTTAGCAAGACATCAAAGAAAAACACTCAAAAATATGTTTGTGAGGAAATCAACAGGGTTTCTATTTAGCTGTTCTAAAATAAGCAAATAAAGCCGAGGGGAAAGGAATGCAGACCATATGTATGGAAAAAACTAGAAAACAAACAATTGGGCATATGAGACAGGGAAAATTATCTTGTCAGGGTGCACCAATAGCCTTAGCTGGTCTGAGCAGCATCACCTCCCTGCCACCCTCTGCCCACGAGCTGCTGTTCAGCTCCAGGCTGAGCAAGCAGTTCTTGTCTGAGCTACAAAACACCACACGTGTGCCGGTGCTGGTCTTGCCCAGCCAGGTGGACTTTGGACCCATTCTGTAGCCTTATTCCTAGTTCTCTTCCTGGCCCCATCTCCTGCTCTTCCTGGTTGGACTGTAGATCCGGTTCATTGTTTTCCTTGCCCAGGTGATGAATGATGAACCCTGCAACCAGCACCCAGCTCTGCTCATCCTGCTCAGACCCTGTGGTGCTGCACTGGGGGTGAGGGCACTGCCCATGCCGTGGACACCTTTAGCTCCTGGCTCATCCTGCCTTGCAAAGGAGCTCTGTCCCTCCACGTTGCTCCCTGGCACACCTACAAGCTATACCCACAGCCATGGGTATGTTTATTTATTTCCCATATTTAGCAAAACCTAAGCAGATAGGTAAAGCAGCCCCCTCCCCCTGCCAAAAAAAAGATAAGTAAGCTCCAAAAAAGGAAAAATAGGAAGAAAAGGGAATTATGGTAGCTCAAAGTGTATTAAAAAGAGAAAAAAAAACTGTAGTAAGGACATATATGTTCTGACTATTTTTATTGCTATTTTCAGTGGCTGTTATCTAAAAAAAATATAGTCAAAAACAAATAACTAAAAGGTAAGCAAACCCAAGCAAAGGAAATGGAAAGGAAAAATATTCTAGTTTAATCTGATAAAATAAGACTTTCCTCAATTAAATCACAACTTGTAAATCAATATTTTCTGAAAAACACTTTAACCACCATGAATTTAAAAGCTACCAACATGTTTCTTCTGTGAGTATTCATTTATCTTATGCACAGTGCAGTTTATTTAGAAATCTTTTTTATATAGGCTAGGATAAAAGGAAATGAGTAAGAGAGCATGTGACAGTAGTCCCATTATAAGATGATCCATTTGTGGAAGAATTAAGTTTTCATTTTTAGTATAAAATTTGTTGATATTTGTATCACAGGATATATTGGCCCTGATTTTATTATTGCGATGGCAGTCAGATACTTTTAAATCGAAATGACACTAATGTTCCTGGTACACTGGCAAGTAACTAATCATTGTATGAGTAGTGAAGAGTTTGTTCTGAGATTTTCCCCTTACCTGACCATATTTAGGAAATTTCCCTTTTATTTGCTTTACTCCCATTCTCGAAAGGAGAGGTGATAAGGCGTGGAAGTTACAGCTCGCTTTCATGAACAAAATAAAGGAGAAATCAATGTCACTGATCATTTTTAATACCTTGCCTCTGGTTAAGTTGTGTCACAGGAAGCAGATTGAAGCCCAGAAACAAATTCCTGCATGAAACATTTTGCTTTTTAGACCTGAGGTAGTGTTGTAATTGTGAAGATTAAAATCACTCAGAAATACTATTTGGTGTTTACTATGTTGCATATATTTCCCTTTAGAAATAAATGTGATGGAAGTCCAATTTGATATTCTTTTTTCATTACTTAGTTGCATTTGGAGTATATTGGGAATGTGCTTGTGTTTTAATTAATAAAATTTGTTTAAAATACAGAATAAGTATTGATTAGAACAGATGAACTAGGTGAAGTTAACGCTATATAAAAGAAAATAGTAAAGTAATAAAAGAACAACCGAGTTTAAGAAGTATCGGGTTTAACAATAGCAGGTAAATTTTACAGTCAATAGTTTCTGGCCTTTTCCTAGTATGTTTGCTAGCTGAAAGTTTGTAGACCACATTCTGTTCTTAGGTATGTCTATTTAACCCACCAGCTTCCTTTACACAGGAGTTTTAGTTCTGTCCTTATTTCTTGTAATGGTCTTACTGTCTTGTTGGAAGCAAACATCTCCACAGGCCTGACTAATGCTGACTTTTTCTTGTGTACTTGTATATAATGCTCAAAATGTGTTTAAAATGTTACTTTTCTGATCTACTGGGGAATGAGGCAGAGAGTTCTTTATGATTATTAGAATCAGTGAGGAGGAGCGAAAGGGAGAAAACTCATGTAAAAAAGTTATAAATAAGCATTTTTGGAAACTATTTTCTTAGCAGATCCTAATAAGCCATTAAGAAAATATTTTAATTAATGCCTTATTATGCATTTTTGAACATTAATCAAGTTTTAACATTTTTTTTATCTGTAAGAAAATTGGACTCCTGCTTGTAGTTATGTGATAAACCTTTCTTGGCTTTTAAAATAAGATAAAAATATACAGCCAGGCAGTAGGAACATGTGTAGAGAGAACTAATTACTGAAAACATATAATATATGTATATATATTTTTAATCTTGCATGAAAATTTTGTTTTCTATCTGGATTTTTACAACAAATTTACACTTTATTATGCAAAAATGAGGCAGATGATGATTAATTAGAATTTATTAAAAAAAAAACGGGAATTACCAAGCTAGAGGCTGAAGTAACACATTACATTAAATGTTGTGCAAAGGTATGCAAAAATCCTGAAGACATGTTAATGATTTTAACCTTACAGTACTCCTCTGCTGTGGACAGATATTATGTGTCTTGAAGAGGTGGAAAGGCTGAGATTGAGTTACTCATGCTTGTGGGCACTGAACAATATTTCTGCCGATTTCTGTGATTCTGCTTGAATTAAGAAAGCTTAATCCAGCAATTTGTTGCTTCTTTGGACTTTATTTTTCATAAATTTCCCCTACTTATCTGATTGGGGCCTCCAGTCA
Source organism: Tinamus guttatus (assembly GCF_000705375.1). Next base: position 39,036 of record NW_010584846.1, on the reverse strand, counting down.
GAAGGGCAGTGCTGCTGTAGGAGGAAGAAAATTACATCAAGGAAATTTTATGGAATATACTGCTCTTATCAGATTCTTACATTCATGCCTCAAGGTTTATGCAAGTGAGCATGGTGTTTAGCACTGGCAGGAATTTGTTCTCCATAATCCATTTCTGCTGAAGTGACCAAGATTTGGTGCTTTAGATTTTCTCTCAGAAACTCATGAAGACAGTCCCACTTAAACACTTAGGCAGCATTTGATATTAGCTTCCAGCCCTTCTGAATATATTTGTGATTATAGCCAAGCCAATATTCAATGTCGCGGTCCCCAATGTACAGCTAGATACTACTAATATAATTTCATTGATCAGAAATGTCATCCTGAGTAGTCTTCTATAACTGATAGTAGTTGTTTTTTATGTTTCATATATTTTAAGTTTCATATATGAAATAAATTTTAACAACACCAGATAATCTGCTCAGCAAACATATTATGTATGGCTTGTAAAAAGGTATCATGTCATTGTAAATGCTAGGAGAGAAGTTATCTTAAAAATTAAGCCAGCATCATTACAGCACTTGAAAAGTGTCATTATTGACAACATTCTCCACTCTCCTCTTGACAATATTTAATACAATGTACAATGTCATATGGGCATGTATATATCGGTCACATATTGCCACTGGTTCAAAGAGCAAAGATATTGCTAAGTGCATCCTGAGTACAAGAAATATTTCTGTTTCTTAGCAGGATTTTGCACAGCAAGCCACTGTAACAGCGGGGTTCCTTTTGCAGCTCCTGTGATCGTGCTCAGTTGTTATCAGCCAGCATTTCCTCATAAAGGACTTTCATATAGCCTTCAGGGTTAGGCATGACCTTCTCTAACTAACCCCATGCCTGCAGAAACAAGTCATTGCCCAGCCACATCAGCCCTGTACCTCTGATCTGTTAATCATGAGACTTTCAGTCCAGCTAGGTGCTGGCAACATCCTCTTTGTTTCTTCACTGTCCACAGAGCAATCAACCTGAAAATTTTGGATCTACCTGGGAAACAACTACATCAGCAAAGGAAATAATTAACTTAGGTAGCTGAAATATAGGCTGTAGGTACCGAAGAAAGAAGCTTTGTCTTCTGGGCAATATGTGAGAAAGCTGAAGTAAGAAAAAAAATGACTTAGTAGAGTAAGAAAGATTAGGAAACTCAAGTATAAAGAAATGTAACTATAAAAAAGTCCTTAGTTTTTGCTCTTGTAGTCTGTGGAACAATAAGCTGAGAAAATTCAGTGAACCATTTAAAGTTGTGCTAGCAAAACATCATTGAAAATAGTGTAAGAAGCATGTCTAGCTGTCTAGAGGACAAGTGAAGAAATAGATTGATGTGTGTGCCCTACTAGCACAGAAACCAGACTGAATGGCAGTGACTCCATACATTGCTAATATAGCTGCAAGACAACAGGGGTTCTGTCAGTAAAGCCGATACCAGGCCATAAGCAAAGGGTAAAACAAAAATTCTTCTCACCCCATGCATAGCCTTGGGAAGATTCCAGCACTCTGGCTTCTCCCCAGTCATCCACTCTGAACTCCCTAGGGACATAATTCTAAAATCTGATCTGCTTTCCAAGGAATCATTTTTTCCTTCTTCCCCTGAACTGTGTACATCCCCAGACTGGGAAGTTCAAAAATGGCCTGTCTGTAAATGAGTGAACCGAGTCTGCTGATTTCAAAATCAAGGTTTTGGAAATAAATCCTTGGCTTTCTAACAGATATTATCATCTGGAAAAAGACTAACATTTAAGTTCAAAACATGTCATTTTATATATAGTAAACATACTTTTAAATGAAGATAGATTTTATAGTAGTGTAGACATACGGATTTTGCAGAGGGGCAAAATAAAAATATATAAATTAGGTTGCTTTTCTGTATCATTTTTAACATGTTTCTCTAGCTACAGATTGTGACATGTAGTTATGTCAACATGAGTTTGGTGAGCTATACAACAGAAGAGTTGCTAATGATTCACAGATGCTTCATAGTTTTCAGGGGGATATTGCTATATGCAGACATGTTCATGAGCGCATATGCTATCTGACTACATGTAATCAGACAAATAAGTCCTTCTTGCAAGTCTCATGGCAGACTGCTGGTGTTCTAAACATGCAAAATGTACACATGACATGAAATTCAAGCAGACTATTTTATCTTTATTTTTTCCACCTTCACAGTCACTCCTTAAACTATTTAGCGATTTACCAGGAAAAAAAAAGAAAAAAGAAAAAAAAAAGAACAGATTTATATTTTCTAAGGAGAACGGGCCAGTCTTTAAATTCTCTCCCTAGTCCTGTTTGAGTGTTAAACTCTTGAACATTTTTACCAATCTTTTTCTTATTGAAATCTGTGCTAAGAATAGAACTTGCACAAAGTCTTGTATAAAACTATTTTAATTCTGTACAGTGTGGTGTGTACAGAATGCTTATTCTATTATTTTTTTCTTTATAAGAATACTTAAACGCTAATTTCCTTCTCTTTAAAACCATGGTTGGGCTGTGAAAATCTGTTGTGTTGATATTCTGAAGCCATCAAGAATTTTCTGAGCTCCATTTAGCTAGTATGTTAAAAGCTCAGAGCTGAATATTTCCTTCTTAATCTCATAAAGACCTTTCTCTACATACATATATGTAGAGAAAAACATTTTCTCTATATATACTGCTATAAACTACATATGACTTATAGATAGTAAGGGAACTTCTTAAAAGAAATTTTAACTATGTTTGGTAAATCCAGTTGCTTATGTGAAATCTTCTAATGTTTGAAGCTGTCTGGAATCACAAAATAAAATTGAATCGTTCTTATATTATCCATGTTTTTTTTGTTCTGCACTTACACCAAAACCCCCCTTTTTGTTCCATACTATTTTTTATCTCTTCCTTTAAGGACAGTATTTTTTGCATATGATATCCTGGAATGATAAGTTGAGTAATTAACACAATGGTTCAAATAATATACATATATATTCTTTAAGCCTTATATATGACATATATGATATGATATGAGGTTTAACTTTATGTACATATAAGGCTATATAGATATTATAACCACATACATACATACATACACATATATATGTTTTAAGGAAGACATTCAAGCAGATATATGGGTGGAGGAGGGAACAACTGTGAAAAATAAGTATACTGCATTTTATCAGTCTGTGAATCTGAAATTGAGTGTTTCATGGATTTAAAGGAAGGAAAGATTACAGCATTTCTCTAAAGGGTTACAAAAGTCAAGGACCATTTATGTACTCTGAATATATGATGTATACTCAGATAATACTGCAAAATCAAGTACAAACAAAACCTCAGCAAAGGTGTGTTTTATTAACAATCATTAGAATAGTACTTCAACAAACAAAAGCTGTTTCTGAAAATCTTCCCCTTCCCCTTCCCTCTTCTTCTTCCTCTTCTTTTTGCAAGTTAGTGGAAGATTGTGAAAGCTTTAAGGATGAAATGTGCTATTTACTATTATTTTCGCTCTGAATTGATGACCCTCAGAGAATGCTACAATACTATTGCATTAACAAGTAAAGAAAGGAGTAGGAGACGTTAAAAAGGTAGGGGCATATTATTTTATTGGTTCAGAGTCTCTTCTCTGTTTCTTTGTGCTCAGAGGTATTTTTGCACATATTTATAATTAATTGTTCTGTATCTAATATACTAGATAAGCTCTTTTATAGAAAAACCTACAGGATAAAATAAATACTAGGTTAGGCTCCAAATAAGCTAGATGGAACCACCATATAATTGTAAGATGTACCCTACACTGTATTTTTCCCAGTATTAAGCAATAACAGCAGGTATTTTTTAGATATACGAAATATATTTAAACTGAATTCTTAAATACAATATTTTAGTAATAATTAACTACTTTGGGTATTTAGCAGTGATAATACTTCATCAGTTATTCCTTTAAAGAACTTAATTGGTGTCAGAAAAAAAACAGCAATGCTTGGAGTGACATTTATTCTAACTAAATACTATTTCCATGTGCAGCAAACTGCAACTCTATGTGTTACAGAGTGAGAAGTTCCAATGTATTTCACACATTAGAATTCAGTAATTCAGAACTGCTTGAGGATGATTCATATAAGTCCTTTCAAAATTGTGTATGTTTATATTTTCAAAATGAAACCAAATTTTGCAAAGAAAACCTACAGATATTCATTTTTTAATTAAAAGTATTCTCTTGAAATACTTAAATATATTGTTATAATTTAGGATTATAATTTAAGTTTTTCTGTAACCTGAAGTCCATCTGGACATGTTTGGAATAATAACAACAAGCTTGTGCAATGTATGTTATAAAATAATCATCACTAAGTGCTCACCACTAAATATTTTCCTTTCATTCTTTTTAGACTTCTGTATTTGCTTGTGTCTCTATCATGCATTTTAACATCACACTGAATTTACATTGGAAG
>NW_010584846.1:0-34552 GCF_000705375.1 Tinamus guttatus | reverse complement strand
GATGTTATTCAGCCATGTAACTTGTTTTGTTTGTTTGTTTTTTTCCTATCAGCATATCACTTATTACCAGAATACCCAACACTTAAACAGAATAAAACTGAGATATGGTGAATCTGGAAAAGGGGATTCATTTTAGGAAACTTGTCAATACCACCTCACTGCTGATCTAAGACATCTAATCACAGATCACTATGTTAGTGAAAGACCTCAGGGTTACCCTCGCCTTACTCTTTCTCCACCTACAATTTCTTTTTATATCAAGGAATTTAAAGAGAATGTATGAAGAGGCTATTAGGGCAAGACAGCAGATAACCGGGTTAATCTGAGTAGAAACTGAGGAGGTCTGAGGAGCTGATGAGCCAGGCTTTTGAGATGGATGAGATATTAGTAGGTGACCAACGGCAAGCCAGACCTTTTCTCTCACTTCAAAGTTCGGAGGTTTATACAGGGCCAGTATGCTTACACTTCACCTTTTCCAAATATGTTTGCTAGTTTTGGTGGATTTGATGATGAGTATCAGTTGTCTTCTTACTTTAACAAATATGTGAGAGAGGGCTTACTTGACACAGTTACTTTAATGAATCAGCAATTAAGCTGGACAGTTACATTCTTTCTCTTAGAGTTTGCTGAATCAATATTGAAACATGGAAGAGAGAAGGTGTAAGGTTGTAAATCCCTTATCAAAAAGCACGTGTAGAACATGCACACAGCCATACATTTTTTAAGTTGCTGGGAAATTTGTTGAATCAGAAACAAATAGTGTTTATTGAGAAAGTTAAGAAAATTCCCAAGCAGTCTGATATAATACTGATATAAAGCTAGGACAGAATCTGAGCAATGAGAGGTCTTATAGAAGCACGTAATTAGCTGTGGTGAGCTGGAACAAGGTCTGTTGCTTCAACTGGATCTAGAAAGGAAGTAGCCACAGTCTTTACTAGATATATGAAATCTGTGAAGTCTGTATGGTAGGATGAGGTATGATTACACTCTACAGCAGGATGCTCAAGTCAGACTTCACACAGGATCATCAGGCACAATAATTGGAAACTGATGCAGGACTTGATGACCTGAGGGTAGTATTGGAGAATGAAGAACAGGCAGAATTTGTTAGGAGTCCAAACAGGAATGTAAACAAGAGCAGAAAAGCTGAGGCAGGCTATGAAATTGTTTCTTTCAGTGCTAAATCAACGAATGCTTACAAGGACTTCTAACTCACATGTGACTGTAAGAATTCTTTCTATAGTATGTCAAATATATGATTGATTGAGAACTGATATAAGAAATATTCTTGAATAAATTCTCATGTTAAATCTCTCAAGCTATCCTTTATCCAATTGCAGAAAAATGAACATGGACAGATTTTTCTGATGAATGATTATGATCACATACAAAAGTTACATAATTCTTGAGTTGAGTAGACTGAAGATGGAACATCTACAGTTACTTTCTACAAAGTTCTACAAAAATCAGGATAAGAAGGACATAATGAAGGAAGAACTTATGTTTTGTACTTTAAAACTAGTTCCTGTAAAATTCTATTAATGAAAAATATGTACACATTTGTTCAAAGTTCTTCCCAGTGTAACATCTGGTTTTAGTTATATAGCTGACTGTAGTCAAAATATAGACATCTAAAGTACCCTGAGTCTTTTGCTAGGCTTATTTCCTTTAATATTGCATATAGAATAAATTTTTGCTGGTCTTGCAATATGACCTGACTTGTGAATTAGTATTCATATAATATGAAATTGTTTGTATGATCTTTTTCTCTCAAAAACACAATATCAATAGAGGTTGAGGCAAATTTCAGGTACAGTATTAGTGCCAAAAGAGTGCCAAAAGTGGTTTCTGATTGCCTTTTTTCAGGCATTATAGTATCCAATCATTTATAGAATTCCTTCATCATTTTCTTTGCCTTTTAAGAGTACCTTCAAGGTCTTCTGAAAGACATGATTTTAATTCACCAAATTACTTGCCAAACTTTCATATAAGACATTTTGAGCTATACTTATTTTAGCTTACTTGAATTAATTTAATAGTTTAGTCCTTTGGGGACATCAAGAGCTAAATGTTCACATTCAAATACTAACATTAGCTTCAAATATTAATGTCAGCTCATTACAAGGTAAAAATATTCATCATTGTATGCAATTGATATAAACCCAAAAGGCAATAGATATTCTTGACCCCTCATTTTATTTTATTTTTTTAACTTGATTGACTTTTGGAGCAAAGCTGATGAACAATAGCATCAAGTGAGAACGATCAAAGCAGAAAATGTTAATTTTTACTGTACTATTTTCTTCCATAGTAACATTTCTTTCTGTTGTTCTTAAAGAGAGTATGACTTTTTAAGTTCTTATCATGACAATCAAAGCTTTTTGTGAACAAATCAGTATGAAAATGATGCTTAAAGAATCATAGAATCACAGAATCATTAAGAATGGAAGGGACCTCTAAAGGTCATCTAGTCCAACCCCCCTGCACACGCAGGGTCACCTAGAGCACAGGGCACAGGACTGCGTCTAAGCGGGTTTGGAAGATCTCCAGAGAAGGAGACTCCACAACCTCTCTGGGCAGCCTGTTCCAGTGCTCTGTCACCCTCACTGTTAAGAAATTTTTCCTTAAGTTCCTGTGGAACTTTTGATGCTTTAGTTTCTGGCCGTTTCCTCTAGTTCTGTCAGGGACCACCACTGAAAAGAGACCAGCACCATCCTCCTCACTGCCTCCCTTGAGGAACTTATAGACACTGATTAGATGCCCTCTCAGCCTTCTCTTCTCCAGGGTGAACAGGCCCAACTTCCTCAGTCTTTCCTCATAGGGCAGATGTTCCAGGCCCCTGATCATCCTTGTGGCCCTGCGCTGGACTCTCTCCAGCAGCTCCACATCCCTCTTGTACTGTGGAGCCCAGAACTGGACACAATACTCCAGATGTGGCCTCACCAGGGCAGAGTAGAGGGGCAGGATCACCTCCCTCGGCCTGCTGGAGATGCTCTTTTCAATGCACCCCAGGATCCCATTCTTCTTGGCCATCAGAGCACACTGCTGCCTCATGGTCAACTTCTCATCCACCATGATGCCCAGGTCCTTCTCTGCAGAACTGCTTTCCCCAGCCTGTACTGGTGTCTGGGGTTATTTCTCCCCAGGTGCAGGACCTTGCACTTGGCCTTGTTGAATTTCGTAAGAACTCTCATCACCCAGTTGTCCAGTCTGCCCAGGTCCCTCTGGATGGCAGTGCAGCCTTCTAGGTTATCAGCTACTCCTCCCAGTTTTGTATCATCAGCAAACTTGCTCAGGGAGCACTCTGTGCCTTCATCCAGGTCATTGATGAATAAATTGAACAGGACTGGACCAAGGACTGACCCCTGGGTACACTGCTATCTACAGGCCTCCAACTAGACTCTGCACCGCTGATCACCATCCTCTGGGCTCTGCCGTCCAGCCAGTTCCTAATCCACCTCACTGTCCACTCATCTATCCCACACTTCCGGAGCTTGCCCAGGAGGATGTTGTGAGGGACGGTGTCAAAAGCCTTGGTGAAGTCGAGATAGACGACATCCACCGCTCTCCCCTCATCTATCCAGCTGGCCATTCTATGACAGAAGGCTATCAGGTTAGTCAAGCATGATTTCCCCTTGGTGAATCCATGCTGACTACTAAGAAACGATCTGAAAGAACCATCTGAAAAAGCTGTGTTGATAAAATATGCAAAATGAACTATTAATTATTATTTATAATAAAACAAAAAAGTAATAGAAGAAAAAACATTTAGCAGATGCAGATCAACGAAGGTATGTGCGGAAATTAATGAAACTAAATCAACTAAATTGGTTTATAGCAACAATCAAGTTGGCCCAGAATAACTAAGAATGACGTTAAATAAATAAAATAATAAACATGTATATATAAAAGCTAATCTTTTTGTATATATATTTTAGAATATATCTTTTCAACATCAGCTTGATTGTCTTCCTTTGCTTCTATCCAAAGTTATCGTAAATACTTTGACTTTTATTGTACTTACATGCCTGGTTATGCCAAAACTTAGCAGTTCTAGAAAGTTTTGTCTTTAACATAGTAAATTAACATACAAATATGTGCGGCGTAGGAAAAAAGCAATTTTATATTACTGTTTCAATTAGATGGTTTTGTTTGCTCTCACATTGCTGCCTCTTAAGTATGTCATAGGCAATTAAGTAGTAGTTAAATATTTATGTTTCTTTCTAATCTGTTTGGTTTTAAGAATGTATCTACTGAACATAGAAATGACATTTTCTTAAAGGGCATAAGTTTCATTAATTCATTAATCTATTTTACTAAAAACTTTTTTTTTCTAAATGTAGTAATTTTTTTTTAATTGCCCATGGAAAATATACAACAAATAAAGACTAATCAAGCCGTCATTAAATGTTTGACAGTGGTTGCTGGGTGCCTAAACTTTAATTAACTACACATTTTGAAAGCTTTGCTATTTTTTTAACTCAAGAGCTATCCTTCTGTGATAGAGCAAAGTAGGTTGTTTTTAATACCTAATTGAGAAATACAGAATTCAAGCTGTGTGTAGGTGATACATGAATTTTTCACCCCTGCTGACAACCACATTGGCTTCTGTGTAATTCTTTAAATTGATTCAAACTCACGCTGTTTATGCTTTTAATTGATTGAATTAAAACATCATTTTAAACACTTAATCATTACATCAGACAGGATTGTGTTTGCTTATTCAGAGCTTAATCCACTACAAAACAAGCACAGATTTCCTATCCACAAGCAATCAAAACACCAGTCCTCAGTCGCTTACTCTTTTCCTTGTTTGGTAGCCTCACATGAGCATCTTGCAAAGGAGAACTGAAGATGTCCTCTAGCAGAAATGTGTCTGTCAAGGACTATGAAGACTGTTTAATCCTGGAAATGAATATGTGAGCATTGACCTATGAATTCAGAATGAACCAAGAAACAAGATTTATACACAGCTGCTTCCTAAATGGACCCGTATCATGAAGTTCCATTCATTTGAATGTCCCTGAGGAAGTCTTCAGAATAGTGCTGCCAATCTGGAAGACGCAATATTTTCAGAGTATGTCAAATTAAAACTTTGTCCTTAACAGAGTAGGAAGTACATACAGTCATATTCTCACATGAAGAATTCACAATTATATGCTAATTTGGTAACAATTCTATTTTTTTTTTGAAAAAGGTAGTGACATGAAATGCCTAAACTGGAAAGTGTTGAGAAAGAAAGTTTAGTGACAAATTTCAATTACTTTCCCATCTGCAGGCTTCTAGAATCCACAGTAAACTGAGATTTTTTCAAGCTATATGAGTAACGTATTTATTAACAATGGATAAAAAATAGACTGTTTTCTCTCTTCTTCCATTATATTTCTGTTCTTACTGTTTGAATTCTACCAACTTAATTACCTTTTTCTTCAAAAAGTGGACTTTTTGCTATCATCATGGTATTTAAACAAACTACTTGATTACAATTTTATAGATACTTCTTTTTGTATCTTTCTACATTATAGCATCTGTAAATCCACTCATTAATGTAAGGTGGTTCCATACATATGTATTAAAAGTCTGACCACATATATGACAATACACATCTGAAAAGTTGCAAAGAGATGGAAAAAATAATTTTATTGGAGGCAGTATAAATGTGCTACATGCGTGGTTCACCCATGTGTTTACCACTAATCTCTTATTGCTGTTGCTTGTGTTCAAATTCTTCAACAGCATGAAATATTTTTCATGTACAAATAAGCCTACTTTCAATTAAATTCTTCTGTCTTTACTCCAAATATAGATATTATCGATCCAAATGAAATCTTCATTGGCTCAGGAGAGGCAAAATTCTGTTCTGAGATGGTAAGGAATTTTGAATTTCTCTCTGCTTTAAAAGTTGCCAGTGAAAGGGTCTCATGAGTTCTGTGTTTTATATCTGAATAATATAAAGTGGGTATATTTACAATGCTATTATTATTTATTTGTAATTTCACTCATGTAATCACAAATGGAGCTGTCAGGCTCAAGCTGTGTTCTTCTGTTTGTATCTGTCATCACTGCTAATAAGGATTTGCATGCCAAATTAGGCCCTTGGTTACAGATGAAATTCCATTACTTTCAAATTATGCCCTCAGTGATAACTTCATAATTTTATAACTGGTTTGGCAATGTACCTGTAACTAAATGTTTTTGAAGCCTCATCCAAAGGTTACTGAAAAAAATAAGTGCCTTTATACTGATTTAAATAAGCTTTAAATAAGGCCTTTATTTAAAAATCCTGTTAATGAAGTATCAAAAGGAATAATAGCCATAGTCACAAAATCACAAAATCACAGAACATTTTGAGGTTGGAAGAAATGTCTGGAGAGCACCTAGTCCAACCCCCTTGCTCAAGCAAGGTCATCTGGGAACTTGAATACTTAACAATATCTTAATAATCTACCATAATGTACTAGAGGGATACATGGAAGCATGCCTACCTTGTAAAATAAGGCCTTGTTTTTGAGTAATCACAGTTTCACACAGAATCGCAGAATCACAGGATGGGTGAGGTTGGAAGGGGCCTCTAGAGATCATCTAGTCTAACCCCTCCCCGCTCCAGCAGGGACACCTAGAACAGGGTGTTATCCAGGCAGGTTTTGAAGATCTCCAGACAAGGAGACTCCACAGCCTCTCTGGGCAGCCTGTTCCAGTGCTCTGTCACCCTCACTGTAAAGAAGTTCTTCCTCATATGGAGGTGGAACTTCCTGTGTTTCAACTTATACCCATTACCCTTTTCCTGTCACCAGCCACCACTGAGAAGAGTTTGGCCCCATCCTCTTTACATTCTCCCATAAGGTATTTGTATATATTGATCAAATCCCCTCTCAATCTTCTCTAGGCTAAACAGTCCCAGCTCACTTGGTCTTTCCTCATAAGATAGATGCTCCAGCCCCTTAATTATCTTTGTGGCTCTGCAAAGCAACACAGTTTGTAGCAAAACTGCCCTGTAAAACTTGTCTCAGTGTAGAAATGTAGTGTCTTTAATACTGGGAAGAGAGTAATATTGCAGTAGCACATATTTTTGTAAATCAAACCTGTGGAGAAAATGTTAAGTATGCCATCTGATAAATATATAATAAATACAAATGTTTGAAAACAACTCTAAAATGCATATGTATTGGCATACATAAGGTGAACCTTAAATAAATTGGATAAATAAATAAATGTTGGTATGAGCAGTTTCAACACTGTCATAGTAGAGTGCATTCTTGCAACACAGAAAGAGGTAATATAAATATTAAAATGCTCTTAATTTGGTTAGCAGTCTAACTCTCTACAGAAAATTATTTTCGATACACTAGCATGCTCTTAATATGTATTTTATGTGACTTTGAATAAAAAGATGTACTTTATCAAAGAAGTTGGCAGTATAATATTTTCATAAAAAAGGTCAGGAAGAAATAAGTCTATGAACTGTTTTAGTTTAAAAAATACTGTTTATATGGCTACTTGAGTATGTTTTAAGGCTGTCTTTTTTATTTAAAGTATTTTTAGAACTTTATTACCATAATGACTGGATACACTTAAAACAGCAACTTCTAACAAGTTTGTTCTTGTTTGCAAAGGAAATCTCTCTCTCTCTCCTTTTCTGATTAAGTGTCTTCTAGTCATTAAATAATGGAAAGGATAAAAGAAAAAAAGACTTTAAAAATGCATTTTCCACATTTATTTCCTCTCCATATCTTTCATCCAAGCAGCAGCAAATATCTTAAGTTTATGCATTTCGCTGGACATGTACTGTAAACAGATCAGGTGAACAAATGAAGGAGTGCAACGAATATCTTGGAGGTCATGTCTTAGGGATTTGTTACTCTGTTTCAAGATTGCATAGATGGATAGCCATTTTCAACATAGGTTATATTTGGTATATAAGCTGCCTTTAGGTAATCATAATTTTGACAGATTTTGTATCATTTTTTCTTTTTTAGTGACATTTTAATATTTTGGTAAAAAATCTTCCCCATGTATTCTGTGGAAGAAAAAAATTTTCTGTGGTTGTTCTTAATTCTTGTTCTTAATAACCTACTTCTTTCAGCTAAGGAGCAGTCTCCTGGTGAGGCTGTTCAGGGACATCAAGGCCTATTATTCCACTCATAGCCCTGACAATATTCCCCTCTCCTTAGCACTGGGAGGCCATATGTGATGTTTATATCCAATCTTGAATCTCACAGTTTAGAAGGAATGTGAAGAACATGGGAATCTTTATAGCTGGTAGTTTGGTAGCTGTGGTCAGTGATCTAAAGTGCACAGCTTACAGGGAGTGGTTGGAGGACCCAAGACTGTTTAATATATTGAAGAGAATGATTTCTTCATCTCTGAAGTCAGTCTTACTCATTTCTTTGAGGAAACTGACTCTATGTGCAGCATGGAAAGTTGTTCGCAGATAGTGGCTCCGTAGAAAGTTTTCTATGTCTTTTCTGAAACCACGGAATCACAGAATGAATCACAGAATGATTAAGGCTGGAAGGGACTTTTGAACAAGATCATCTAGTCCGACCACCCTGCACAAGCAGGGTAACCTAAAGCACATTGCGCAGGATCGTATCCAGGTGGGTCCTGAGTATCTCCAGAGGAGACTCCACAACCTCTCTGGGCAACCTGTCCCAGGGTTCTGTCATACTCACAGTCAAGAAGTTTTTCCGCACATTCAGTTGGAACTTCCTGTGCTTCGGTTTTTGGCTGTTGCCTCTTGTCCTGTTGCTGGCCGCCACTGAAAAGAGTATGCCTCCATCCTCTTGACACCCTGCCTTAAGGTATTTGTACACATTGATAAGATGTCGTCTCAGCCTTCTCTTCTTTAGGCTAAATAGCCCAGCTCTCTCAGCCTCTCCTCACAGGAGAGATGCTCCAGTCTGCAAATGCCTCCCAGTAATCTTTGCTTGTACTAATTTTGTCTAATTTTAAGCATATGGAAAATTTCATTGACTTGGACGCTAAATGCCCATGCAAAAGTGATATAGATTCTTTACAGCCCATGAAACAAGCCAGGGGTTAGACTGATAGTTTAATGATGGAGCGGACATATAGGGTACTTACTGGGTAGTGTTAGTGTATTACTAGTAAGGTGCTAGTGTCCCCTACTGGGGCATGGGATGCTCTGTAGAATTTAACAAAATCAGGATAAAATCGCTTTTGTCCTGATTGTTTTATAATCCGTGTATGAACTGAGACATAACAGGAGCTGATGATAAGAATGGACATTAATGATGATAGTTGATTAAATAAAAACAATGATCCCTTTTGGCTTTAATTAATCATAGTTTTTGTTAACTTTCAGTATTTTGTTTAAGTATCAGTTATCAGGTTAATTGCTTAATACCTAACCTTTTAGTGTTCACATATTAATGTTTATTCAAGTATTTCTGTTTTTATTAATAAATGATCAAATAGCAGTAAATAATATTTATTATAGAAGAGTTATTTTTTCATTAGTTCATTTTATTGTTCAGTAGCCTAATAGAGTATTTGAAAAGTGACATTTTTCACATATTTCTCTATGGTTCATTTTGCCAAAAATATTAAATGGACTCAGCTGATTTGCAAACTGGACTGTTACTTTACTAAATCAGAGGCACTATGTTATACGGAGTTAAGCAGTGAGTGAGCACTGCTGTACCAGCGTAAGGCAGAAGCATAATTTTCCAACTCAGTGTGGTAATCCCAAACAAAACTACTACAGGAACCAGCTTTTCCTTTAGAGATCATCCAGTGTATATTTTTCAGGATCCAGAAGGCCCCATTTCAAGCCAACCTGGGCCTGTCAGTCCCTGTCCTGCAATGCTGCAGTGGTGCCAAACTGAAGCTTTGCCCAATCCTGGGCGCTCTTGATGCCAACCCTAACACGTTGACAACTGCTCCGCTTGGCCCCGGCCTTGACCGCAACCTATGGCAGGGCTGGATGACCTTCCTGGGGCAGCCCCTGGCGGCCCCTGACTGCCCTGCTCCCTGACATGGTCATTGGGACAGGTCCTGGCAATGAGACATAGCCCTGTCCCCTGGGAGCCCACATTGGCACCAGCTCAGGGACACCCCATAGCACCCTGGCAATATTCTAATTTAAATACATTTTTGTGTAGCACATAGCTGTGTCATATTTGCTGTTTTGTCTACGACATTGAACTGTATTATGATGTGTATACTCTGCAAGCAAAAGTACACTCTGCAAATCTGAATGTAGAAATTACCAACCGGTCATTTGTAGAATACTAAGCAAAAGAGACTATGGCAGACAGCCTGATGGGATCCTAGAAGATAATGTAAAAAGCCGGTGATAAGGTATGTTGAAGCATCACAATTTTCTTTCTGAAAATTAAATAACCAGAAAACCAATTTACCACTTGATCACAAAACCCTAAATTCTTAATTTCGCATGCAATTAATCAAATCAAGAGTTTTGACACGTCAATAAACACAGTATCAGTAGAATTTCCATGATCATAATGACAAAGCCCATTACAAAATATCTGTCAAATTTAATAAAGTGCCTCCAACTGAATACTGATTATTTACCCTTTGTATAAAGGGTGAAAAGAGTAGGTATATATAAAAGAAGACAAGCTGAACAAAAGTCAGCTGAGTGAAGGAAAAGCTATTTTTGGAAAAAGTATGTTTTCATGGAAGGAAAGAAAACTAAACAACAAGTAGGCACAAGGATATAGTTGTAGTGATTTTTAAGAAAAGCAATCATTGAGACATGACAGCAGATTTAAATACAAAGGTGCCAAAAATCAAAAATGCAAGTGTTAGTAGATCCTGCACTCTTAACGGAAAATTATCTGAGCAAACAAGTCTCCTAAAAAATAATCGAAGTGGAAAATTTATTCTTTTAAAGCTAAGCTGGTCAAGGGAGCAGGACACTGAGCCACGTATATGTCCATAAATTAATGTTTTGAGTTATAGTAAAGCTTTATTTATTTATACTGATAAATTAAACAACTTCTTTGGCAATGGAGTATTATAATCTATAAGGATAAACCATTAGGACATTGCCTGGCATGAGTTTGTCATGTGCCAATTAGTTTTTTGCAAGTAGTTACTGGACACAGTTCATCAGGTAAGAAGATCTAGGAGTTATTCTCATTAGATAGTTTCAGTGAAGCCTTTCTGTTTTGGAAGCTGAAACAGTTGATGAGTTGATGACTAAGGCCCTTTCCTCATCAGCTGCCCTCAGTGCCACAGAACATTTTCAAGACATTTGGTTTATCCATATAGACAAGGTATGGTGTGTGTGGATCAACCTCTTGATAAAATAAAAAAGGCTTCTTAACTGTGAATACCCAGAACTCTTACAAGACATGAGGACAGCTTAGAAGTCAGAAGAACATTTACAAAGAAATTTGGATAGTATTCAAATGCAGAATGCATTGAAATAGAAATTTCACATTCATGGTTTCTGTTAGTTTCTTGACAGCACGAGATGGGAGAAGTAAAGAAGAGCTTGATAAATAGTCGAGTAACAAATGGATAGGCTATTTTTTACAGGAAAAGGGAACTCCCAAACTTGGATTGAAAGACATCCTTGAAAACATTTTGAAAGAAAAAGTGAAAAAAAAAAATCTTGAAAACAATGAAAGACACTGAATCATCTGTGAAAGGAGCTAACAACAATAGAAAAAAAAAAGACACACCGTATCTTTCGTGTTTCCATTATTTAACACATCCTAGTTTTCATTGCTGCCTTTTCTTTCTTTCTTTTATACATGCCTAAATCTACTATACATTTACAGATATTCAACACTGCATGAATCTTGCCCTCATTCTTATTTTCTATTTCTCATTTTTCTTCAATACCAAAAAGAAATTTCCAGGATAGAGGATAATAATGAACAGTGAAGAACTAGACGCCATAGTGCATTCAGATATTTTTTAGAGACCTTTTTAAAAACTTGCACAAATAGCTATTAATTATCACTATAAGAGGGACATGTTATCATAAATCAAAAACTGACTAAAACAAAGCATGAGAATAATTAACCAATTCTCAGTGTGAAAACAGGATGACTATATCTTAAAACAAGCACCAGTGTTATGTAGTATGCTATTCACTAATGCAGAAGTAGTGATACTGGAAAACAAAACCATTTAGAATGATAATCAGGAACACAGATGATCAAGAAACTCTAGTGAGACCTAAAAGGTAGCTGTATAGAAACCTGGGGGAAACTGAAAGTTGATAAAGGAAAAGGAATGCAAAGTAATTATGTGAATATTCATTTACATATTCAGTAACTTACTTGCATAAGTTCCAGAATAATAGACATTGATATTATACTGAACACATCAAGTCCAATGGCTAAGATAATAGAAAAAGAGAAGAAACAAACCAAACAATAATATGGAATCATACATTTTTGTGCTCTCTTCTACAATACATGCTCTTTTTTGGTCTCTCTCTGAGAAGGTTACAAATGACTTAGAAGGCATTCAGATTTAAGGGAGAAGAATGATTACGCTAAGAAAGTCATTTCAAGGAACTGAAAAGATTGTGTTGCAGTTTGAAAGCAATGATATCAAATGATATCATATCGAAAACAACGATATCCCGTGCGGCTCATAGTTTTTCTGCCTTTTTCACTGGTCAAACTAAGGAGAGGAGTCCTTTCTCCACTCAAAGTAACGCTGCGCTGTTTCTTTAAAGGAAACGGACAAGGAAAGCAGGGGTCATGAAGGACCTGAAGCTCCTTTTTGAAAGATGCCGCAATAGGAGGCATGTTCAGAGAAACCCCATTTAGCCTGAAAATTGTCCACTCGATTTAGAGGGCCTAGCCTTTGATTGATAACCAGTTTATCCTTTAGGGTTCTAATGGCTTCTGCATGGGTTGGAGTCCAATCCCATGGTTTGTTCGTCCTCAGCAAATCATATAAAGGATGGGCTATTACAGGAACATGTTTCCTCCTATATCCTAGTGTTCCCATTAGTTGCTGTAGTTCCTTCTTGTTTTGGGGTAGATGTCCCTTTTCAATATCCATTAGGGTATCACTGGGGACAGCTACAGCTCCTGATACCCACAAGGTTCCCAGGAATTTAACTTCTTGCATTGGGCCTTAGCTTTTGGATGATGGCACCTCCCGGTCACGGTTTGTTAATAGACGCCAAACGGGGCAGTTTCTCGCACTCTTTGTCATTCCCACCTATTAATGTATCTGCCATATATTGATAAATGCATGTTTCAGGGGAGTTCTTTACTGTGGCTAGAAGTTTTGTGAGTGCATTATGTGCAACGGTGGGTGAGTGTTTGCATCCCTGTGGCAATTGATTAAAGGTATATTGTACACCATCCCGTGTAAATGCAAACTGTAGCTTATCTTTATCATCTAGAGGTACCATGAAGAACATATCTTTGATATCTAGGGTGGACACCCAGGTATGTGCATGCTGATCCATGACAATCTCAGCTATGCTAGAGACTGCAGCCGTTAGTGGGCCAGTGTAATGGTTAAGTTTTCGGTAATCAATTGTCATTCTCCACCTGCCATCCAGCTTCTTGGCAGGCCGCATGGGATGTTGTACGGAGAGCGTGTTTGGCCAATTATGCCTTGTTTTTCTGAGTACACAATTACTTTGGTTATTTCCTTCTTTGTAGCTGCAGGCAAAGGGTATTGGGGAACACTGGTCACATGAGATGGGATCAGGGCATGGGTTGCTTCCATTACTCCTACCATTATGCTTCCCCACTCCTTTCCTTCAAAATTCCAAATGCTACCATCAGGCAGATACTATCGCTTTCCTCTATCCATCATATCCTAGAATGTGCCCTGGAGGTGAACTTAGAACCACATGCACAGCTGTCCTTCTCTTTTCCCCGCCCAACCATAATTGTGTCCTAGAAAGTGAACATTTTCTTTAGCACCTGTAACTCCAGTAATAACTTGTTCAGGACATGTTCCAGTATCAATCAAAAATTCTAGACTAAGTTTTTTTGGACCAACAAGAATTGATACATAGTGTTCTTTGTTCTTGGACCGTAGAAAAATACAGCCCATGTGGGTTGGGTGGCCCGAGCCCCAGTCCACATTATTTAAGTTTTTGGTCTTCTCAGTTCCTCCTTCAGAGTCACAAAAGGATTGTTTGTTATGTCAGAGGAGGGGGGCAAAGGGAAAGTTTTTGTCCTGTCCTCTTGGAGGAGGAGGTTCAGTCACTCTGTGTTCCAGGATTTCAGTCAATTTTCTGATACAGTCAGTGGTTTGCCCATGCAACATAGAGCGTAATCCTAAAGCTAATGCTTTTCACTGTAAATTATTGCCCAGAAGGTTTGTTAATTTGATTCACAGATCCTGGCAGACCCTGAGAGGGTTCAAGTTCATGTTTTGGGTATGGTTGACTGTCCAATTTTGTTGTGTGAAACACCTTCCTACCTCCCCTGAATTGTTCTGGAGGAGATTCTAGGTTTGACCACACCATCTCTTGTCCATGACTCACCATGTCATATAACAGATCCGCCCAAGTAGGGCCGTGGACTGTGGGGACATGGGAGTTCTGATCATTATGCTCTTAGGTCCTAATGGCCCTTTCCTTCAAATTTTGCAAATGTATCTTTGCCATGTCGGGTAGTCCCTTAATAAGGGGCCTTAGATGGTCTGGGTCTACCGTAGCCATCAACGGAACATCCAAACATCCTCCGTCATACCTGATGCAACCAGCTTTCTGCATTGCCTCTGAGAAGCCAAACAATCCCCTAACTTTGATTACTAGTGGCTCACCTCTTTCTCTGGGGTCTATTCCTCCTGCCCAAAATGCAACTAGAGCAGTAATAGATCGATTATCATCTGGGAACCCCTCATCCAGAAACCCTTCTGGTCCTCAGAAGCTTAATGATTCTTCTCTAACAATGTTCTGTCTCCACCTGAAAGAGAAACTCTCCACAAGTACTCGGTTTCAGTTTCCCCAGGCTTCCTTGAAAGTTTAATCTGCAGTTCTCCTAATTCCAAACCTGAAGAAGGAGCAGTCTGGATTGTAGTACAGGGATTCTGACCTTCGGGTCCTTCAAATTTTTCAGTCTTGATCAGTCACTGGTTCTGAGGATTCTTCTTCTATTTCTTTATCAGAATCTCCCCATATGCACCCGTCCCAATCCTCAGGCTCCATGTTAGTAATTAACTTTCTGATTTGTCGCACATTGTGGGGTTGGGGTGCCTGCATCAGCATTGTTTCAATTTGCTGTTGCAGTAATTGGGTATATCTCTTTTCCTTCTCTAATTCATACTACAAGAAATTTCTAAATTCTTACTTTGGTAATCTAATGTCAATTTCTCACTTACTTTATAGTCCTTCTCCGCCTGAATTAGGCAACCACCCAGAACGGCACAAATGACACCCCTTCCTTTGCCGTTCTGAAACTTGGCATGGCATTTCTTCATTCTTTGCAAAACTTTTTCAGGATCTGGCCAATTATCTCTGGCCAATCTTCCCCACCTCCTGAGGGGCCACATTTCTGTAGCAATTCCTTTATCAACATCCTGCCGACTACACCAATTTAAAAATGTTGCAGCTTGAAAGAGGTGGGGGGAGGCAGGAGATATCAAATACTCTGTTAGCTTTACGCCTGACTCTGGCAGTTTTGGATTCAAAGTCTGCCAGCTGTAGGTCTGATCACCTTCTGAGAAGCAAATTGAGTTCATGAATAGTATGATTTATTCAAATGCAACATTTACAAAGCAGGTTTCTGATGTCAGTACAGGAAATTCTCTACTACAGGGGGGGATTTTTAGCTAGCTCTGATGTACAAATGTGCAATCATCACTCACCCCAGACGATGGGAGAGGGCTCTCAGTCTCGAGGAGTCTCCTCAGGTGGTGTCCCAACCCGAGGGGAGTAAAAAAAGTTCAGAAGGTGACTGATCCCAGAAGTTACACTGGAGTCTTCCCTCCACTTCTTCCCTCCATAACTCACCTTTTATCCTTTTTCCTTTCCTTATTTAGGTGAAGCTTGAGTGACTACAGTCATACTAATTATCATTGCTGATTGATGAAAAAGTTTCTCGCTTTCATTTAAAAGTTCAGTCAACCGAAAATCTGGAGCGCATGCTCAGTGAGGCCTTGTACCTCGGAGGCCGGTATCTTTTGGGATGGAGGTGTGTTTAGGCATTATAATGAGCTTACAATGATCAAAGTTCAAGCAAAGGAGTGATTTGCCACCCTTGCTGGCTCAGCATCGGACGTGTTATCGTATATCTCCCCTTGGGCAGGTGCTGTGCGGCTTATCAGCAGCCCAGCACAGGGAGTGCAACAGAGTTTGGCCGCGGTGTTTTCACCCCTCTCCATCTTCTGTTACTCCCCTTTGCAGCTGTGAGGAGGGCAGGTTGTGCTGCCCAGGGAACCGTGGAGGAGCAGAGTCTGTGCGCACCAACCATCCTGGAAGTGGCAGCCATGTATCACCCCAAGCAGGCCTCTGTAATGCCAAAACTTCCGCTAGGCCGGAGTTTTTCTCTAAATTCCCGTTTTTCAAGCAAGTCTTCCACAATTGTCAGCATGACAATCTCCTGTCCGTAGAGTGAACTAAGATGAACTTTAGGGAAAAGACAAAAGCTGAAGTATCTGTTTGGATTTTTCCATATATTTTACATTATCTTTCTGTCATTTCTCATCTTCATGTTGATATTACCAATGCACCTTCATATATGCCAGAAAGACTGTAGACTTGATGAGAATCTTTCAAAATCTTAGAATGAAATTTTATATCAGGCTGCACAAAATGCCCTATTTGGCCTGTACATTGTGAGAATAAAGTTTTGGCAAGATATTATACAAAGTTATATAAATGGAAAACATGTAGAAAGTATTTTAGCTGAGAATCTAGTCCTGCATCCTTTCCCTGTACTGAACATTGATTAATAGAAATTGTAACCAGAATTGAAAGCCCCTCAAAAGTGGAAAAGAATGCTAGATAGATATATAAGCATTTTATATGTGTAATCTAAATTACATGCAGATATGTAATCTAAATGTCTGTATGATTATATTTTTACATATATATATATATATATATGCATGTATATAGACCTGGACTTAAAGACAAAGGTGGAACCTGGAAATAGAAGAAAACAATACCAAGATGAGATCATACTGGACAGAGGCTTTATGTGACACTTAATAAACACTGTGGGAATTGCAGTGTTTCTTACAGCTGAATTAGGAATTAATATATAGTAGAAGGGCAGAATACACTATAGTACAGAAGACTTGTTTATCAGCACTCTTTTCACTGGAAGTAACTCACCAAGTGCACCCATGAACTTTTCCATGACTGCATTGCATTAATGGCTCAAAGTGATTGATTATAACCTCCTCTTTGCTTTTGGTTTTTTTTTTCTACTTTCCCTTGCATACATTCAATATATGCACAAATATTCCTTTCAGATTTAACTGTTGGGTCTTTTTTTTTTTTCTTTTTTCCACTGAGATATTGGCATGATGACAATTATGTATTTATTTCCTAAACCCTTTCACATCTGCGGAATTTTTTGTCACAAAGTTGTGTCCCAGGTTCTATTTGGATTTTAAATGAAAGTCCGTGATCCAGAACATTTGTGGAATTAATTATATTTTTCTCCTAATTATTGTCCAGTTTTATTGCTGCAAAGCATCACATGTAGC
The DNA here is from genome assembly GCF_000705375.1 of Tinamus guttatus. Next base: position 16,912 of record NW_010584846.1, on the reverse strand, counting down.
TGTCTATTATCAGCAAATACTCATTTCCATTACAGTCGAAAGGACTGTTATCAAATCTTGCCATATCCTCCCTGGTGTCTCTGTTACTGGTGTATACTTTTGCTGGAGTCCCTGTGATAGTGACAGCTTTTACTCTTTTCTACAGTTCCTGCCATTAGGTTTCCTTGCCTGTTGTTAACATTTTTAATTTATAAATTAATATTTATTGTTTGTACATTTGCAATCTCATTCTCAGTTTCATTTTCTGTGGTATTATTATTTTCTCCTTGGAGCATGAGACTATGCATGTCACAGAACTCATCTTTGTTAACTGAATATGGCCATATTTGAATGAACATTTCTTACTCTTCCACAGGCTATCCACATCTTCTTTACAAGCTGCAATCTATCATGTAGCAAACTAGGGTCTCTGCAGCTAAATTTATGGTTTTGCTTTGCTCACAAGTAGACGCACTGCTCTTTATCAAGTGAATTTGTGGTTATCTTTTTCATTTATGTTATTAATATGTATCCCAAAATCATTTTTAATTGAAATGCTCCAAGCAACATGTTGAGAACAATTTTTGTTTGTTTGTTTGTTTTGCATGGTGCCTGATTTATTTTGCATGCTTGCAGTTTCAGGACTGGATTTCTTCATGTCTTGAAACTCAGTATTTAATCAGCTTCCATGACTCCATTTTTACTAACAACCACTATAATAATTATTATAGGCATTCTTTGTGAGATACTTTCAGACAAGTAAAAGAAAATATTCTTGCCTCAAATAACTTATATGTCTCTGTCTCCTTTATTCTGCCCACTAATAACCTTGAAGTTTAATATGATCACAAATTCTAATTTAGAACTCTGATCCTGATGTGGTTAGATAACTGTATGTGGACAAGGAGTAATTATAATATTTGCAATACATGAACAAAAATCAAAGATATAAAGTTTAAAAGAAGAGTAAGAGAATAAAGAAGCACAGCAACATGACTACATAATTACTTTGGCAGGTAATGAATGTTGTTTCAGTAGACTATATATAATTCACAGTGTTCATTCACTTTAACGTATGTTTTAATTGAAAGTGTTGCAGTTACCGGATGAAAAGCTTCCCATTCGTTTTACAAGGTGAGAGAGTAAGAAAGGAAGAGAGAGAAATTAATAGAAGAGAGAGTAAGAGAAAATGATCAGAGTAGTAAGATGTTAGCTCTGGGGTCTGAGACAGGAAGGGAGATAGTCCTGGATATTCCTCAGCTATATTCCCAAGAGCAAGGAGAATCTTCAGAATAGTTCTTTGCAAGAAAGACTGCTCTGCATGTTTTATTTCCAGCTGAGAAAAAAACAAACACATCCCACAGTCACTAATTTAATCTTCACTGCAAGTGTCGAGAAGCATCAATAGTCAGTTCAAAGAGGTGCTGTATGCATCATATTTTGCAGTAGGCAAATGAAATGACTGATGTCAGAAAGACCATCTTCACTGAGGCTTAACACTAGGGTGGCCTTCTCAAAACATGTCAGTAAAAAGATTTACAGATGTCCTGTGGTCCATTAAGCAGGTGTTAGGCATAGAGATGCAATGTCATCCTGCAGGGCTGCAAAGGCACTAATGTCTTTGTACTGATAGTCATTTAGCACAGATAGCTATCAGCATGGTATCTCATGTTGGAGTTGTTGCAGGGGAGCAGCAGAAAAGAAAGTGATCTGCAGTAGAAGCAATTTTGCTCATGTAATAATTAAGGACAAGACTTTCAGAAATCTGTCTAGTCAACTAGACTATGGAGTGAAACAGTAAAACATATTCTAAAAAAATCTGGATGAAGTTATGTATCACTAGATGTTAATATTAAGACTCTTTTCTCCTCTTCATTTTTGTTAATCATATTTTCCGTTTTGTTTCTGCTTCTGTTTCTTCACTCTTGGGAAGCAAGTCATTATTAAAACTAGAAATTTTAACCAGTCTTTTATGCCACTTTAGTAATATTATGCTTCTTACTTTCGCACAGAAAAAAAATATGGCTTTATACTACCATGGTCATACATTTATTAAAATTATCTTGTGTTTGAAATAATTGTAAATAAACTGCTTATGGATTTTACAGTTAAAAAAAAAATTAAGAAATAAATTGGTTCTTGTTCTTAGATCTGAAAGTTGGGGATTTTGCTGGGTGTAGAGCAACTAAAACCTCTTAACTCTTTTAGCAAATTTAATTCTAAAATATTATCTGAAACATAGTTTTAAATATTTTTTCATGGTTATTTTCTATATTCCTACCAATACAGAAAAAACACCAATTTATTAACCGTATTTTTATAGACAATTAACAGTATTTTTCTGCAAATAGAATTTGCAGAAATGAGGATAACTTTGGAGGGAGTCTGCAAACATAGATTACAGCACTAGAATTTGATCAGAACAGTTATAGCCATCCTTTCAACTCTTCTCCCCCTCTCCCCAGGAACAGATGTTAGCATTTCTCTTGTCAAAATAATGATTTTAGTCATGAGTTTCCTGGAAAAGCATTCTAAAAGCTTTTGATAGGTTGAAGTGGAAGGTGTGTTGCTTAGAGTCAAATAAAAAATGGTAGGGCTATCTGATGGATCACATGAAGAGCAGTTCTTGGCAGTGGCACTAGAACAGGAATTCTAAGTGGCTGCCAAAGAGAGTCTTTAAAGCATTTGGCAGAGATTGCTTGAAGATTAATTTTGGACATGTAAGGGAGGAGAAAGTGGTCAAGAAAAGAAGTGACAATCACTTTAAAGACAATTATACAGAAGGAACAGAATAACACCAGAGAACAGCGAAATTCATTTTTTACAGTAAGATGGAGATCTTCAGCAACTTTAAATCTGACCAGGCATGTATACACCTACATGTCACAAATATTTAATGCCATTTTACCCTAAAGACACAAACTGAATAGCAGTTGGCATCAAAATAAGTTTTGTCATAAACAAGAATGATGAGTATTACAGAATATAAAACAAAAGATGATAGTAGTGGTTTTTCAAATAATGAGTACACCTATCACTTTTTACTATTGAAATCTAAGTAATATGTCCCATATTATTTACAGACCTACATACTTCTGAAAAAAATCCTATGTTTATTAAAGAGGAACTAAAGAGTTCATCACATTTTTACTGACTTCATGCTTTTTTTAAGAGCCTATATTCAACTCAAGTGACAGAAAACAACTAATTTTCATTGCTAAACTAACTTGGAATCAGATGTCATCATATGCTAAATGATAAGAATAACAGCAAAGAAGATTCCCCTTCTTCAAACACTAAAATGTTACATGAGTAAGAATGTTCTCTGGGCTTAGCGCAGTCAGAGTTTTTCATGGATGCACATAATATTAGGATGTGCTAATGTCCATAAATATATTTTTTCAAATGCTTAAATTCCTTAACACTTAAGTTAAGAATTGTTCCTATCCTGCTATGTTATAAGTAGATGACATTTCATGGAACAAGATTTTGAAAGGCAGTTTCATTGCTTTTAAAGTACAATGCAAATCAAATCACATTACATTTTTTTGTCACAATTTTATTTGAAGAGTACAAAGATATGCTTGCAGTTGTGCACACCTGTCCAATTTTCACTTACTGTTACAGCAACTTTTTTACATGCTTACAGTATAAATAACTATTAGCTAATTTTTCTGGATAATGTTTTAAAATATCTGACCTAATTTGAAGTTAGCAAAAAAATTCTCAAGAAATTTTGTGAATTGACTACCACTCTTCCATTTAAACAGTTCCCTTAAAAATAATGGATTAATTAACTAGATGAGATTTTTTTTCCCCCATCTTAAATTAAGAGTTCATTCTCAACCCTTACTCAGCAAAGCACATGGTATTTCATAAGTCTGTTGAGTAGATGTGCTATTCATTCCCATTAAGCAGAGCACCATAATTTACAACCCATTCACCACAGCTGTTAATCATGTCTGTGTAGACAGTGCATTAGGACAAGGCTGTTGTAGATCTATTCCCAGGGTCTTTTTTTGATTTTTAAATTCTTTTTGAGAGGCGGAGAAGATGAAGGAGAAGTAATCTCTCTGTTCTGGATATAGTCTTTTAAATAGCTATTTCCTCATTTCTTGAAATGCTGCATTCTTACATATTTAGCAATTTATTTTTGCCTCTCTAATTTCCTTCTCTTTATTTTCTGTGGAATCAAATTATGTTAGGCAGAAATGAACAAATATTGGATTTTTTATATTAAAAATCTTTAAAACCAAAAAGTAAAATGATGAGAGAAATGGTAAAGTGAACAAAACAGATTTTTCTTTTTTTCTTTTTTTTTTTTTTTTTTTTTTCCACAGAGCGGTTAAAGAAAGCTTTATTTTAGTATGGTGAAACAAAATGCAGTGTTTTGCTTCTTTTTTGGGCTACTTAATTTTTTTATTTTTTTTTAAGTGAGTTATATTAACATCTAAATTAAAAATAGATCTTTAGTAATAGATTTTGAAAATATTCTAATAAAATAAATGACAATTTTCTAAATGACACGTTTCAATTATATTCTTCTCTTTATCTCTTTATTTTTCTGTTTTTTTTTCAGTCAAAATGATAAATTCTGATAAACAACAAATTTGAATGTGCTGAATCTCAAATTTTCAATGAATTTACTTTCCTCTTAGCCTTGCTTCTGAGAGTGCTTTGGACCCCACATAATTCAGGAAACAGAACTATGAAATGGACTGTTATGTTTTATTTAAGAAGCAATATCTAACTCTTTATCACATCAGGCTACCCTAAAATTGCAAAATGATGGCATTGGTACTATCGCAAATAATTTCTCTCTCTATTTTTTCTAGAGATTGGAAATTAATCACCATCCCTTACCACTAGCCAAACATCAAACTATGGGAGGAAGTGTTTCTGAGGCTGTGCTTAATGATGTTAGCATTTATGTGGGGTCCTTATCAGCTTTCCTGTAAGCTGTCTTCATCTGAGTATATCTCTCTACTGAAACACAAGTGAGTTTTCTTTATACAAGGTAGAAGAGTTTACCAGCTTCAGTGATATCTGTAAAGTTAAGCAGGTCACAGTGTTACTGATATCTGAATAGATAAATCAAATCCAGTAAAATTCTGGAGGTAAATTCTTTACACAGAATGTCTGTTTCGTATCCATCCATCCACACATATATGCTCCCCCCCCATATATATATATATATATATGTACGTATGTGGGTGTGAATATATACAACCACATAGACAAAATGCATTATTTTTCTAGTTATATCTATATGTGTGTTTGTGTATAAACACATAATATAATATAAATATGCCTTAAAAAAAAAACACAAAAAAACTTCAAAAAAATCCAACACTTTCATAACACGACAAAAAAGTTTCCAAAAGATTTTCAGCAAAGGCATTCAAAATATTCTTAATAATGTTTGCTGTTTACCGTGAATATAATTTTATTGGGTCTCAAGGTAGAGATAGGATATGCTGATAAATTTAAACTTTTAAAAAGAGCAAACAATCACTCTCAATTGTAGTTATAGGTGGAGTTAAACTTTGCTGAAATGGGAGGCCACCACTCCTCTCTTCACCTTGTCACTTACTTAAGAGAGCTGAGCTGCAAGGAGCAGGTACCACTCTTAATAGAAATAAAAGAAGCAGTGATGAACCTCATGTGAGATATAAAGATCTGGCACTACAAAAACACAGAGCATGCAAAACTATTGTTTGAAGAAGATTTTGTGGTTTATGAAAGAAACAGAAAGTGAAAAATTGACAAATGAGGTAAAAAAAAGTTTGCAAGTAGCATGGAAGGACTGACGGAATGACCAAAAAGTGACAGAGAGTTCTTCAGAGCCAAGTGCTAGCAAAAAGAGGTGAGGAAGTGTGAATAAACACGGCCTTTCATTTGCTTTAGCATTTTGTACACCGCAGATAGAGAAAACTACTGACTTGATCAGAATTTTATCTATATAGGTAGAATAACTTGAATTATTCTGTAAGCATTCAATGAAAAATGGTAGTAAACTGTTTTTCTGGGGGTACAGCTGCCCTGACTTGAATGGAGCTGTTTTTCCCCATACAATATTGGGGTTTTGTTTGTTTGTTTGCTTGTTTTGTCATTGAAATATTCACTTCATTAATATAAACTGGATCTGACAATTATATATTATTTGAAAAAAAATGCCACTAATACACTTTTCCCTGAAATTTGTTTATTTCAGTACAAAATAGCTGTGTTTGAACAAAGGTTATCAGATAAACTAACTCACAAAGGAACTTTAATTATATAATGAAACTCATGTCATTTAAAAAAGAGCGTTTTCTTTCCCCTAGAAATACTGAAAATTTCAAGCTGCTAAGAATATATTTTTTTAAACAGTTTGCACATGGAAACTGGCAAATTATTTTGTCCCAGACAACCAGTCATTTCATTTAAGGAGGACGTTGCTATGCTAAAGTGATTTTATCATCTTATGATATTAGAAAATAAATAAGAATAGGTTTGACCTAATTTAAGAATAATGCCACTTGGCTTGCATAATGCCTATCCTATAGGAATGAAAGCTGTTGAACTGAGCTGTGAACCCACAGAACTCTTTCTGAATGGAAAAAGAAGTTTTTAAAAGAAATGTAATGGAAAAAGTAATACACAATTAAAATAATACAGTACAAATATATTACAAATAATATATAATAAAATAATACAGCAATGCTTCGGTAAAACACTAAATTTTAAAAACCTATCAAAAATGTCTTAATTCTGAAGTATTACAGATTTAAAGTTAATAAAAGCTCTGAGGTGGCTGGCATACTTGGACTAATCTTTCCAACTTTCAAATGTTATACTGTGATTAAATGAATATCTCCTTGCAAATGCTCATAAAAAACATATCAAAGGAACAAAGCTCCAGGACAGAGCTAATGTTTTACTATCTAATCACTAACATAAAGCTCTCTGGGAAGTGAAGATATTTTTTTTGCTATCCTGATTTTAGGCAGACACAGTCTAACCTCTAGCCTTTTACATTTTGTGGTTACATAACCCAGTCTGATCTGTTCTGTGTTTGATTGTAAGTGGGCAGAGAAAAAGTTCATTTTTTTCTACAATCTTTCACCTATATTCCCATTAGTTCTTCTTCCTTTGACCTCTCTTTTTGGCTTAATTTAAGTTAAAAGTCTTGGAATATAGAGAAATCTGTAAAAAGCCTATTATGTCTCTGTAAAGTAAAAAGTCTATGATTAGAATTACTATGTCCTCTCTATCATTCTCCTTTATAAACTTTTCCTACTCTTTTGTATTGGAAGCAGCTTTTTAATAATCATTATTTGTACAGCATCTAGTCAAACAAAATTTGGTGTTTGTTCATCCTACTAGAGCTCTGTAGAGCCCATTATTGCAAGACCTAGAGAAAAAACTTTGAATATAATTCTACGATTGATCTGGATGGAACTGAAAGACTTGGTTACACCTATCTCATGGACATGGACAAAGGCTGAAGTGATTTGTTTAGCGTTCATGGTGAGATGTAAAGGCATATGGTATCTAAGTTAACTGTTCAACCACAGATTTGGAGCCTGTAATTTTCCTGTGTTCTTGCTAAGCTGTACATCTTGCTGGACTGGATAAAAGGGGAGCAATAGTAACTTGCCTCTCATCTACTAGTCTAGCCCTCATTGTAAATAAGAACAGATAAGAGATTGTGTGCCTTAAGCCATTCCAGTAGCTGGAAATCCCTGTGGAAAGGGAGGTTCCTTAAAAGTCTTTCTTCAATAAACTTTCTCTGAATACTATGATTAAGAAATATCCATTTTTTACTGGGACATAAAATTATTTTAGACCAATGTATGATTTTTGGATATTACATATTTCCTTAATTGCCAGGCGTCAATTGTGTTTTGCTTATTAGTATCTTTAAGCCTGTGCTAGAAGCTTCAAATAGATTTGCTTCATGAGAAAGAGCTGAAAACTAACAGGTTAGAATTTATAACTACATTGCTGTGGCTGCAAAAGGAACATTTTTAAACAATGCCAACTGAAGAAAGAAAATAAAATAGATATATAAATAGCTAGATACAGAAATGGAAAATCAGATACTTAAACTTGAAGCACTTTTTCAGGTATGCGTATGAAAAGAGGGTAATGATTCAGAAAAGCCCTGAAATCTGTTCACCTCTCAAACTGAAAAAGAATCAACAAGATGAGACAGAACACAGGAAACTTTGGACCCAGAAGGTAATTTATAGGAGTATGTAGAACCTAAATAAATTGCTGTGAGATGAAAGTCAGGAATTTTGAAGCAGTACTTCTACTGTTAGCAGTTTGTCAATTGTATTTACCATACAAATTTTACTTGTGGGCATCATTTAGTTAAATGTTCTTAATACATTTTTTTGGAAAAGTGTGTCATTAATCCTCCTGAGCCTTGGTTATCACAAAACACAGAGACTTCAAAATTCAATTTTGAAAGTCAGATCTCCTAGTACATCTCATCTAGCTATCCCTACTTCAAAGCAGAACTCTCAATGTCATCTTATGTTTGCAAAATGATGCAAGTGGAAGTGTCAGATTCAGTCAATGACAGAAACACTAAAAGTCAAGTGTCACATCTCAGCCCTATAGTGTATGCATTGCCATTATCATGATCTTATTATTGCACATCACCTTCTTTGGTCCACAAGAATTGTGGATTAATTTTCTGTACTGATTCAGGGCTGATCTTTTCATCTACATTTAAGGAAAATATAGAAGATTATTCCTGGAGCTATAACTGCATATGTCCAGATAGTTTATATTCTGACAAAGCAGTTTTCAAAAGGGTTCAAAGGGTCCATCTGAAGTAACTGGAAAACAGCAATTGTATATGTAAAGGTGGTGGCTTTTAGTAACAAATCATGGCTTTCGCTATTTTTTTTTCTTAATTTTTGTAAAAAATGATATGATAAGAAGTTTTAGAAAACATATAGTTAGTAAACCTGAGTAAACCTTCTGACCTTTGCTATCTGCAGGGTATCTGTGATCTCAACTATGCATCAAAAGTACAAGAGCATCTTCCTTTCTTTAGTGTCTTTTAGTAAATGTTATACAATTGTTAAAAAGAAACTGATGCTTGCCACTTCAGCAAATTTAACATCAGTAAAATATTAACTTTTTTGTTTTAAAATATAAAAATAACATAAAGTAAAATATAAAATATAAATTTTCAAACAGAATTCATCGATATCTTTTAAATTTTTATCCTGCACAAGTGAAGTCAGTGCATGTTTTCCACTGGGAGGATGATTATGCCTGGATTGAAACAGAATGTACTAAACACTCTCCTTTAAGTAAAGGAGAAAGAAGAACTTTTCTTAGAAGTATATAGTATTATACATAGAAGTCTTTCCAAGTATCATGATAACAGCTCCCATTCTCTTTCTAATCTCAGGATGGAATTAATTTAATATTTGACTATGAAAATAGGGTGTCTGTTCCTCAAATCCCATGCAATTATAATGTGTTCTGAAAGACTAACTTGCTTAAGTTCCTGGAGATTTTGTACAGAAGTGTTTGAGATTTGGGCTAAATGTTTAAAACTCTCTAAATGACTTTAGGCTAACCCAAGTCACATATATACGCACTTGGGAAGAATTGTGGCGGGGCCACACTCTGAAGCTCTAAAACACTTTAAAGAAGCTACTTCCCAGAGATACTTAAACTGGCATAGTCTAAAATGGATGGTAGCTACAGCTTGGATGTTTGCACATTCTCAGAACATCTCATTCATCCAAACACGGTCAAAATTACTTAATACATTGGTATGCTTAGAACATATCTTTCATCAAAAGCACTGAGTTGCACCCAACTGAGTTGAATCCAGCTAAGTAGGATAGTAAATCTAACCATTTTCTTTCAAAGAAAAGAAGCACATAACATAAAAGTCTGGTTGAAATATTCACCCAAAGTCTGGAGAACTTATTTCACAAGATTTAAGTGTATGACTTTTTCAAAGGAATAGCTCTGTCACCAGGCTACAGAAACTCTCTTCTTCAATCTGAACATAGATCATAGTGCATTAGTAAAACTGAGTTTAGAGGCTTATCATGAACTGCATGAGCCAAGGCTACATATTAAGCACCTGGTGAAAATGGGATCCAGATCACTGTATTCTCTCCTGAAGAGCACATGCTAACTGATCATGGTTCCTTCTTTTTTAAAGAGGAGTAGAAAGGGTGTTCTCCTGACCTCTTAATTTTGTGGTCTGAACTGATAATTATTGCTAAAGAGACAAAGTAACTGGACTCACTAGTCTACTCACTTGTCCTTCTTTGCTGTATTGTACCCTAAACCTCAAACATAATCTAATTTTACAAGGAATATAATGGAGAAAAAAAAAAAAAAGAAGAAAGAAGATTATACTATATTCTGTCTTTCTAAAGGCTGAGTTTGTTGCAGCCAGGTATGAATTAATTATTTACTCAGAAATCAAGCACATGAAGCATCATGATCTATTAACTATCAGTTTAAGCAGAGATAAAAGAGAACATAAGGTTCACTTATGTGTCTTTAGAACTTTTAATCCACTTTGGAAAGTCACTGTGTAAAACTTCCAATAATATATGCAAGAGGAAGGGAAATCAGTGATCTTCATTTGCAGATGAGTGGTATAATCATCAGTCTAGGACATTCAATGGTCTTAAGTTTTGGTCAGAATTAAGAACAATTTGTTTTCTGTCACTTCCAGAGTTTCCTTTTAAAAACTATAAAACTGTTAAACATCAGAGAAATAGAGATTTACACATTCAAAATAATGTGTAGTTTTTCAAATATGCTTTCTGGGATTCAAAACAAAACACAAAATATGCTTGCTTAGAAAGCACAGTTCATCATGGACATCACCAAAAATTTTATTCTGTGTTTTATTGTCCTTATATATTAATTGAATGATTAACAGATTGCTGAATAAATGCTTATTAGGAGTAGAACAATGTTATTCATCTGAATAGTATCAACACACACATGTACAAAACAAGCAAGCTAAAAAGTTTTTGCTAAGAAGAGTATGAAGATTCTAGAAATAATGGAATGAATCAGAGCAGGGAACATTTTTATTGAGAGAGTATTCTGGTGAAGTCCATTAAACTCCCTAATAGATTATTCTGGAAAGCTATAGGATTGTTTCCCAATTGTTTCTTTTAAATTAAAATGGATAGGACAGTAGAAACACATGTTGTGTATCATCTTCACCAAAGAGTGTGAACAAAAAACTTAGTAGCACTCTTCTACCTTTAAATTCCATTAATGTGAAATAATTTTCTCTCATGTAACCTAAAAGTAATATGCAAATATCAATTACGTTTGCTGTACAAGGGAAAGTTCGACTCATACGTATCCCGAGAGAGATCATATATGCAGGCTATAAAATCAGGAGAGACAAGAAACACAGCTAAAAGTATCAAGGAAAAATGGAAAGAAATCTTTGTTAGTATTTTATATAACAATTCAAAGAACCCTACAGGTTATACGAATGTATTAAACCATTCAGTCAAACCATATAGGAATTGTTATGATGAATTACACAACTTCTGGTCCACAGGTTGTTACTGACTTATTTTGTCATTTGGTCTTACTTTGGTTTCTCAGAATGGTCTCATTTTATAGAAAAGTGGAGGATCCCACACTAGAATAAGACAAGATAATTTGTCCCTATATGAGCTTTCCTCATGATTTCTACCACCTAGAGAGAGGAAAATGCCTTTTTACAATTTTAATTTTCCACTATTTTGATAGCCAAAGTTTTCTTTCTATCCACAGAACACTTGCTCATCAGGAGCTGAGTAATTGTCTCTTATTTTTGAAGTACATCTTTCAGAGCAGGCTTGTCCCGAAGTAGGCTTCCTCTTTCATTGTTCACTTCCCTCAGTGCATATGTTCAAAGCAGCTGACTTACTTATACCTCTGTTTCTCTGTGACCTTATCATTCCTGCCTTAGTCTTTGGGATACATATCTTCAGCTGCTAACTTTAAAGCTAGCAGTAGTCCAATGCTCTTTGTGCCTTCCAGATTTTTGTTTGAAAGTTTTGGAAAGTAATAGCATTACATAACCCAAGAGCAGATGGATACTTAAAAACAAAGTATAATTTATTTTGCTTGAAGCTTTATTGCAGCCAGAGAATAATCTGAAATAAAAATGTACTTATTAACTGACCTACATTTGGCATTCCCCTCAATCTCCAGATAAACATGATGCATACTTGTGTTATGTTTTCACCTGAGGACTTAGTAAAAATTTCCGTGTTGTAAACCTTGATTCTCAACCAGTTTGTGTAAGCCTTGAGAACCTGGTAGCTTCTGCTTGTCTGTTGGGTCCTTGTCTTAAGGGATCACTGTCTTTTGATCTTAATCCTCTCAACCAGGGCAAAACAACCTCGCTGCTAAAAAATGAGTGGTCTCTTGCCAGCTATAAAGTTATCTGTTGTTCCTGAGTGGATGTTTCTTACCCAGACTGCTCCTTTATTTTTATTTTTTCTTTCACTTTTCTGCCTAGCTTCTTTTTAGTTAGAAAAAAAAAATCTAATGCTATTCACTCAGACAGGGCAATACCTCACCTATAATTTCAAGGGGCATAGTACTTAACGTGAAACAAACATGTCAATCCTGAACAAGAATTTGAAAAATACACTTTATTATCTAGTATGGATCTCTAAAATAGTCTAGCCTGAGAAAAAACTTGAATGTATTTCTCAGAGGAATGTGTTTTTTTCTACCTTAGACATGATGTTTTCCTGTAATGAATTATTTGTTGACAAAAAGTGTCACATTTTATGAGGATTTATTTATGTTTTGTTTTTGTATTTTCTTGTAACCCAAATACCTCATGCATTTTTTTAAGAATGGAAGTCTTCATTTTCCCTTTTATGATTAAAATAAAAATCTAAATTCCATATAATACCAATACACATGCACACAAGCATTATAATCCTCCTTAAAATAAAACCTTCCATAAGATATCGTCAAACAATTTATTGCAACAAATGTCTTCAAACTATTTATTACAACAAATTTTAGTAATATTCTGTTTTGATTACAGACATTTTTTCAACTTTAATTCTGATTTTTTTTTTTGCAAAATGAAGAATGTATGTAGGCTCATTATTAATGAGCATCATATAGCGGCTCATGAATATATCAGGATAAGCAGAAATCAGTATTGCATTCCCTAAAAGACAGCATGTCAAGAGAAGATCAGATTATTTATTTTGGATTACCCAAATGTTTAGCTGGCCCATATCTGCAGTGATCAAAACATTCTGTATTTACCATCGCTTCTGAAATTTTAACAATAAAGGATCCAAGCTTTTTTTATATACATACATATATATGGGGTAGTCACTCTACTATTGAAAAATAAAACAAATGTGTGAATAGGGAAGTTTTCACGCTCCTCTTTGAATGGGGGTTTATCTTGATTAAACAGTTTTATGAAGTAAAATTACTAAATTTATGAAATTGAAGCTCTAGAAGCACTGCATTTGAATATTGCCTATGCATTGAGATAACGGCTAGGCACTAAAAGTGGGTAATCATGCAACTTCACCTGTTCTTCCTCAACAGGGGAAATGTCAAATGAGCCAGAAACATATTTGCTTATTTTATCATACCAGAAATATCTGGATTCAGCCACTATCGATTAATGTTAGTACAATGCCCTCTGGAAGGTATGCATCATTTTCATTGTAGTTTGCAGTCTGTATTTTATCTGTTTTTATCTGAAATAATGTGCTGTAGTAGCTATTCAGTACACAGTCACCCAGGAATGTAGCTGAATCTTGATCGGCTCTTAGCAAAGGACTGCACTGAGGAATTCACCCAAGTGTACTATTGCCAGTGTATAAGTCCTATGCTTTAATACAAATTTTATTATGTCAATAAGAGGAGAAATGTTGTGACCTAAAGTTTGTGGGGTGAGAAATGATGGTACCAATTCAAGATAAAGCAGGCTGGTACAAAAGTAGCCTGTCAACAACTTGGAAGATATCTTGGAAATAATGTACAGGAACAGAAGGGGTGTAACTAACTTGCACTCTGCATGTTATAATCACGGAGTCTTTTGGTGTTACACTATGACCTTAAAGCTCATATTGAATATATGCCTTTTTTTTTTTCTTTTTTTTAAGGAAAACCTTCAAGAGCTACACCCTAGTCTCTTAAGAAGAAGAAAATTTAAATCCTGTTACTGCCATAATAACGGATTAATACACTGTGTAAATACTGAGAGCAGTAAACATTTATCCTTTATACTTCAGCTTCAAAGCTGTTATCAAAATGTTACGATCCCTTGCCAAGGTGTTGCAACATAACAAACAGGAAATAATGCTAATGCCTGAGTTTTAAGTTGTTACATGTAGATCATCTTTTCTTTCCTAAAGAGATATTTTTACCTTTTTTTTTTTTTTTTCCTGAATAGGCAGTATCATGTGCTGCACAATTTCAATATTTAAGAAATATTTTTAATGTGTCCATTATTTTTTTACTATCCACTGCAAGCCTGTAAGCTGAAAAAAATTCCCCAATGACAAACTTTTTTATTAAAAAAAAAAAAAAGAAATTATCAAGTGTTCCAAGTGAATGCGTTTTCTTTGTTAACCTGTGTGACATTTTAGAGGCCTAGGCTTGAAATAGGACTTCCAGAGTATAAAAATTATCCTCCTTGAGGATAAATCCAGATCTCACCAGCCTGTTAAATATGTGTGGATATGCTTGCTCAACCTGTTCTTCTGCTTTAGAGAAGTACTCAGGCATAAATTAAAATGCTGAAGTGCTGAAATTCAGCAGCTTAGCTGAAGAAATTATTAATACTCTGCTCCTGCAAAGAGCTGACAGCTTGATGAAGAGGGCTGTGAAACCTCCATTTTTGAAAGGTTTTTTGGAAAATTCAGGTGCTTCTCTGGAGCTGTTCATTGCTCGACCAGGTACAAATTGAATCAAGTGTTGTTTTTTTGTTTGTTTGTTTTTTGTTTGTTTTTACCTAACTGTCAATGCATAGAAAACAGTGTTCTTATCCCCTTAGATATCTATTAACTGTTTTATTTTCATTCTTCCAATTACTAAAGTTGCTCACCAGTGACTATCTTAGAAAAACTAAGTGGCATTTGGAGATTTTGTTGGCAACAACTACAAAAACACTTGCATATTGGTATTGCCTAGAAAGGTGGAAGAGTAATTTTGAAATATGCCTTCTTTCACAGACATATCAGAACATCCCATAATAATCTGATTTCAGCAGCATATGCAGAGAATAAAAACATGTTTGGTCAGTCAATTATGAGAGAGTACCCCTCTTCCTCCTCACTAAGTGACTCAGAAAAAGAACTTTTCATAGTTTTATTTCATATCTTACAGTGAATGTTTTCTCACAGAATAGGTTGGATCTGAGTCCTCAAAATTAACTTCATGTTTCTGCTTGTCAGTATTCCTTTTTGACCTAGAATATCACAGCTCTTTAAAATGAAACATTAATGCAGCAGACATTATCTACATGCTCAACTATAGCTTTGATAGAGGTACTTACATCTCATCAAGGCTATCTCTGGAAGAAACACAATGAAGAAAATCAACAAAACATTATCTTAGTAATTTTGTTATGTTTTCTACCTTATGGGTACAATCATTTTGGCAGATTGACTGATATTATAATCTAAGCCTTCAGCCACACAGTGCATGCTTTTCTTTTCAATATCTATTCAAGCATCTAAATCTCCATTTTGATTAAATTTAACCTTTGCTATTAATATTTTAGCAATATTAAAAATTCTATCTTTGGTGAAAATCTGAAATCGAAAAAAAAGCATCTTAATTTCTGAAAATACAATATAATAAGCTTTAGAAAAACATTGAAAGTTCTCAGAATTTTGGTTGAAAAAAGTTGGATGGTTTGGTTACTGAGAACACAGAATCGTAAAATCAGTAAGGCTGGAAGAGTCTTGAACCTTAATGATTTTGTCATTAATATATTCATTAACAAAGCATGTATGAAATCATGTATGAAATCAAAGATACTTTTTTTTTCTGGGCTTCGTCAACTGATCCTGACAAGCCCTAAGGGTGGAGGCTGCACAGTCTCTCTGAGCAACAACATCCAACATATGACTTTCTCATGGTGAAAACAGTTATCTGGTTGGAACCCCTCATGCCTGCTCTCCCTCCCGCTGCTAGCATGCAGTGCAAGGAAAATCCTGGCTCTTTCTGCACAGTAACCTCCTTGTAGGTACTGGGGGCTGGTGTTAGGGGCTGTCTCGCCTAACAAAGCCACCTCTTCTCCAAGCTGAACAAGACTGCTCCCTCAGGCTCCCAACACCCTGAAGATCTCGGGAGCCTTGTGCCGAACACATCCCAGTCTGTCAGTTTTCCTTGTACTGGGGGTTGCAAAACTGGATGCAGTGTTGTGTGGTGAGTGCTGAAATAAAGGCAATAATCACAGTGCTCCATCTACTGGCAATGCAAGGCTGCCATCCCCACCCAGTTCTTCCTTCTCTGTGATTAGCAGATCCCTTGTAAATCCAGTCCATCCAGTGCCTATATCAGGAATTTAATCCTGACATGCTCCAGAAATCCTGTGGGTTGCTTGCATCCCGTTGTGTTGTCCTGTCAGCAGATGTCAGAGAGCTTAAGGTCCTCCACAAAAGCTGGGGTCTGTTATCCAAAGGCAGATAATTTGTTTCAAAAATTCTCTTTTTACCTTTCTGCCACCTTTCTCAGCTCTAATTGTTTTGGTTTTTAGGCCTTAGCCCCCTGCTTTAGTATCATCTTAAATAGTCTCATGACTATCTGATGTCTAGATCACAACAGTATCTGGACTTCACATTTTTCATAAAATTCAAATTCAAACTATCCTCCTCGTATGATGCAAGTCAGAGTAAACTCTGAGATTAATATTCTTATGTGGAAGAAGTGTTTGTGGAAG
>NW_010584845.1:1588-38952 GCF_000705375.1 Tinamus guttatus | reverse complement strand
ACAACAACAGAGCACACGTTGTCAAACTCCATCAGGGTGATTAATGCCAAGGTGAGGGTGGCAGCTCCATTAAACCCACATGGCAGAGCACGGGGAAAGACCCTGGAATCACGACTATCTTCTCAGCATACCCACAGCAACAACGTATTGACGAGAATCTAATTGCACAACAGAGAAATATCGCAAAATTTGCCCAGTGTCCAACAAAAATCAAGTTTCGAGGCATCTTCCCAGGAGCTGCAGAGAAATTGCTCCTCTGAAAGGCAGCTGAGCTGGATGTGAAAGAACACCCAGCACGAGGTGCAGGGCCCAGCTCTGACAGGCAGAGACAGCCTCTCTTCCACACTATCCCCTGATTATAGCTATGCACAAGTCTTGGGATGTCACTGTTGCATTATAAATGAAGCCCTGCTCGGAATGCACTGTAGATACCGTTTTAGTGTCACTACCTTTCAGTCGGGTAGCCCTCAATCAAAACCTGTGCTCTGGCTTACTACTTTGCTAGGTTGCAGACAGCAGCTTCTTGCTTCGCTTGCCCAGATCCTCTTCTCTGCCTTCCACATCACTTCAGATGATGCTTTGCATTCTGATTTGCTAATGTGGCTTCATTTGGATACTTCTCTGTTCCCCAAGAACAATCATTAGCTCTTCTCATCTTTCTCAACTCTTGGTATTAGTGTCCCTCCCTTCTCTTCAAGCTGCCATTTCCCTCTCCAGATCAAGCAATTTCTTTATAACAAAATGAGAAACTGTTACTCCTTAGCATGCATTCTGCTGCTACTGCATCACCCTTTGAAGAGTTTTCCAAGAGCTACTGAGAACACCCTCCTAAACAGAACTAGATACTTAAAACCACCATCTCCAGTCTAAACTGGCAGTCCTGGTTTCCCTCCCTTCTAGGCAAAGGGTAAAGTTTCCAACCACTTCATCTTCTTTACAGGGAAAAACATTCCTAAGTCAGATATTGCTCATGGTACTTCATGAACACTCAGTTCTGTGTTTGTGCCTAGATCAGAGGAATAAGGATTAGGAAGCAAATCCAGGATACAACTAGTTTGCTCCTTATGTTTCAGGAGAGAATCAAATGCTGTAATTTAATGGAGTAATTAAGAATTCTGCTGAGGTATGAAGAACTGCATAAAGGTGAGGAACAGCTGAAGCTGCTGGTTTTCCAGCTGTTAGCACAAGGGGTTTAAACGGGAATTTCGGAAGAGTATTCCCCTACTTACTGCCTCTTTCTCTCTGTCCATGATGGTCTCCAACTCCTCAAAGTGACGAAGTTTTATCTCCAGCTTCTTCATCTGTGTTTCCACCAAAAGGGCCACCAGGGACTTGATCTTTCTTTCTTCCACTGCTGCTAGGTGCTGAGGGTAAAACAGAGTATTTTGTGAAATGTGCGTGAAACAAAAACGTACTTTAAGGGAAGGAATAACCAAGCACACCTGCATCTAGCTTCAGCCACTCCGTTTCTCTTCTGAAGAGAAAATAAGACTTCACATCATCAACCTCATGCTCAGAACCAAAAGCCCGTGGAAAATTAAGCTTTTAACAAATAAACAGGTGTCAAATTTTACCACGAAAGGCATCGTGCCTGCTCACTTCCCATTAGCAATCCAGTTTAGCCCTGAAGCCACAGACAGAGCAACTGCAAACGAGTGAGCGAAGGCTGGGTCAAACCGAGCTACCCAAAAAGCCTTCACCAAGGTACTCCCAGGGGAGAAGGACCCACAGAAACACCGAGGACACTCCTGTATGCCTTTGCCACTCAAATATTCTTTGCTTAACTAAATTAGAAGCTTTCTAGTTAAGCATGCTTCCATTGCATTCACAAACACTAAACTAAGCTTTCTCAGTGCAGCAGTTCAGGCTGGGAGAGTCTGCACAGAAGTCTTCACTAAGCTACGTCTGTCTATTGGTATACAAAGTTTTCAGAACTAATTCAAACATATATATCTATATATATCTCCTGCTTCCTTTTATAATCAGGTCGCTTAGTATTCCCATTTCAGTAGAAAGCTAAAGGCGAAGCTGTATTTAAAGGCTGAGATAATGAAGTGCAGATAAAGGCAAGCAAGGAGCGCGCGCACGGCATCGGCTTCACCCTGTGGATAGCTGCACACAGCCTGGAGAGGATGGCTTGTTTGAACGCTGCGTGAAGAGGAGCCAGCCCTAACGGGGCTCACAGCTTGCTCTTCTCGCTGGAAAAAGAAAATGCTCCAAGGCTTCCCGTTGAGCTGCTACAAGCGAAAGGAAGAGGTGATATCCAAGGGCTTTGCAATTCAACAGGCAAAGGAAGCCAGGCAGTTGGCAGTGGTAGAGGCAGTTCAGACTAAGAACAGAGATTAACAGCAACGTTAATGAGCCATGGAACAAATTCTGGAGGATTATAGGGGATTCCACATCGCTAGTCTTGATATCACTATCAGTGAAAACATGCATTTAATCCCAACTAATTTAAAACAGAAATTAAGTTCTATGGTCAATATTATGCAGGAGGTCAAATTATGAGGAGAACAGTCCTGCTGGGCAGTGTGAGTGCTGGATGCTCCAGCAGATCCACAGCTCGGCCACAACCAACAAGGGGAACAGTGATGGGCAGGAGAGGAGACTTGGATCCCGCCCCGTGCCGTGGATGGAGACGAAGGGGAGCTGCTGCTGGTGTAACAGTCTGAGAAGAAAGGGATTCAAATAACAACCGTGTTTGTAAAGTACAAATACACGTGGGAACGCATCAGCAAGTCTCTCCCATACATGAGCTCACCCACCAGACACCATTTTGCAGATAAGCGAGTGGCCTCCCCGGAGCTGTCCCATCTCAAAAGGGTGGGAACGCATCAGCAAGTCTCTCCCAAAAATGAGCACATCCACCAGACATCATTTTTCAGATAATCAAGTGGCCTCCCCAGAGCTGTCCCATCTCAAAAGCAAGGAAATTCGAGTGCCTTTAATCGCTATATATTCTTAAGTTAATTGCAATATTTCACTAATACAAACTGCCTTTCTTGCAGTTTCACAACAGCTCTTCAGGTGAGAAGTGTTTTAAGTCTGAAGTTTGGTTTCAAGAGTTGAATTGCTCAGGATGATACAGCTCACTGAAAACCTTAATATTGTCTGGTTTTTAGTGCAAATGGAAAGAAAAAACCCTGATGAACTTGAATTCAGCTCTGAAGCATGAACGTCCTAATTATAATGCATTATTTTAGCAATATAAAGCTACAATTCTCCTAGAACATTATTATACAGAAAGTTATCATTAGATCCCTCTCCCTCTAGCCCTCATAACCACCAAGGGAAGAGGAATTGCTCCAAGCATATTTGGGGGAAAAGTCTCCCCTAAAATACCCATCAAACTGCACGCCAAGGGTTCGGGAGCGCACAGGCAAGGCGATCTGCAGGAAGCCAGTGAGGACTCTGCACTGCACTAACAAAATTCAGTCTGCCCCCTATTTCCAGCATTTCAGCAGCAATATAACACAGCTGGGCCGCCCAGCCATGGTAGTGAATGTGGAAGGCAGTAACTTTTGATTTGAGAACCTGCCTTGACTAGAAATAGACTCAAATCTCCTGAGTTAACAGAGAACGGATCCCACGTCTCATGGTAACACTGTATTACCCTCACGAGATGGATGAGGCACCCAGAGCAAAGCCAAAACTAAATCTTCACGAGTCAAAGGAGATCAGACTGGAAAAAATCAGTATAACTCAGCCAACACTTCCTTATGCCCACCATTATGTCCTGGAAAACTATCAGGAAATAAATCATATCCATGCTTTCCTTTTGCTAGATATAAAGCAATACCGCACTGAATCCAAGAGTGGCACGACACCCAAACTGCATCTTGAACCAAATAAATATGTAAAGAGGAAACACATTTTGGAAAAAAAGAATGTAAGGAAGCAAAGGTAGATTCATTCCAGCAAAAACAAAACCAATGAAGCAGAACATTCAATTAGTAAAGTCACTGCACAGAACAGTGATTCAGACTACAGCTCTTGAAGGGACTGTAGACAACAAATACAAATTTAAAGACGTGTTCTTGTGTTACGCTCATTAGCGGACATGCAACACCTCTAATCCTGACACTGGAATTAAGCACAACGTTGTTTTTAGGATGCAGTCCCAGTGCAGAGGGTTTCCCATTTGCTGAAGCCCACAGAGCAGCCCGCGGGCACAGCCACGCAGGGAGCAGAGGGCATCTGCCACCGCTGCCGGCGGCGCTGCAGCTACAGATGCAGAGCAAAACCTTTCCAAAAGCCATGAACACAGTCTGGGGCCGTTTCTTAGGGACGGACGGATTGCATAAGCTTACGTGAAGTAGCCTGAAATAAATTATACATAATTTCATTTAGGAGTTCAAGCAGAAGAAATGGAAGATGGCACTTGCGCTCTTCCAAGGTATTAGACTAGAACACGAAATCCCACGGGACTGGAACAAAGGACCGTTTTAAAGAGTTCAAATACGAGCTGGAAGTGGATATCCGTATAAAACAAACCTTGGCTTTGGTGGCAGCTGAGGCAAGAGCAGCAGCTGCAGCTGTAGCTACGTTTCCTTCTGAGATTTCGTGTTCCACTTTCTTCTTCCCAGCCTCATTTTCTTTGTCTTTGCTAGCATCAACGTTCTCCTTGTTCTCTTCGGCCTCCTTCTCTTCTGGAAGAGATTTCCCCCAAATTTGTTATGAACGCTCTCCCTTCGTTAACAGCTACTGCATCTTGGGGGGCAATTCTACCACACACACTCTTAGGCAACATATTCATTCCCATGCTGTAGCGTCCCTACACTATGGCAAATGGTCCAAAAACAGCAATCCTAAGGGAATCTGGTCCAATTAAATGTCATCTTCAAGCACTTTTAGATTCTAGCCTGTCCACTCTTTTTCTACCATCAGCTTCCTCATCAGAACAATTTTCGCTGCATTTCCAATCAACGCTATTATTGCACCTGCTTTTGTAGGTAAAACCAGGTCTTGTTTTACCTGTGACTAAAATATTGAACATGAATTCCAGGTAACAACAATATATTCTAGTTGTGCCATATGGACATACGAAGATGCTACTTTATTGCTATTTATTTTAAGTAGAGAAAAAGGCAGTTCTCTTCAGTTTGCCAAAGTAAAAGCTCAGCACCACTTCATAGCAAAGCTGAGTTGGCAGATTAGCTTTAAGTATAAAAGTCAGCAGTCCTATTTCTTTGCATCAGAAATGATCAAATAGTGCAGTAATACAGAGGAAGGAAAAGAATGTGCACGACCTGTGCTGCTTTGGAACGGCAATTTGTTCACCCAGTCACTATCGACAACATGAAAGACCAACCGGAGTCTAAAATGAGTTCAGGAAAGAATTTAGTGCTCAAGCTTTGCAGTGAAATTAAAGCAGAATATTTACCACTGAACCATGAAACAGCCTGACGTGCAAGAGGAAATATTTCTGCCACAGTTAAGTTTATGGTCTATTCCAACCACTTCAGAGGCAGGTTGTTACAGCAATGCGGCTCGAGGAACAGCTGGAAACCATTACCTGGCTTGACTTCGGCAGTCACTTCACTATCTTGCTCTTTTTCTGGATTTCTCTCATTTTCTCCTTCTTGCACTTTATCACCTTCCTCAGTTTCACTTTCCCCTTTGTTTTCAACCTGAATGGGACGAAGGATTATTTGAAGAATGAGGAGCTATCAAAGCCTTTCATTGTTAGCTTGGTTTAGAGCTTTCAAATTAGTTCATCAGCACAAAGAGATAAAATTTTGAAAGCTGTCAAAATGGGCTTAAACAGCAGCTATTTGAGACCAAACCTTTAAGAGATTTCCTGGTATCGCAGTTACTGTTTATTCTCTTCAGTAACTCAAACCAGATGTTTCACCTGCAGCTACAATAAAACTGAAAAGAAATGCCCAGTACCCTGTTTGTAGACATGGGGTTATTAAAAAACCTGCCTCAACAGTAGTTTTCTGGTAGGCAGGTGTGATATTAAGGAGATGCCACTGCTAAAACTCTGCCGGTTACCGGCAGGATGCACCGTACCAAGGGGCACTGTGCACACCTCTAGCCAGGAGCCAAGCCTCCCTCCTTGGGAAGCCACAACCGCAGGGACTCAGGGCACGAGTCACCTCAATGCTCCATCCCGGGGGCTCAGAAAGGTTCCAAAAGCAGCATGAAGCTCCCAGCACGACACTCCGAGGGCACGAGTCACCTCAATGCTCCATCTGGGGGGCTCAGAAAGGTTCCAAAGGCAGCACGAAGCTCCTGGCACAACACCCCAAAATGCCTGCCAGGAATTGAGAGCGACCCAAACAACACGCAGACTTCCTGCAAAACCCTCATCTCCTCCTGACAATCTTGTCAGGAACAGCATTCAACTTGGGAAAAGGCATTTTGGCCCAAGACAACCTGGCAGAGCCCCCCAGCGATGTCTGCCTTTGAGCACTACTAGCCATGAACCACACACGCAGTTTAAGGCTCTACAATGTATTGGATAGGTCTTGTTTGTTTGTTTGTTGTTTTCTTCCAATTCCAACCTTTTTTTCTTTGGGACTGGAAAACTGCACATGACGATGACTCTTTTCAGTCTGACCAGTAAAAAAAACATCTCCACATGACGTAGGACTAAATCACTCATAAGAACATGAATTGCTACGAAGATGGGAACTCTGGAACAACTGCTCGCTCTGGATGTATATGCTGATCAGCACAGCACTGCTCACCTTTCTGATCAGATGTTTTAAAATATAACAATGCAGCTTTCCAGGCGACACAACTGTCTCTTCAGAAGCATGTTCCAAAGCAAGCTTACCTTCTCAGGCTGTTGCCCATCTGTCTCTGTTTCCATTTTTTCTTCTTCAGCTCCTTCTGAAAATGCAAATTAATAAAGTAGTTAGAATTGCCACAATATCCCTTTATTATACTCAAGATTTATTTTAGAGTTAACCAAAATTTCTTGTTCGGCACTGAGAATCGTTTAAAGAAAGCTGCATACCACTGAACTCCTGGAAGATCAAAAGCCTATTACACTACTTAAGTCAAAAATCAAAATTAAATTCATGTTGAAGTCTAACAGGTTTTTCTTTTGAGCTTGGTAAGCGAGACAACATGTTCAATTATCTATACAGAAACACCCAGCTTGCCTGTAGAGGGAGAACCTCCCAAAACTGTCCCTTTTAATGGTATAAAAAACCATCTCCGTGTCCAGTTCTGCAGGACTCAAGTCATACAGTAATTCCCACTGGCAAGTTGCAGGGTTATAAAATGTTCTTCCCAATACAGCCCATTTGTTCCTGGAGCTGGCTGTCAGTTACATGATTAACCTCAGTTACAGGCCACCACACTTGGAATTCCTCCTCGGCGCAGGATCCCGGGGCTCCCTTTGCTGCAAGGTTTGGATTTGCACGGAGTGAAGCTCACGCTGGGCGTTATGCGAATGCCAGGGTTCTGGGCTAAGGCTCTCCAGAGTAGCATCAAAACAGTTATCCCAAGTGACACGAGGTTCTAGCAGATCTACTGACACTCCTGTGCCCCTCCGCTGCTGCTCCCACGTCACGGACGGCGGGACGGTTGGCGGCACCGCGTTGCCCGAGCCCTGCACAGCACCTCCTCGCCTCCTCGCACACGTTGCTCTGCACAAGCTTCCCAGCCCGCTGGCTGCCCAGACTCCGTGTGCGGTTCCTCCAGACATTCCCCCCGGAGCACCCTGAGCTGTTCTGAGGCTGCAAACACATTGGCGGGGCGTTCCGCTTAGGGGACCGTCACAGCGCGCTGGCCGCGGCACCTCGCTGCCACCATGGTCTACGTTGGCGCTTGGTGTCAGGCACGCCACGCGTCGCAGCTGCCACCATGGGGGATTCCGCGTGATGTGGAGCCACAGGCCCCTGTGAATCTTAACCGAAGAGCAAAAAAATTAACCTGAAGATTTCCCTGGACAAGATGTTCTCGGACAAGATCTCACCGAGACTTGGACCGTTGGCTCCGTCGCTCCTCCCTCGGCTGTATTTGTGAGTCCGTACTGAAGAGCGGATCAATGGGATTTTCCAAGTAAAACCCAAACACTTGGAGCTTTTTCCACTGAGAAAAAAGCTGTATGGCAGCTCCTCCAGAGCCCAACTGCAGCTTCCTAATTAGGTGCTAAACAGACTATGAATCACAGTCGAGCATAATGTTGGCTACATACAAACCACGCAAACAACATAAGTTCCCAGCTGAAGTGTTTCCTTTGCATCCAAAATAGTTATCCAGAACGGAGGCTGAACGAACACATCCCCTGGCAGTGCCGCCACAGGACAGCCTGCTCATTCCCAGCTCTCCCAAGTTTTCTAAGGTGCTTTAGGAGACGCGGAGCTGCAGCTGCACCCAAGGTGTTAGTGTTGGCTGGAGGCTTCCTCTCCCCGTGGCGCGCAGCTTTGCCGACGCGTTCCGCGGGACGTGCAGGGGCTATTGCGTTCCAGAGCAGTAAAGGAGGGGAAGCTTCACGCAGTGACCGGCGTCTCCAGGAGAGGAC
Organism: Tinamus guttatus; assembly: GCF_000705375.1. The sequence continues at coordinate 30,470 of NW_010584845.1, read as the reverse complement.
ACGGACGCGAGATCCCCTCTGCCAAGCCTGGCTCAGAGCCTAAACCCAGTGCCAGACCCCGGCCAAGGCCCAGCTTGCTGCCTCAGGGCTCGCTGCCCGCTGATTATCCCATTTAACTTTGGCATGGACAAAGGCAGAGCAGACAAGGGCCTAAACGGGATACCAGTGGGACTAAAATGAGATGGGGAAAAAAAAACACCCTTCTGGCAGCACAATATCAGAAATACCGGCACCACGTGCCAGGTGCATGCAAAGTGTTTCCACAGCAATTAGTTCCATTCCCAGCTACATATTCTTATCCTTAGGACAGGTCTCGCTGCTAACTGTTGGTTCATTCATTAAGTTATTCCTTTAAAGAGCATTCAAATAAGCTAATGACAGAGGCAGAGAGGCCTCACAGAGGAGGATGACAAGGATGGAGAACACCGGGGAGGCATCTTCATAACGTGTTGTTTCTTCCTGGCGTGTGCACAGGGATTCTGCAGAAGGCCAAGAAACACCCGTCCATCGCGCTCCATAAGCGGAGACAAGGGGGAAGTGTCAGCACAATCTCTAGTCCCTTTACTAAAATCCTATCAGGTATCGCAGAGCTGCAAGAGCAGAAACCCCAGCACAGCGGAACGTACAGGGGAATTAAAGAGGGAGCCTGCCTAGACCATGGGATACAAAACATGCTGCCACACAAACACAAACCTGCTGGCGAAAAGCCCTGATCCACCTCTAAGACAGCTTCTAAAGACATTAGTTGGTGCACAGTGCTCATTTGCTGTAATCCTCATTTTCCTGGTAATTCCCATGCGTTACGCTGAAGCAAAGCAGATGCACAGAGAGTTCTCCTTTAATAGCAGTAATTCTGCAGAGCAGCTTTTATGAGGTCCTTCTATACATTAGAAAAATGTATTTAAATGTATGATTGAAAGATAAAGATTTTCCCTCTTAGCTTCTTTTAAGACGATAAACCTACTTATCTGAAGTATTTGCCACCATAATTCAATTCGTGGAGGCTGGGGAGACGTCCTCCCAAGTTTTAGCTACGAGTTAGGATTTGGTGACCTAGAAATGCCATAAGAAAAAGTCTAGATTAGATTTTCTTCAGACAGCGATTTTGAAGCAGAGCTCCAGAGCAAGCCTAGAAGCGAGAAAGATCTGTAAGGAAAGGGCCCTTCTCTCCTTTCACAAGAGGGAGAGGAGCTGCCCCTGCCCACGCTGGGGCAGCTCGGGTGAAACGCTGAAATTTCACATTTCTAGTACTACGATAGAAGGGAATGACTAAAAGAAAACTGCCATCGTTTCATATGAGGAGCCCAAAACTCAACTACGGGGAGAGAGAGCAATTCTGAAGTCCTGATTCATACAAAACCCCAAGTCAAAAGTAAAACAGGGTAGAAAACTTCTAGTCTTCAGATAATATTAAGTGGTAAAAGTGAGACCTCTGTCTTAAAAGCTATTTTTGCCTCTGCAGAAACATGTTTTGTTCTGAGCATCACCTCCAAGATCGGGGAGCCCCGTTTTCCAACACAAAGAATTTACGGCCGACTCCTAAGGAAACGCAGTGACTCCCCACTGACGTTCAACTGGCTTCAGGACAGCCAGGGAAGCTGTATAATAATTTCCTTGGAATGATTTACAGCACCACTAGCAAGCTGTGACACTTGCAGCATAAGCAGATAAGTAAACTCCCTGGTCAGGAGAAGAACAAAAAGCAAAACCCCACATAAAAATGCACAGAATTCCTAGCACGAGCTTCAGCTCAGCAAATAGTTTAAAGATGCCCTCAAGACACTCCGCTCTGTTTGCACAGAGGCACCACACTTAGGCGGCTCATCAGAAACCAGCCCTCCACATTAATATTTAATTGGGAGGAAAATACCGTAGCTGTGGAAAAATCCCTGGGTCTGAATACGGTAATTACGCTATTACCTAAACTGTAATTTTGATTCCCTGCAGCAAGGCAGGAGTCCACGGGCACCGGAGCCTCCTCGGCTCGTGCTGCACGCGGCTCCCGCGCGCCCAACGCGCCGGGCACGGGGACAGCGCTCGGGCTGCTCTTGCAAGAGGATCGATGGGCTCGACAGTGCTGAGCCGGCTCACGGCACCTCGATGCACGTGAGGCGAATGCAGAACCTGGAGGCGCCTCGTTGGAGCTGTGTGTGCAGCATTTCAGAGGGAAATGACGGCCCGGAGAGCAGGAGGGAAATCAGTGTGCCAAAAACTGCACACGTACTGCCCATATGCTCATATACTTCTGCGTGCACCTCTCTACCATGTGTATTTGAGAACATGACACAAAATTATCCATAAAGCGTTAACATTTATCAGCTGTTTAAGTCGGGGTTGCAGCAGAGCCAGTAAATCAGAGCCCAATCCCCCGAGCTCTCGCCATGGCAGACGGGCTGGAAGGAGGAAACGCTTTTAGCAGCACCCTGGCTAGAGGAAGGGCTGCACGGCCCCGTCCCCGCAGGGCCCGGGCGATCCGAGCGCGGCTCGGATCACAGGAGCGCCCAAGGGAAGCGCTCCCGAGAGCCCAAACCCTCCGTGAAGAGCTGGCACGAACCGCTGCGCGTCCCGGGCTGCCCTGCCGCGCGGCTCCGCAGCGGCCTGCCGAGCTCGGCTCCTTCCTGCTCACTCTGACTTATTTCTTATGAAACTGGATGCAGCGCCATCACCTCTCATAGTCTAAAACCTACAGGAAAGGAAGAAACGGGGTTTAAACCATTCGGGCTGATCAGAGAACTGATTTCAAGTGTTCTGCCAGTGCAAATATTCAGCCATCCAGTGAGGAAAGGCAGCTCTGTCCTTGTCACGTGCCGGTACATTCGATCTCACCTCGCTTCTCCTTATGGCTACAGGCCACCAACCCGTTACCCCTGTGCTGCATCTTGCTGCTGCAATTAACACTGAAATTAGACGATACCGCAACATTAAAGTATGCCAAAGGGATTCCCAAATCTCACTTATTTTCAAGGCACTCAAGAGCCTTGGCTAGAACAAAGATGATGTCTTGAAAAGGAAAGCCAGACTAGACAAGGCTCTCCCCACATACACAGCAGCTTTGATGACAAAGCTGAAGTTTCTGGGACAGGAGACATCCAGGACCTCAAAGGTCAGAGCTGATCATGAACATTATCATCTCCATAGTCAAACATATATATATTTTTCATCTCAAACAGTGAAAATTAAGCACAAGCTCACACAGGACAACCTATTCACATCCCTTAATATGGCCACCTGTAAGAATAGGCAAAAAGATCACAGAGAATAAAGCGCAGCAAGAGCCACTGTAAAGAAAACAGCTGCCCAAAGACCTGCCCAGTGTTTAACGTCCTGGAGACCTGTGGAGAGGTGTCAGGAATAACGCAAGAAAAGCCTGTGTTCATTAAGACCAAATATCCTTTCCTCAGCTCTGTTTAAAATGCATGCAGTGGCACTCAATGATCCTGAAGGTCTTTTCCAACCATAACGGTTCTATGATCCCCTGGAGTACGTGGGCAGCGGCCTTCCCTGGCTGGACAGCACCCAAGCCCCCTATGCAGTGCAGTCAAAGACTGGGCAACTTTTGTCCTGAGGAGCAACCTCGCACAGTTCACAGTCTCAAGCTACCAAAGTCCCATAGACAAAATGGATTTTGAAGAAACACGACAGCTTCATACAAGCCCGATGTTATACGGAGGATTACGGAGGTAGGAAGCTCCTTGGAGAAGGCGGTTGGGTACAGAAGCGACGCCGGCCACGAGGAGATGCACACACCACCTCCTGCCCTGGATGTTGGCCAGTCCGCGGGACACAAGGATAAAGTGATTAGCGGGAGCTTAGAAGAAAGCACCAGAGTGAAGGCTGGTTCGAGGAAAATTTTTCTGGACAATTCGTATCCAGAGGGCACGGGGGTGGCTGCACCTACACAGACGGAGGTATCCGGGTGCTGCTCACCTCCAGCAGACGCCGAGTCCATCCTTCCCTGAGCCTGGGCACGACCCTGCCCGTTCCAGGGCACATTTCGCAGGCACAAGCAGCGGAGCTCTCTCTTACACTACACAAGGTCGATGCAGAAAGGTGAGCTTTGCTTTTTACAGCAATGATGATCAATTATTGAGTGATATAATCCTCCCAGCCTGCAAAAAGGAGCTCTAGGTGACCTTGACTGCCAGTGTCTGCCATGCTCACCATAGAGCCCAAACCACTTCAACCTGTTCTTAATGCTCTCATGGCTTTACTACACCAGTTTAACAGCACCATCATCAGCCTCTACAAAAAGCTAAGAAAACCCTCCAAGAAAAGACTCCTGGTACGAATACAAGTTCCTGCAATCTGTTCAAGTCATTTTCCCCTTGCACATTTCCCGTAATCCACCAATATGAAGAGTTTTGCAAAGACTATGGAGCTATAATATAATTTTATCTCTAACGTACACCAACTGATGAACTTTAATCACCGCGCGGCTCCCTCGGCGGATGTTTCTGGCTCTCCAGGGTGACATTTCGCCGCAGCACCTCAGGCCTGGTTGAGCACAGCAAACACCTCTGCACGAGCAGGGCTCGGGCCTTCCCCCGGCCCCCAGCGCAGGCTGCTTCGGAGGTGGAGGGCGCTGCAGATTGCGGAGTGACCCAGTTCACTCTTGCTGAGCAGCTCCCCCAGGGAGAACCATCTGCTGTTGTCCTAATTTATTCCATTAGTCACAGCCCGATACAAATCGCATTAACCGCAACAGGGCGGTATTAGTTATAGGACTCTCCACACAGCTCATTCAGAAATAATCACGTTACGGTCATCTGCGCTCCAACTCGCCATATTAAGCAACAAGCACTTCAAAAATCTCCATTTGCAACTTGTGGGCAAATTGTCCTCGAGAAAAGGCTACCTGAGGGCCGAGCAGTGCCATCAGTGTGGTGCTGATGGTAACATTTCCACGCTCGTCCCGCAGGATTAGGAATTAGACTCAAAAGGCAGACGTTTTACGAAGGTCCTTAACACACACGGACTGCAGGACAGCCTGTGCTTGGAGAACATGGGAAGGGGAAGCAAATAAACTCATGGGGAAAAACAAACAAACAATAAAGGACGTATGATGAGCTTGTTTTTAAATTAACCATCAAATTTAACCCAGCTCCAGACGGCACAACATCCAGATTTGTTTCCTGGCACACCTGAAAGGACAAGGGCTTCAGTTTTATTTCCGATAGTTTTAGAGGGGCCTGGCTGTCTTCATGAGCTCTGCACAAGAGAGAAGCGGCTATTCCAGATGTCAGGGCCGCTGGAGTCCCCTTTGCGGGACATTTGCCATCTCCAAGTGCAGATTTGCCTCCTATCCACTCTGCCCCATTCGGTGTGGGGCTGGAAAAGGCTGGCAGAAGGGTTGAGTGGCCTGTTACTGCTTTATAAAGATGCCTTCAGTAGCTAAGCACTATTTTAAAATCAAATTATCAAGTCTTTGAGAAAGGTAAGTCGTATGTAGAACTGTACTCATCTGTACTCATCATACTGTGTTAGGAGAGACAAATTAAAATAGAAAGGGGTTTCACAAGGTGCTTTCACTTTACAGAGAGTTGCAAAATGTTATGCTTTTACTCACTATAGTGATGAATAAACAATTTGTATGTGTCAAAGTTCAGGATAATGAACTTCATACCAGAGTATCTACTGAGTAATTTGATTGAAAACCAAATGAGAGCTTGTAAGTCTGGTGGTGTAAACGTACAGGAGCAGAGCCGAGACACTGTCACGCTGCATGCAAGGCTACCATTAAACAAAATGTTGTTCTCCTGTCTCCAGCACTGTGGACAGGGTACTCGGAGCCACAAGTTCCCCAGAGCAACGAGGAATGTTACAGGCTTAACGGAAACATAAAAAGCCAATAAAACCAGTGAGCTCTATCATAACCATAATGCCAGAAAGGCAGCATCATCTGTTCTAACCCCTCTAATACCCACAGAATTGGTATAAAAATTTTCCCTTTGGTATTCTTGCTCACTCAACTTGTATGTATCCCAAGCGAGGGCACTTCCACTGAGCCAGAAGAAGAAGAAAAATTGTCAAAAGTGAAGCTGATCTTAAATTCATTACAGCAGTGCCAAGAGGTAATAACCCTGCAGCAAGCAGAGGCAGGGTGACCTGTGCCACTCTCTCCTCACCATAATCCCCGTTTTCTGTTGGAGGTGAATTGAAGGTTATTGTGAGTCAGAAGGAAACGGCTGAGAAACACAATTCAAGATATTTCAGCATTTTGATAGCCAGCCTACCGATCTTCTCCGGCTCATCTGGACCTGTTCCGGCAATGCAGCTGCTCTCCAGGCCATATGTTGGATCCACCTTCCCAGAGGCTCTTGCTGCCTCCTGTACTTTCTTTACGTGAGCTTCGACTAGCTCCAGGGGTACCTCCTCTCTGACTCGAGAAAACTCCTCTGTTAAAAAACGCACAGAAAATGTTATGGAGTATTTCATGGCAATTTAAAAGCAGTTTTGAATTTCTCAATGGGCAATAAAACTCATGACAACATTAATTCTCACATCCATTTTCAGTTCCCACTTTCCACCTTAACTAGTGAATTTTCCTCTCTCAAATGTGGTGGGAGAGAATCTCTTCCCAATTACATAATTTGTCTTTTACTTGGAAAACGTGGAAAAAAAAAAAAACAGAAATAATCAACAAAGAGAGAGGTGACTGGAACTATTCTGGCCAGTTTCTTGGAGGTCATTCCTAGCTGTGACTGATTAGGCAGCACAGGCACAACTGCACAACAGGAGGTTTAGCACTGAGCATTTACATAGCTCAGAAAGCGACAGCAGTCATGGAAACACCAGCGCCTTAAGTGCTGTTAACAAACAATATTTGGTCAGTGAGCACAAAAGGAGAATGGGAGCAGTCCATAGATATCCAGGGGCTTTTAAGAGAGACTCTAACTTGTCTGCAAGTTGGCAGTTTCGGTAACAACAGAATGCAAGACTGGGCATTAGTAGACCTGTTTTCTGCATACTTGTGTTGTTTGTTTTTCCCCATTTATCCCCCTTCCAGGGGAAGCTCCACAAAGCAGACGGTTTTAAGAGTGGGTGAACACAGAGCTCGCGCTTGTGCAGACAAGGCCATACCTAGCGCAGCCTTTGCTGCGGCGGACGCCACGCGGGGATCCACCACGGAGGCCAGGAAGGCCACGGTGCTCATCACGGGGTTTCCAGACTGGCTGAACGGCACGGGCTGGTAGGCCAGCGGGCCCAGGGACGCGTCCGAGTTCTCCAAGTAGGGGTCCTCGATCGGCAGCCTCAGGAAGTGAAGAATACACTCGTCCTGAGTGCGGCTCCCCACGTGCTCCGAGACTTTGTTCCAGTCATCTTTGTACATCTCCAGAGCCTGCAAAAGATGAAGGTTATTGTATACTTCTTTATGAACTTCTTTACGTGAAAGACTTTTTCAGTACTAATCATTTTGGGGAGGGAACAATAAATTAGGATCAGACAACTATTTAAATCCTGATTTTCCTGCTAGCAAAATTCTGCAGAAGAAATATGACCTACCCTGCTGGGATGACAGTTAAATTTAAGCTGAAGGCATCATCAGACAAATTTCATGTTGTTACTGTATCAAAAAATTGTCAGAGGATTTTGAATCTGCTAACAGCATTTGCACAGTTATCGTCTCCCCACCTTGTTTTCACACACAAAAAAGGTTAAAGGGAACTAAATTTGCTATCTTACCAAGCCTCCCTACTACTTTTAATTCCCAAAACTACTCTCTGCCTCCTCCTGAGCGTTGTCTATGTTCCCTCTTGTATGTGCTAAATACTCATCTTGCCCTAAAGAGCCTAGCATGTTATTTCACATGTCTGTACTACTTCGCACAGAAGTCCAGTTTTCAGATGCAACAAATGTTCTGCAAACTGAAACAGCATCAAAATGATGCACCAAGAGACAGAAAGAAAGAAAAAAAAAACCAGTAACATTCTCTGCTATGAAGCTAAAAGCAAATGGTTTTCTAAGGAATATTAACCACCCTGATTTACAGCAAACATTCTGGTCAACAAGTCATCATCATGCAGACAAGCTGCCTGGTAAAGTGAGGACTTACATTAAAATCAAGGATTTGATTCTGAGTTTTATCCATCTCTAAATGGAAGAATGGTACTCAAGTACCTTAACTTCAGTAAAACTCAAGCGATTTAAAGATTATGAGTTAGGGAAGTTCTGACAGGAGTTTCTGAAAAGGTAACGAAGCAGCCCTGTGCAAAGCCCAGATAACGTGTCCTCTGGCCGAGGACGCTGCCGCGCTTTGCAGGGCGCTGCTGGCAGCTCTGGCACCTTCCAGAAGGCAGAGACGCCATCCTGCTCCCTCCCACTGTAACTACTTGTGACAGCTGAGCTTCCCAACGCACATCTACGCATGAATGTTAAGGACAGATGAAGCTCATGGCTGTCCAACACTTGAAACACATTTCCATAGTCTGAGAACTACCAGCAATCTCAGTATTCAGGGTGACACGCAAGACTGACTTTAATTTCGGCATGCACAGCCTTTCATCCAATAAAAGGCAGAACCGGAGCTACTCAGCTGTCCTGTGTCAGGTATCAGGACGAGGGTCTATCTGACGTGTCTGAACAGTCCCTACAAGCACAAGAAGTTGAAATGCTGGGTGCTTCCATGTTAATTATGACAAGCAGAACAGCAAAACCAAGCGGGGCTCCTGTGACAGGAGCTCCCCAACCCGGGTACGGACATTTCCACACAACACATTTCAATAGACACAACGCTTCTGCATTCAGAAGACACGTGCCTGCAGGACCATATTAAACCAGTCTTTCCCATCAGCACTAAAAGCTGACTTCACCAGCCAACATGAGAAGTGTTTTAGTGTTTTTGCAGCGGAAATACTATGAGCTCTTCCAAAGCAAACTCATCCACCCAAACGTGGTACCGTTGCAAGACCTGCCTCTCGAAAGGTGACCGGGGAAAGATGCAAGCTGAGAAGCATTTTCAAAATGTGAATCAAACTAATGAAACGTTCGGCAAGTTAAAGACAGGAGTGCTGGAGATCCAGGAGGCAATTTCAGCTCCCTGCTATTAGTTCTGTGCCACCACCCATCTATTTTTAATTACACTAGCACATTAGATCAGCTGCCTTGATTTTCCTTTCTGTTTTTTTTAATGGCAGTGCAGTGGGTTTTACACATTCTCCTTCACTACTGGCTATTTTTCTGTTGCACTAAGGCTCACAGTAGTTGTCCTTACTATAAATAGCCGAAAAATACTCTTCGCTCTGCAAGAATAGTACTCCATGCAGACACAGAGAAGCGGGGGCAACAAAGATGATTCTGGGAGGGAAAAAGGATTATTTATTTATTTTTAAATTTTTTTTTACACTTTCCCCCCAGTCATTCAGTCAACAGGCAGAAGGACAGTAATTATTTCAGAAAAGATTTATTCTTTGGAACTTCACTGCATATATTTGCCCAAAGCTACCCTGAGGATTTAATTGGATAGAGCTGGCTCGTTATAGTTGAATTACTTATGCTTGAACTGATATACTCTCTTTACTGATTTATTTATAGGTTAAATCCAAGAATGAAGAACAAATAAGAGCTGTTAGTTTAAACTCCTGTTAAATAAATTTGCGAGTTTAAGACTCAAATTTTTGTTTTTTTTAATGAAAAAGTATGCAAAATAATTATTTCTTTACCTAATTATTTCATTAGGCTATTTTTTGCCATATAAATGACTAGGTTACATATATACAAAAGAATTAATTTTAAATATCAATACCAGCAAGCAAAGAAATCAGTGTATTGAGATACTGTCTTATGTTTGCACCGTGCAAGAACATCACAGACCACATCTCAACTGTTCTCACTCTATAAGCATATTTTTTCATAATCCGATATTAAAATGTGGGCTAAGCAGCACGCACCAATCTAACACGATAAAAAAAATTGGGTTATCTAATGAACGTGCTTCCAGAGCCAAGGAGCCTGAAACAGTCTGCTGCTGCTCAGGTATGGTTTACAAAAGCGCAGCCATATGTGGCACTGGGAATTGAATTTTGTCAAGCAATTTCACAATCTGTTGTCAGTGCTTCTCCTCTTGAACTTCATTAACTACTGAACAATTTTACTGATGCAGGTAAAGTTGAAGAAGCCAGAACAGTCGCACACAAGAGTTCCACCTTCTTTATGCTCTCCGCGAGGACACCAGATCTGAAGAATGGGAAGCTCTGCCTGAACACGAGGAAGAACTTCCTTGGTGTGAGGGTGCCCGAGCCCTGGCACAGGCTGCCCAGAGAGGCTGTGGAGGCTCCTGCTCTGGAGATCTCCAACCCGCCTGGATGCGCCCGGGTGCCCCATGCTCTGGGTGTCCCTGCTGGAGCCGGGGCTGCACTGGGGGGTCCCTGGAGGGCCCTGCCAGCCCCGGCCCTTCTGGGATTAGCATCTCCTGTGTAATGAAAGGCCCCTCTGCCCGGAAAGATCCATTCCCAAGTTTATGCGGCACGTTTTAGTCCTGGGTTGCAGATACAAATTAGATAGAGCTGAACCTCTGAGGGACTTTGCATGCAGTCCCGTCAGTACCCAGTGTTACTGCCATCTACTCCTGGCAGTTGCCCTCTTCTGGCCATGACTATCCGAGAATGACAGGATGAAGTTTGGAGGACACCTATAAAAATTCTACCAATTTCAAAAAAACATAACCAAGAGAGACAAACAAGCATCATACACACCTAGATATTCAGACACTTCTCTACTCCACCTAAATGAGCTGGTCTCCAGAGGCGACCTCCCACTACAAACTTTGCTTCTCTTATCCCATTTCCATAAAAGCATGGGAATGCCATTCAATTCTGCTTCAAACAAAACGACTAACCTATGTAAAGATTTTTAATATGTGTAATATCCTGTATGTTGCAGTTTCCCAGCTTTTATTTTTTTTTCTCATGAACTTACCTCTAATAGCAGCAGTGTCTCTTGCTCTGTCCATTCTCTTCCAGCACTTGCACCTTTACTCTACAAAAATAATACAGGAAAATTTGTGAAATTCAGTTTTCTTTGTACAGTACTTAAAAATGCATTAAAAAGGAGAAGGGAAGAACCTGTTGTGATTTAGTGCACGCAGACAGCTGGCTACTCTTCACAATGCTCGTACTCCAGTTAACCCATACCTGGTCATGCCCTGCAGTGGTTCCATGATTTCCTACCTAGCTAGAGCACATATGGCAGTGTATCCCTACAGTTTTCTAGGAGTAGTTACAGAGTCCATCCTCCCAACAGGTCTAGGGGACCCCATGACTTCTCTTTATTCCAAACCAAAGTTTTAGTACCCTCTTCTCCTTGGTACCAGCTATCTTCACTTACATGTACAGCCAGCAGAAGCTTTCCTAAATAATAATAATAAAAATAAAAGCTGAGGAGTGCTGATGGGCTTCTGGTCAGCTTGACTGTGAAATGCAGCCAAGAGCAGGGCAGTCTGCACAGAGCAGGCTGCGTTCGCGCTGCAGGACACCGGTGGTTAGCGGACAAGGAATATCCAGCTACGATTCTTGCTGGCCGGGGAGGTGCTGTCACTCAGGCGAGGCACCCTCAGACACCATCAGTTTAAGGGCACCTTTCTCAGGAATAGGCCTTATGCCAACAAGGCTTCACACCCACCAAACCTCTGGTCTTGCTTCCAAGGCAGATTGGCTGTATGAAGTACATAAGGGTCTCCCCAAAAGACAGATGTGACCTAAGTCAGCAACTTCAACAAAATACCTCAGGAAAATGAGAGCCTTAACGGATGAGATAAAGCCCAAAGTAGTTACAGCAAGGTAATCTGCATATTTATCAAATACTTGCCCCGAAGCTTACCTCTCCCAAATCTATAGCTTGGGGAAGATTCCTCAATTTCCTAGAAGTTGCAAAACTCTTGCAGAAAATTTCACCCCAGAGATTACGAACACCCTGATTTATTACATGGCAAACGGACAACAGAGGTATCGTCACCCAGACCAGATGCCTCCATTTTAAAGTCACTCCAAAAGGAAAAGGGTTATCTGGAATAAATACTATATCCTATCCCAAGGTGCATTTCAAACAGATCATTAACTCATAGAGCTCATCAATAAAAGTGAGCGATCCAGAAGCTGATCCCATCTCAGACAGGCTGCTGCGAGTGGCCGTAACAGAATAGTTAAAGATCTTGCTTAAAGACCTCAGTTTCTGCACTGAGTCATCTGCTGGTTTGTTGATTCTGAAGCATCCAAGTGCAACAGGTGATACCATAACAAGTGTCTGAAGAGTGACAGGATCGACTAGTGTGGAACGAGTGTGTGTCTTTATGGCTGTAAAATCAGGTAACCAGCACAACTGCAAGTGTAGTATCTTAGTGTCCTACAGCGAGATGGAAAGGTCCTAGAGCAGGGACAGAGGAGGAACACAAATATGTCACTTCTCTAGCGGGGGAGAGTTTTCAGGGAAACCTCAGTAACAGCCCAGGATGGGAGGGTGGAGGGTGAAATCCAAACATCCTTGCCTTTGCCAAGGTCTTTTTTGAATAAATATCTGTGCGAAGCCCAAAGTTCTGCAGATCAGTAGGCTTTTCTTTGTTTTTCTCAGGAAAACTCAACATCTGCTGAGCAGCTGGAACCTGTGGGAAAAAAAAATTACAGGAAAAAGGTCAGGATTTGAAAGTTATTCCGAGTTTGCTGACAAATGTTGAATAGAACACAGAGCACATATAAAGCCGAACGTGACTCTATAGAGATATCTCTACTTAACATCACTAGCACCCAATGACAGCCAAGCTCGCAGAGTGCTAAGTGTATCATCAATCTCCACTGTGAGAAGGAGTAAAAATCTGATTACCTGAAACTATCAACTTGGATGGCCAAGAAAGAAGGGAATTTTTCAGCAAAACATGTCTAAATTACTCTAGGGAGCTGCTACATGACGCTGGCTGGAGCCACAAACACTCCAGAACGGAGGCAAACATCGCGGCGGGGCTCACCTGCGGAGTGCGGATGTGCAGGGGCATGAGCCCGGAGGGGGTATCAGCAAGCACGTTGAAGTGAGGAGTAGGCGGGGGGCCCATGGCCATGGGACGGCTTTCTGGGTCCACCTGGTAGTTGATGAGACCCCACTGCTCCAGAAACGCGTGGACTCTGCGGAACAACACGACCAGTTAGAACCTTATCAGCCAGAGCCTGGCTTAAGCTTGGCCTTGCAGAAAGGAAGCAAGGGAAGTTTTAAGAACAATTTCTGGATCAAATATAAGTTTGGAATCCCTTATAATACTTCACTAATTGCAAACAGCAATACGAGTCACATTGCATGAGCTTTATGCACACTTAATCACTTCATATTAGATAAAATGTGACATTTTCAGCTACAGATAACAGAACTATTACTTAATTCAGGCAAAGCAAAGCTAGGGCAGCAGACTTGAAACCATTTGCAGACAATACATGAATTATGAGGGCTGTCACAAGCGCTGTTCTGCCTCCCCCATCTAATACCTGTTCCTCACTGATCTGCGCTTAGCAAGTTCCAAAATCCCAGGGCTCTGCTGTGCCTCACAATTTAGGACTATCAGAACAGGTAGAGCAGACAAAACTGAGCAGCAAAATAGGAAATTCTGAAGTATGCTCCACATTATCAAGTAAACTGCAGAATCCAAGCATCACTGAGTAAGTTAAGAACCTGCCAGCATGGTTCAGTAAGCACAATATTATAAATGAAGGATGGCATAAAATCTTCTGGTTACTGTAAGAGGGGAAAGCGGTGTGTTAGTCAGAAGCACGAGGAATGCTGCTAAAACATTTCTTAGCATAGTGGAGTATTTTCAGTTACGACGAGGCTGCTCTTTCTGTCGAAGCAAAGGTGCTGACCAGGAGACCAGGCTTTTTCCTTACCTCATGACAGCACACACATCTCCAGTCAGGTTCCTTCGGCAAGCAGTGCTAGTCAAGTACTCCTGAGGGTTTAACCGATAGGTGTCAATCATGAAGTTGCGGTAGGCCAGGTATCTGTAAGACAATTGAATCAGAGTTACTGTCATACATTGATGTTTAAAATTCGGAAGTGTATATTTTAGGCAAGATATAAGCAGAGAGACACTGCAAAGACATGTTCGGGTCAAAATCCCATTCACAGTTCTGACCAAATTACATTTGTAGGTTCCTAGAAGTTGTTTATGGGACTAGGTGTTGTTTCTCGTGTAACATTCAACATGGAGAAGCCCAAGAGGGAGCATCCTCGGAGAGAACTATGTTGCCACCTTCGTGAGGATGGAGCTCTTAATGTGGTCCTAGCTGCAGGAACGGGGAGTATAATACTTGTTAATTAAGGCAACATCACTAAGTGAAGAGAGTTAAGCCTATAAGACACAAATATATCTAAAGTTTATCCTGAAGGGAATCTGTTCTGAACAATGACATGACTCATCAGCTAAACTTGTTAACAGCAACAACGACAGTCAACTAGTATTTAGATAGGAACCCTCCTGAGACATTCTTGAACCCCCTAGGCCTTCCTGTCACAAGAATGAACCTCTGTGAGCTTTAAGAAAGGCATTTTGTCTAGCCTGAACACTGAAGCTGCAGGCATATTCACACGGAAGCTTTTACTTCATTAAGAAAAGAACCCAAAACCAAGACTACCCACTATGCCTACAGTACCTGAACAGCAGCAGAAATGCATCTGCAGGATAATCTAGAATTTATTTAGAATTTATTGGAGAAGCACCTCCAATCTGCCTCCTCTGGAGACAAGCCATGGCTAGCAGATCACTGACTAGGTGACAAGGTTTTGATTTCAGGTGCAGAAGGAAGCATGGGGCTCCACAACTTGAGACCGACCACGGCAGCAGCAAACACCCAGTACTTAATCCAGCTGTGTAACCAAAGTGCGACCCGTGTTCCTTCACTTGTCCCCAAGATAAAAAGCAACCACAGGGTCAACATCAGGCCTTTGAGAAATCTCTTTAATCCATGTTTTAGTTTTGTTCTGAATAACAGTTTACTGTTATATATTCAGAGAAGGAGGGGAGATAAACTTCCACTAACGCCATTCGAGGCTTGCAGGGCAAGCTGCAGGCGCTCAGCATACGCATTCTGATGAAAATCACTGTACCACATCCTTACATCTATTAGATCAAAAATTAAACATTCTACATATGGAAAAGCCTGTAATATTTCAATACTGTATTCAGCATTTTAACAGTGTTCCTGAAACAGTTTAAGTAAATGTGTCTGTATAATTTTCAATTAAGAACTGCTGAAGCTGTGCAGTAGATACCAGATCTAATAAGGGGATGAGATAGGTACAAACTTGGATCTAAATTTAACTGAGAAAATTCCAACCAAAATATATAAATAAATTCAGAATTAAAACTCACTAGATGGTTTACTACTGATATATATATGTGTGTATACATATACACACACACACACATATATATATATGTATGTATATATGTGTATATATATACACACACACACACACTTTTTCTTCCTGCAATGCACAACTCCAGCTCTCTGAAAGACAAAATTTTTCTATCTCAAACCTGTGCTAAATAAGACTCTTTCCTTGGCCGTCACCTGCTCTTTCAGAATCACACATCAGCTGCCCAGGGAACTAATAAACACTTAGGCCACATATAACCGAGGAAAATCCATTTGACAGCCTCCTGTAACAAACCTGCTGTTCTAACTCGAGTCTCTAAAATTCAGTGTGTAATCACAAGGGAGTAAGAAAAACAAGGAGGATCATAAGTTTCTATAATATGAAGAAAATGCAGACTTCTACAAAAGATGTCATGTACCACGCTACAGAAAAAATAGAAAGAGCTTTTTCAGTATTAGCTGAAGGAAACGCTTTTGTTTTTCCTGGATATCTACTGCTAGCTATTAATTAGATATCTCCAAGTTTTACCTATATTACAAGTGGCTTTACAAGCGTTCTGTGCTTCTTTCATGCACCAGGAGACAGTATCCAATTAACACAGGCA
The DNA here is from genome assembly GCF_000705375.1 of Tinamus guttatus. The sequence continues at coordinate 14,518 of NW_010584845.1, read as the reverse complement.
CAAATGATGTGACCACAGGATTCCTGAGCGCTCCTTTATCTTACTGAATCCATTTTGCATGTTTGACTTACATTTCTGGGGTCTTGGACTTGTTTTTCCCATTGAAGAATTCAGGGAGAGCACGACGTTCAATCACATGAATACTGCAAACATAACGCACAAGTCAGGGGCCCGAAGCTCAACATAATCTTCGAGTACTTTACAAACCCTTAAAATGCACACCTTGATGGAGTATTTAAAGCAAGAATTACTTTTTAGGTATCCTAATATTCTCACATGGCTGTCAAGAAAGCCTTCCTCCTCCCTAAGTCTTCTCTTGCCCCTCGGGCTTCCTCAGAGAGATGCTCCAGTCCCTTCATCATCTTCGAGGCCCTTTGCCAGACTCGCTCCTGTAGCTCCGTGTCCCTCTTGCCCTGGGGAGCCCAGCACTTGCCTTTGTTGAGCTTCATGAGGTTCCTTCTCCGCCTGTTTCTCCAACCTGCCTACGTCCCTGTGAACTGTAGCCCAACCACCCGGTCTATCAACCTCTCCTCTGAGTTTTGCATCACCTGCAAATTTGCTGAAGTCGAGCTCTGCCCCACCACCCACCCCACCAGGACTGGTGAATGGACTGGAGCCAGTATTGCCCCCAGGGACACTGCTAGCTACAGGCTTTATCATTCAGACACTTTCAGTCAACTTCACTGCCCACTCGCCCAGCTCACACTTCCCCGCACTTTCCCAAGAGGATGTTATGGAGGAGTGTGTCAAAGGCCACCCTGAAGTCAAGAGTCTGCGATCCCGGTACGATCATAGCCCTGAAACTGCTCACAGATCATAGCTTATCATTCCAGAGAGGATCCCAAAACAAAAGAAACAAGCACCCGGTATAATCAACAGCTTATCCTCCCAGCAAAAATCTGAAGCACATTTAAAAAGCCATCAGATTTCAGAAGCAGACAGCAACACAAGAAGAGCCTGCAAAGACTAGGGAAGTAGTAAAGTGAAATTAGTTTTCATTCTGTGAAAACCAGTGTAAAATATAAATTGTGGAGAAAGTAATTGGAATATCTATGCTACACCCCCTCCTGAAATTCTCTCCCTCACTCCTCACCTGTGGAAAATGCCCCAGGTCCACTAAGGAAGATTTTTAAATGGAAAAGATGCACTCGTAACAGGAGAGCTAGACCCAAATGGTGCTTGCTTTCAGCTCTCAGCTCGAGTTATTACAAAAATCAATCAACCTCCAAGACTAAACTTTCCTCCAATTCCAAATTAGTTTCTTACCAGTTGTAGTCAAACCATGATGCATAGCTTGGAATAATGATGTGGTTAGTTTGTTCTGTGACGTTATCTTCACCTGGATCAATTGATCGACTTTGGTCACCTTTGTTAGGGTCTTCATCTTCCTGTATCATCGGGGAAATATAATGGTTAGTAGGTTGCAAGAACAAAGATGGACACCTAAATTCTCAACCACCAAAAGATTAATCCAGAACAAGTACTCTTCCATCCTGGGAAGAATAAAGTTTTCTGTAGGACTTCTTTGGTCAACTGGGAAAGCCACAGAGATCAGAGAAAGTACAACCTGTCTTCTTAAAGTTAAAGAAAGTGTAAGGCTAATAGGGAGCTGTTTTACATAGCCAGTTTTCTCAGACCTCAGGGATGCACATAACCACAATTAAATCAAGCTTCATGTCCTGGTTATAAAGTCAAACGCACTAACCATAGTAGTCCATCTTTGCATTTCAGTTTAGAGCAATCATAAGCAATAAAAACAATAGCACTGATCCAGACTACTTTGCAAGCTGTTTGCCCAGCTCTTACTGTAATCTCCAGATGCTGACACTGAACTGTTATTACTCAAGAGTATTAAAAGAAGTCAGATTCACTGCTTTTCCTAGCCTTACTAGAAGACACTTGTCAGCTATAATTTCTTTAATAAAATTTATTTTCTGAAAAACTGCTTCTGGTTACCCTACATTCTTGCCTAGATAAGCTCACTTCAATCAATCCTAAAGGTGGTCCTGGGTGTTTCACTCTAGTGATGAAGACGCAGCAAGTTCAAACTGTAATTCTGTGTATTTGTGTACTTGTTTCCACTTGGAAGGTGCAAGTTCCCACGAGTTTGCTTGTATTGGGCAGCTTCTTTGTGCTTGGACTTGGTTCCTCCTGAAGGAGAATCACAAGGGCAGTAGAGCCCCACTCACTTGTAGGGTAGCATGGGGACAGGCCTGGCATGAACTGGGAGAAATCACGGGGGTGGGGAGGGAACATCCACCCTCAGCATGGACTCGGGCAGCAGGAAATATTGTAACATTAACAGTAGTTATCACTGGGTTTTAATCAACATCCGTTAACATGAGTGAGAAAAACAGCACTCGCTAAAGCTAACATGTTGAGTTCTAACAGGAGTTTAATGCTATTGTGCCCCTGCTGAAGCAATAAGAAGCAAACGTGGCCCAGACACTTCAGAGGACAGCAAAGTTGATCAGTGACACTGATTACTCAAGGACAAAAAAAAAGGCTTAAAACCTGGAAGAGAGAGGTACAGCTAAGAGTGGTACTATTAATCAATAAAAATAGATTTATTTTTACCAGTAGGGTGCTAAGGTGGCCTATGGGAGTCTGCTTGCAAATCCGACTGTTAAGCCAAAAAGACTAAATTTGATTATTTTGAGAAATACATGAAAAGCTTCAGATTTGGTGTCTCCACATAGTCCATATAGCAGAAGAATAACACACTCCACTCCTAAAATATTTACAGGGATTCCCTTGTGTTCCGTGTGGGGATTAGGAAGGAATTTGAAGGTGCAATGGATCTGAGTGCAAGATCACGCTGGATAACGACTGACGATGTCATCCACATCTCCAAGGCAGCATGCCAGGGCTGAAGCCAGCAGCCCCTCTAGCAGGGGTAACACGGGGGTATCTATCCTTCCAGCAGAGAGGACAGGAGGAATAGTTTTAGCAGTGATAGGAGCACTTTAAGTCAGGAAAAAAAATAGCTTGTTGGGGTGGGTGCACAAGAGGAGATATGAGGTTCTTCAGTTTCAATACTGTCAAGAGCAGAAATACAGTTAAAAATCTGAGCAGACAGGTAGTGTTGTAGCAGCTGCTGGGTAAGCACTTCACATACAGCTGGAGAAAGGAGACAGCTCCAGGCGCAGCATCAGGATGGCAGAGCGGGCAGCTCTGGTTCAGAAATTCTTCTACTATCCTGAACAGGCCGCTGTAGAAGGAGATCCGACCTCGACATCATCTCCAAGGAAGGGATCTTCAGAGAGCTGGCAGGGCCAACTTGAACTGGCCAGCAAAGTAAAACTAGCCTTTTGGTTTTACTAAAACATGTGATATTGTTTTTAACAGGATTCAAACTACATTCTCTTAAGCTAGTGGGTTGTTATGAAGGTGAAGAGTCATCTTACTTGAGCCAATAACATCTGCATAGTTTTCTACTTAATCAGCTGAAAGATTACTATGTACAAGTGAGCAGCCACTACAGTGAGGACTTCAGTAAAACCAAACAGGACGAAGAAACTAGTGAATGAAGTTTTATAAGATTTCCAGGCAGAGGACAAGTCTTTGTTCACTTCTGTTGCTTTATAACACAAGCCTGTGTGTTCTTTGCAGCTTGAGATCCAGCACGGGTTCTCGTTCAGATGCAAAAAGATAGACACTCAAAGGTAGCATAAAAGAGTCATGACATGATACAGACTGTGTAAGAAACCCTCTGCTGCTATTTGAAGAGCACTGGTGTCGTAACAATCCTCACCTGAGAGTTTGAGCTGCTCCCTTTTTGAGGGAGAATGGCAGGAAACAAAAGCACTTCCAAAAACTAGAGAGCAAAAAGCCAATTTATTATGCCATAGAATGGTATTAAGGCTTCCGAGTGGCTTTTGTCATATATTCAGGGTAAATCCCCAAAATGGCTTAAACTCAGCCCTGCAGTCCATATTCATTGATGCATTGTAGTCTAATACTCATTGATGTATTGTAGCCAAGTGCTGTGAAGGCTTGGACGCCGAGTACGGATGTGCTTTGTAGGTTATAAAGGTGGCTGGATGTTTTGTACTAGCCACAAAACTAACAGATCACAGAAGCTGGAACAGAGAGGGCAGCCGTTTCCTTGGAAGGATGCTAACACAGGAGACACAGGATGTTCCGAGAGCAAACAAAACCGATGAAGGGCTCGCGTGCGTCAATAGCGTGAAGGAGTCATTCCTCACCATCAGTAGAGATCCAGGTGAGTGCACTGCATGCAGTGGCAATTTCTAAAGCTTCCTCTGCATTTTCAAGTTTTTTGCACAATTGTAACAGAGCAATACTTGATCTCTGTATCCTACTACAGGTAGCTCATGCTCTCCTTTGACTGAAGCACCAATTTAACCAGATCAAGAGAAACAAAACTGACTGTTAAAAATAATGCAGTCCCTAAAGAAAGATGTTAAGAGTCTTTGCTGGCAGCAAAGCATTGTCTTGAGGAACTGGATTCCCCTAAAGACAGCAAGAAATTGTACTAATCACTTTAGTGAGCTGACAATAGCTATAAAAAGTCCTTTGTTTCTTAATCCCCTTAACTTCCAACATCCTTCTCCCAAACTACATTTGTTACAGAGAAACACATGAAGGGCAAAAATAAACTTTAAAAAGCCCGTTTGACACAGATCAATTCTGAAAACACATATGCAAGGCAGATGCATGAGCTGAAATCTAGTAAAATTAGAAGTCCATCAGTATGGAGAGAAAGTCAGATGTTCTTGACAAATGTGTGAAACTAGGAACACATCCGAGGAGCTACATCTGTGCAGGTCTGCGACTGCACAAACCTAACACAGACGTGATCTGTGCTTATCTGCATGGCGAGGAAGCCACCTTACTAGGCAAGCTGTTACAAACGGATCCTGCTGCACAAACAAGGGAATTAAAAACAGAAGCTATGCAGGCAATTCTATTAAGTGATCAGGAAAGCTTCCTAGGGTCTAGATTTAGTGCTGAAACTGAGAAGAGTGTTTTAAAATCTCGTTTATTAAAAGTTACATAAATTTCACCCTGTCATTTCTTAAGCTAGATTAAGGTAGATTTCTTTATAATCATAGAATGCTGAAGGTTGGCAGGGACCTCTCGAGGTCACCCAGTCCAACCCCCCTGCACACACAGGGTCACCTAGAGCACGTGGCACAGGGCTGCGTCCAAGCGGGTTTGAAGATCTCCAGAGAAGGAGACTCCACAACCTCTCTGGGCAGCCTGTTCCAGTGCTCTGGCACCCTCACTGCTAAAAAATTTTTCCTTAAGTTCCTGTGGAACTTCTGGTGTTTCAGTTTGGGCCCGTTTCCTCTAGTTCTGTCGGTGGCCACCAGTGAAAAGAGGCCGGCCCATCCTCCTCACTGCCTCCCTTGAGGTACTTAAGCATTCCCAGCAGTGACCAATTTGATCTCATACACTACTAAACATTTCTGTTGTAAGCTACTGGATCAAGCTGATCTCAGTTTCCACCAAGCTCAGCTCAACACTGAATGGCTGTTGTTACCTTTCCTCCAGTTGTCACCGTCTCCTCATCCTGCTCATCTGAAAGGTAAAAACAGACAAACTAACAAAATGCATCTGTTCACTCAAAAGCCTCTCTAGCAATACCACGGCTTAATTGGAAAGGATATTTGCCCTGGGGGGAACTGAGGAGGGAAGTAAAATGGGCAGCACTTCATTAAGACAATCCCATCTTTATGCATGCACTCGGCTACCCCAGCAAGGGAACAGATAAGAACTGGAATACAGACCAACGATAATTAGAATTTTTCAACACTTGGGAATCCATAATTAATTACAGCCTGGCCCAGTGCCCTAGATGTTGTCTTGTTTAATAGGATGTGGGAGACTAGTCTAGATTTCTGATGCCAAAAGCTTAGCAAAGCCCAGGAAACCTGTGATTTACCTTACTCCTACTGTATATATATATATGTGTGTGTATATGTATATGTGTGGGTATGCATGCACGCATGGCAGGGGAGATGCCTAAGGAGAAACAGAGCCTCAAAGGGGAAATGAGCCAGTACATTCCACCTGGAATACATATAGAGACTAAAGCAGTTAAAGGACTGGAATTACAGATTCCTTTTAAGATGGAGAGATTTAAAGATATTTATTCTATTATCTGTAAACATGATTTTACTATAAGACACTTTTCTTTTACCTAGGTCTGCTACTGTTCCTCCTTTCACAGGTGTGTTTTCGCTGTCTTTCTTTGGGTTCACTACGAAAGAAAGCAAGATTGAAATTCTGATGAGTAAGCTAACAAGATACAATAATCTAGCATGCAGCAGCCAGACTATCTTACAAATAAACAGTTGGTTATTTTATTGGTCATATCTCTGCAGTTCAGAAGATTTCATCTGATCTCTGCAGTCCCAGTACAACAGATCGTTTGTTTGGTTTCTCTGCAACTGCAGCCCTGAGCACACTGCAGCCTTTATTCATGCATTCAGGGGATGAAGTTCTGTACTCCTCCCACCTGCATCACATTTAGCAGTTCTTACATGTCTCACATGTAAGTTCAAAACAGGTAAAACTGAACAGGACGACACCCAAAACAGTTTGGTGTTGGGGACCGACAAAAAGGAATTACATCTTACTTCTGATCTGCTCTTTACCCAGCAGATATTTTATAGAAATTGTATAGATAAGCACTTTTCTGAAAAGGATTAAGAACTGAATGCATCAGGCATGCGGTCAGTTTCCACTAATTTGATTTGGTTATCTTGGGTACTTGACAACTTTATCCTTTTGCTCCAGAAAACTCCATACTCGAAAATGCCATGATTTCAGCACACAGACCAAACCTAAAACATGCCTAATTAAACATTTCAGTGCATTTTCCTAAATGTATTTCAAAAACATGCAGTAGAAGGTGAATTTCTTACTCTTCTTAGCACAGTCCTAAAATCTGAATTATTGTCTAGCTAAAACTGAGATGGGGACAGATCATCCTACCTCAAAGCCACAGAGTATTCCAAGGCTTTGATAAAGTACATGCATATTTACACTATGCTGCTTAAGTGGTTGTTTTAAGACCCAAAAAATGCAGCCCAGACACATTTTACCATTTTTGGGAAGGACCACTTCTTCTATGTTGGGAACTGGTGTGGGGTCCTCCATGTCCTTAGTAAGATCTTCTTGTTCATCTTCTTCTTTTTGCCCTCTCCTTTTCCCATATAAGGCTGCTTGGCTACAAGAGAAAACACAAAGTCTCTGCCAGCTGCAAGCGTCACGAGGTTCTCGTCTTGCCTTTTGCCTTCGTCAAATCTCAGCTTTAAAGAATCGGGCCAAAATACCTTACGATAGCAAGAGTGCTGCAGAAAATGGTGCTGGCCAGTTAGAGAAAAAGCTTCTCTAAATATTATGAAGATGAAGTAACATTTAAGAGGATGTGAGCACCTTTTGCACTCTAATCAGCTTCTAACGAAGTACCACTTCAATTTCAAAAAATTATGGTTATTTCCCTTTTTTGAAACACTAGAGTAATACTCTATAAATTCTTAATTTCAAATCAAAATTGCCTCTAATATGTTGGCTGCACTTATATATTAGTGAGGTTCAATGGATTAGCAATTCACCTATGTGTCCTTTTTAAAGGTTTGATAAGGGCATCTACTGCGCAAAACAGGGCAGAGAAAAAAAGAGGTAGACCATTTCAAGACATACCTTTTCTTCAAAAAAGAAAGAAAAAAGCCAAAAACCACACAAATCTAACACAATCAAGTTGGTCTAGTTATTGAAAATAAGACATTTCAGGTTAAAAAAAAAGCATCACCTTTATTTTAGGCTACCTGTAATTAACAAATGCTAATATATTGCAGAGTCGCAACTGATGAGCGAGCTTTAAAAGCACCTAATTATGTAGACAAAAAAAAATTAATGCAGTGATTTTCAGGGCTTTAAAAAGAGTATGTGTACTATATGCTTGCATTAAGCGAACTAAACGAGTCTGAATCATTTTAGAAGCAGTAGTGCAGCTTTTCACTTAAGAAGCTCTATTCTCCACACAGTAATGAGAACCCTGCTGTTGAGACATAAGTAACGTGATGATTCGGCATCAGATTTTCCTCTACCTGAAAACAACAAACTTGTACAGCAGAATAGACATTTAGCATAGTGCACTATCAGAAGGGCACCAATTACTGTGGAAATAACGTGAGACAAGCGAGGAAGGAGAGAGACCTTCCCACAGGCACTTCTCAAGAGAAGCTACAGTCTCGCCTTCCCGAGCTGGACACTCACCCCTTCTTCCCTGTCTTCTTTCTCGATTCCACGGGAGTGGGAGGAGGAGAGGGAGAATGCTTCCTCTTCCTTGTACTTGCTGCCGCTTTCCTATCTCTTCTCTCTGGACTACGTACAGGCTGGTAAAGAAGCAAAGTTATTAGTTCCTCCCAAATACTACAGTTGCTGAAACATGGCAGGCTACAGTCTTTAATATATCCTACAACAAGGGGGCTAAACTTATCACATTGAGACCACATTCTGCTCCCAAATACTTCCATTTGTTACTGTGAAACGCCTTAAGTTTTCTGTAGCCATCCCTTAGCTGCTGCTATCACTATCCAAGGGCTGTGCTCTTAAAGGGTGTGATTCGAACGTTAACTGCTGACTTTAGTCCATCCATCAGGGCAAAAATGAACGTGTCCTCAGGGTCTTAACTCCCTGCACTACGAGGTGGGCTAGGGGGAATGGACACACAAAATCAGTCTCAACAAGCATTTTGGTTTAGGGAATTTGGAAATCAAAAATTAATTGTTCCTGTCTGACGTACTACACGTTTTCATTTGCGAGAAGGCACAGTGTGGGTATTATCTCTTATGCTGGGGATAGGAGGGGGTCAAAGAACACAATTATGTTCCTGGATGAAAAGACAGATGTGTCAGGAGAAAATTAAACCAGATTGTGTTATCATGGGTACCTCACACTGAACTGTTTGACTGGGTGAATGTTAGCAGCTTTGTGAACATTAGCACACCAGCAGGTCACTCATTATGCAGAGAAGCACCTTACCTCTTCATTTTTCATGGAGATTCTCTGTCGAAAACTCACTGATTTCCTGTTTTCATCTACCTCATAATCCTCTTCATTCATCCACTCATTGAATACGTCTGTGTCCAAAATCCACTTGGCATGCACCTAAGAACAAATGGACATACCTGCATGCTGACACTCTTTTTGGAGGTAGAAAAGCAAAAACCAAACCAAAACCACACTCCACAACAGACCTAGCAAAATATTGGAAATATTTGCACTTTGGTTAGAAAGGTCTGAAGATCCGAGTATCCATAGTGCTTCCACAGATAATAAATGGGATGAGGTCTGTATTGGACAATGCACTAAAGGGTGAACGCAGGCGAATGTAGGTGTACATAGTCTACTGAATTCTGTGCCTGCTTTTCAGTTGCCTAAGTGTTCTACAGTGTGAAGTTAGGGTGGTTTTTATATACATACACAAAAACACACACACACAAAAACACATGTTTAGTTATTTCCAAGTAATTGCCTGAAATGGATCATTTTTGAGCTGAAATCAAGTTGTTTTCTGACCAGAATTGCCCTTTTAACTCTTCTATTCAGTTCAGCAACAGACATAGAGCAGCATTGCGCGTTATGTATAAAAGAATCAGTCCGAGAATAGGACAAAAAAGTAAACTTTAGTCCTCCTTAACTATTTTGTATTGTTTTCTTGCCATGAACTAAAGCAGAAAGGCAAACCAATGAGTTACAAGGAAAACAAATCATGTGGAGAATCCCAATAAAGCTGCCATTGTCGGGGTGAGCGCTCAAGCAGTCTGCAGGCAGAGAAACGCCCATTCTTCTTTCATCGTTATGAAATCAGCTAGGAACAGTGTTCCCATTCAAACAGGGTCTTTCCAAACCAGCAAAGTGAGCTACAACACCGTGAGACTCTGAAACCAGCTGCAGGTTTTCTTAGACATTACTGCCCTGCTGGCTGTGACTCTAGGGTGTGAAATGCAACTGTCACTACATTAAAAAAAAAAATAAAAACTTTTATCTTTTAAGCAGCCTCGGTGCATTTGGCAAATTTAGTCAAATCAAGAAATTTCACCTACGCACTGTACTAAGAGCACACAGAAACTGGCTCTTCCACAGCTCTGAGTCAAGACAAACCGACTCAAGAGCTTCACGAAACAACGTGAAATGGAGCTGGGGAAGGGTGGGCTGAGGGCGCAGGACTCGGCAGCGCAGCTGAGCTGAAGGGTGGCTGGTGATACCTCCTGGGGCTGGCAAGAGTTACCTGCACAGCATTGCAAAGGAACAGCAACATTTCAATTGCACCAGAGATTGAAAAATTCAATTCGTCCTTCTAAAGCAGTTAAGACTTTGGCCATTTCTGTGTTATAGCATGTTGTGAGCAAAACACTGAACAGATGTCAACGTGACAGCAGACTAAGGTAGCTCTTCCTTCAGCACTTTGGAAAAACGTTCCCTGAAGTCTTTAGGAAGGGGACCAGCTCGAACTGCCAGTCTTCAAAGCCACATCAGAGCAGGCTGCAGCAGCCAGGCAAGGGCTCCGCACCGCCTGCGTCGGGCAAGGAACGTGGTGAGCCCTGACACACGCGTGTGGAAACGCCAGTGTTCTAGCTACATTATTTTCTCTAATAACACTGTTTCAAAAATATCGTGTAGATACTGTATTTTCCTCACTTCTCCTTAAATAATAATGTATAATGCCATCCTGCCCAAATAATGAATTTCCATCTTTCACCTCGGAGATGGCTGCATTTCAACAGCACAGAAAGGAGCTACCTCCAATACAAAACACATAAACTGAGTCAAAATAATCACCAATCATTAACAGAGATGCATTTTCCTCCCTTTTCATGGATAAAAAGTGTTTTTCAAAGGTATAATTCCCTCATCCACAGATATACTTCAGGCATTTCCGTTACAACCTTAAAAATATTTTTCTGCTTTTCCGTATATATGGAAATACAGTTATTAATATTCAACAACACTTTAAAATGTTTATGCAGTAGTACCTGAGGCTGAGATCTACCACAATAACTTAGGGGAACTGTTCAAGACAGGCTTACCTTCCATGGCTTCTCGGGAATTGGAGGATCCTCAATTTCAGCATCTATTTCATTAGCATGAACCCAAGTGTCATAGCTGTGGGAAAAGTGGTAAGAAAAAGTTGGTAGCCTCGGTTGTTCATCCAGATCAGCAGCAGGGATATTCATTCAGCAATTTTAGCATAGTCTGATTGGGATCATACCTCTGGGATAGAATAGCAAGTTATTCTCCACTCAATGAAAAGTTAAATAAGGAGAATAATCACTGGGGTTTTTTGCTAGAGGAATAGTTTGTTTTTAGTGAAAATAAACACTCCCACAGTGAAACTGAGGGAATCAAAGCATCTAATGTACATTTATAACTTCCTGAAGTCAGAAGCCATCCTAGTGAAAACAGCTCCAGCTTGAAATTACACAAATAGCCATTAGACTCAAGGGTAAACGCACTATTTCTGGGTCACTTCCTCAAAGGTTGGTTTTCTGTTAATTAAGTCGTTCCCATTCCCTGGGTGTTAAGCGAAAGATATTGGGCCCTTGAAATAAAGGAGGACGTGTGTCCTGCAAACCCTACTGCTGTACAATCCATCTATTACTTATATTCACTTTTCTGCATGCTATTCACACAAAAGCCTATCCATAGCAATAGACAACAATAAAAAACTGCACTCAGGAACATTAAGAGCCAAAAAACCTTGTAATCAACCCCAGGCATGTATTAAGTGACTTAAATCATAAGCAGGAAAGGATATGCATATAGCATTTTTCCTGTTTTCTTTGATATTTACCAACACATATTTGAACACACACAGATTCAACATGCAAATCTGATAACTGATATAATGAAAAATACTCATTTATTTATATGAATAGAGAAACTTCAGTGTGATTGTTGTTTTTCTCTTCCATTAAAAAATATATGTGGCTCCCAAGAATTCTGCGCACGTGCAGCAGAGCAGATATTCGTCCCTGCATAGAGACTGCATAAGTAGGAGCCGGTGCTGAGTTTTCAGTCTTTTGTGTCTTCCTAGGCTAGGCTCAGAAACCAATTACTGCAAATACATTTAAAATCACTAAGGGCACACACGCTACCCGCTGACATCTTCAGCTACTGCAGCAGCCACCTGCACTTGACTGAAGACAAGCCATGGAGTGAAATCTCTCTCCTTCGTTAAGCAAGGTCCAGCAAGATGATCAAAGACTGCCCTTTGGGCTTTAAGGTTCTATTAATGAGAAAGCTCACTCCAATTTTGGAGGTTTGGTTCAGTTTGCAGCCCTATTAGTGAATGTGGGGAGAAATGCACTTCTTTTCTAACCTCACCCACCTGCCAGTGTCAGAAGCAGGTATAAATATTACAGTTTTATAGCCACTGGCTTAAGCCTTTTACCAAGTCTTGGACACAATAAAAATCAGCATCAATACAAAATTGCTCAGTGGTTACATTCCATAAGACATCTCTGCTTGCTTCATTATCTAAACACTGATATACATCCATCCAGAAACCAAAAGGAATGTAGTACTGGGTACTTGGGTTAATGTTTTAGAAGAGCCCACATAAAACAAGCCTGTTATACTGTGAAGAACAAGGAAAAAGCATTGAAATTCAGGGAATCCCCAATTCAGATTCACTCCTGACAGCCCCAGAAGCACAGAATGCAGAGTATTGGTATCAGAAGAAATCAGAGTCAGCAAGCTCAAGGAATAGCATGTTTATATATGGGCCTGTTTGCAAGAAACACTTCTCCTTCAACAAACTTCAGCAACATTTGGGATGTGCTCTCTTCCCCCACCTTTCTTTACCTGTCTGGAAAAAAACCCCAGTGTACCAGCACCTGCTTGTCTTTTTTCATCACAGGTCTCAACCATTCATCTGCGAAAGGAAAA
>NW_010584843.1:147606-169155 GCF_000705375.1 Tinamus guttatus | reverse complement strand
GGCTGGATCCTTGTCTGCTCTGGCCTCTGCTCCAAGCTGGCACTGGCCAATCCGGGCCGCACACTGGATTTGGGAACGATGGATCACTTCTCCAAGGTCCAATGCTTTCTTGAGGGATTACTGACTGCCAGAAACTGCCTGGAACTACAGGGCTTATTCTAGGGATTATGTGGAGCTGGTATAAACTAAAGGAACAAACCAAAACAACTGGAAGCACCGATTTTAAAATAATTATATTTATACTGACATAACCCACATGTACAGCTAAGCTTTATGTAGCATATGCAGCTCACAGCACGTAACACCTACATCCTCACAACACCCCTGCGAGGTAGGACAGCGCCAGGAACCCCGTTTTACTGGTGGAGAAACTGTCAGAACCGAGTGACTTCCCCACGGTGAGCAGCAAGGCTGTCTCCGAGCCAGCAGCGTGAGTTTCAGGAGAGGGCTGCAGTGGGGCGGCCTGTGCCAAGCGCCCTGCACTGCTGACAGCAGCTCTGCTCCGTCACGGCCATCCCACCAGCAGCAAGAGCAGGTGATGTCAGCTAAGTCCTCACAGGCATAAAAGAAGTCAGAAAACAAGAACTGGGAGGTGGGGGAGGGGGGGGGGGAGAATAGGACCTGTGGAAAGACCAATCTGATTTGTAAACAAATGCCAGATTTAACCATCTACCATGCTCCTAGTAACAAAACACGTGCATATGAAAACAAAATAAAAAGTATTTTAGGAAAATGTGACTTTTTTATTCCCACCGTCCTAAAATCATTCAAAATAGGGTAGGAAGAAATCCCTGGATTCCTCAGGTCTATTCCCAGCCTTTGATACCCTGTGGTGAGGTCCCTTCAGTAGATGGAGCTTATGGTGCTGCCTTGGCTACTTATGTCACAGCAGTCCGATGTCACATCAGGACCAGCATCTGCACTGTCAGGATCTGCTTGATCTTTAGCAAAGTTGATGAAAACCTGGAAGTTTAAAGGAAAATATTCAGCAAGTGGCAGTCTAAAGAATTAATAAATTAATAAAAGAGGAAGAGCTGTTCAGTTGACTGCGAGACTGGACAGTGCACTCAGAAATGAATTCATGCTGGATTTTGGAAATACAAATATTGGACTTCTTTGGTCTAATATAAATAGATGCTTACTCCCACACCTAATTGTCCTGCAGCTCTTGCTTCAAAAGTATTAGCGAGATATACTCTTGTGTAGCAGCTCTTTTGGTTTACTTTAGTCTTATTTTACACAGTTATCTATACGTAATTGCCATTCACAGTCACATATATATAATCACATAGCCTCCATTTCAACAGTATCTAATAAATGCACGGACCTTCTTTCTAGATCACCCATGATCACACTTGCACATACACAAACCTACATGATCTTCCTGCCAAGCACTACCTGGGGTTCTCTGCTGTGTGTCTGCCTCCTTTTTAAAAACCATATTGAGGATCTCCTTACCCCTCCTTGCATACCTCTGTTCAGCAGTTCACAGCATTATAAGGCTGCATTTTTCTCCCATCTCCTGGACAGACCTAATACTCCACACACTGCTGCTGCTGAACAGGATGCTTTCCTGTGTGTAGTTTTTACAGTTGAGGTGTTTCCTAGAATATTTTGATGCCAGGGGGAATGCTTTTCCAAGAGAAAATGTAACATACTCACAAGGCTAAGCTTGAAGTAATGCTAAATGAACCTGCAATTCCAATATGGCACAAAAAAAAAGAGAGAGGGAAAAAAAAAAAAGAAGAAAGAAAAAAAGAAAATTTCCAGGATCAGTGGCCAAAGTCTACTGTCAGGAAGGGTAGCACTGGGCTCAGGGATGATCCAGGATTCTGTCCTTCATGAAATTGCTGAAAACATCAGTGTTGCAAAAATGTGCCAAGAGGAGGAATAGATCCTTTATGCTACAGGAAGCTTTCTATGCGCATTTTCTTAGCAGCAGCACAGGCATCTGAGACAGTAGTGCTGATAAAATACCCCCAGGAGGATTCTGGATGGAAATCTCTTTCAAAAGGCAGTCTCTTATGTACAGCAGTCTATTATGGTAACCATCAGTCTGCTCTAGTGTTCCCAGTTTTAAACAGATGGCCATACATCCTTAATTCCTTACCTCCTCTAACGTTGTTTGACTCACTGAGAAGTGCCTGATTTTGAAAGCTGCTTTGTTGCTTTCCAGAAGATCAAATATGTTTGCTACCCCTCCTGCAGAGACTGGAATATGATACTCCACCATGTTGAAATGCCGATCCTGTCAGAACAGGAATGAGGGGAAAGTCAAGGGACTGCCAGCTATGGAGATCAACAGATATGATGGCCATTTGGCTGAATATGAAAGGAAAGAGAAGCCAAACCATGGCAGAATGAACAGAAAGAAGGATGTTTCACTCCTCCTGGCTCCTAAAGGTAGAGAAAATTGTTGTCCAGTATTGGCTAATGTTCCCCCATTGGGTCTTTTTGTGTTTTTCTTAACTGTGGGATGATAAATAACCCCCAGAGCCTGAAGCTTTAAGAAAGCCACAGAATTTCCAACTCCCAGTCTGGTGTTTTGATTAACTGAGCCAATGGGTGAGATTCATGACTCAGTTACTCATGTTTTACACTGATTCTGTTACTGAAAGGATTTGACCAACACATTTCCCACTGAGTATAAAGTGAATATCCTTGCAGCCCAGGGCTTCAGTGGAACTGGTCACAGGAGCAGAAGTTCATTTGGCTGAGATTATTTATGCCACCAGGGAACTTGGATGCTCTAACCCTCAGGCAATGCTGCTGATAGGATTGACAAGTATGTGCATGAATCCCTTACACTGAGAGCACAGATCTATGTATACAATTTGTTACAAGGTGTGTGACTTACAAGATACTCTTGGCTAATGCAAGGAGACCGAGAAGGCATCCCCTGATCCCATTTGCCATTTACCTTCAGGCATGTATTTGGGAAGTGTGACTTCATAAATTGTGTCAGCATCTCTGTGCTAACTGTGTTGCTATTTAAGTGCATCTTCACAGTAAATCCTCTTCCAAACCTAGGAGGGAAAAAAAAAACCAAAAAAATAAACACAATAGGAAAGAAAAACAGAAAAAAATCTTCTAGGGCTGCACTGCCTCTCTTTGGGTGAATGCAGCCCTGGCAGAGTGAATGGTGTTAGGTATGTTAACCTGGCATGAACCTCAATAAGGAACTGAGCTATTGCGGTATCTAGTAAAATTGAAGCTCACCCCCACCATGTATTTTCCATTTAAAACAGTGGGCAGATTATTTTGGGGAACACATCTCTTGAAAGCAGTCTGTAAGTGAGCAGAAAACACATTACTAACACAGAGTTTCAAGGGTGCAGTAGGAAAAATGAAATAAAACAAGGCTTTACTGTCATGCCCCTTATTAGCAAGGGTCTCATGAACTGAGCCCTCAAAGCTATCTTATGTCAATAACTCCATATGCCATTCGGTAAGAGTGAAATAGGTACATTTTACTGACCTGCTCTTGATATGCTGCAGGGAGCCAATGCACTGAAAACTTCCATTCACCATAATAGCCAGCCTGGTACAGAGGGCTTCACATTCCTCCATGCTGAAAAAACAACCAAGAAACTCTAGTAAGTCATTGCAAAGGTACTAAAAAGTATATATATAGCAATCAGAACATTCCTAGTTTCCCATAAAGCGTTAAGGTGCTGTGGTTCTATAGGGGCACTTTAATAGTGCCGAGTTCCCCCACTCAGCCACAGCAAAATTCCAAAGCTGTTGCAGAGACAAGTCAAAGCAGCCCTACCTGTGGGATGTGAGTATGACTGAGCATTTGTTCTGCACTTCCTCACTGATGATTTTCCAGAGGTGGCGCTTCGCATTTGGATCCATTCCAGAGCTTGGTTCATCCTACAGGGAAAGACAGGACTGAAGGCAAACTTTCACACAAAATCTGATCTTCCTAATACTTGTGTGCATTTGGGGGTCACCATTATGTTAGATTTTCAACATCCCATAGATCAGCTTCCGTCGGTACAGATTATGGAGAAAAGCTTCTTACTAGCATTACAAGTTTGATCCCAGGCTCTCTTCATGCAGAAGCAAGTCAGATTGTCCCAGTCTCCACCTACATGGCGCTTTGGAGCTGCCTCACTCCTCTACAGTCGCAACTCTGGGTCACCAGGTTCCCAGCTTCACTTGGACTCCTTTGAACATTTTGGGTAATGCCATCTAAGACCAACTCTACTGTGCATTTTATACCATGTTGTTTTAAATTCCCATAAACACTCTAGGCACAATCTCAAATGAAAAGCTATCAATTGGCACTTGGTCCCCACATGCACCTGCACTCTGCCTCTCTGCAAGCAAGACAATACGCTAGAGATGGAAAGATGGTTCGTTGTCTCTCGCTTTATGCATTGCTGATAACACTGTTAGCCAATTTCTGAGTGCTAAATTGTTATTGTGGAGTATAACACACTATGTGAGGCAGAAATAAAACAGTTTGGGTTCTGGCAGTAGTCAATACTAGGGAATTTTCACCGCCTTCCATTTTATTGGGACTTTGTTAGCAGCAAAAGTAGCTAAAAGGCTGCTGTACGTGGTCAGAAGTTAAAGCAGAAATGCCAGACTGGATGCAAGTTGGGACAAATCTATGTCCTAGGATATCAATCCTATGGATCAAATACAACAGTGAGAAATCTGCTTACAGACCACTTTACATATTCAGAACTTAGCAAGTAAAAAATTGCTTCCAAAAGGGATATTTTAAAAATGACAGATCTAACAAGAAAAACTGAAAAATTAGAAAAGAAGGCAGAGAGAGCCAAATCTAGAAGTTTTTTACATTCTAATCTTGACGAAAGGGATATTTTAAAAATGACAGATCTCACAAGAAAAACTGGAAAATTAGAAAAGAAGGCAGAGAGCCAAATCTAGAAGTTTTTTTAAATTCTAATCTTGACAGAAGCTGCTCTTTTGTCTTCCCGTGGTTTTGCAGTCTTAGATGCCACTTTCCTGCAGAATCTGTGCAAGGTAGTCAAGAGCTCTTAATTTATTAAGATCAAGAAACAGCCAGGAATGGGAAATTGAAATGGTAAATACAGGATCTCTTTTTGACCCCTGGAAAATACTAATAGAACAGGTAGCAGATTCACGACTCTGTTAGGCCCAAAAGCAAGTTTCGGTATGTGCTGGAATCTCCATCTTCCGCTGATGCATGTGTTGTCATGTTAAGTGCAAGCGTTTGGAGAGTGCCCTGTGGGCTGTGTCAGAGTAGGTTTCACTGGACTATCAAAGTGAATGCAGAGATGGGCTCATCTTTCACCCAGCAAGGCCCCAGAGTTTCTTACCAGCAGCAGAATTGATGGATTTCCAATGAGAGCCAGAGCAGTTGACAGTTTTCTGTTCGTGCCATAACTGCACATAGAGGTGACTCTGTCTTTGTAGGCCATTAGATTCAGCCTGTAGAGAAGCTGGAGTACTATCTGTGGGGGAAAAAAAGGTACTGATTTCAAAATAGTGGCCATGAATAAATCAGCAGGTGGACACCTATTACAAATCTTTTTGCCATCCCTTGTTCTGCCTCATCATTTAAAAGCTGCCTCAGCAATCACCTGTAAATGCAGCACCTGCAATCCTGCTTCCTCTGAAGTTTTTCATGGCGTCTATGAATCTGCTTTTAATGTCAGACCATTAAGCAGTATCAACTCACTGTGTGCCATACTCTGACTCCACAGTGCAATGCAGATCTGTTTCACACAACAGCCATCTGGTTGCTGAGCAAGACAGTCCCAAGCCAGGATTTCAGATTTTGACACCATTAACCTTTATTGTTTCTTAAAGGACTTGCTAATTCAAGGTAAAACTCCCCATGACTGAAACATGCCTTGAATTAATCCCCAGTTTTACTCACTCCTTTGATCTCTCTCTCGGGAATGCCATGAAGCCTAGCATAGTAATACATGTGCTCTTCCACCGTCAGCAGGTCATCCAAGGCATCTTCTTGGGGACAGTAGCCAAAGAGAGACCAGTGTGCCTCACCAATGTCATTCAAGGACCTGTGTAAGGAAGCCAGCAATTCATTTTAGACACGCTGAAATGCCAATGCCTTCCATGAAAGAGATGGCAGGAAGAAAGACATGCCCCTATTTCTTCCTACTTGCCTTCCCCAACCCTTGAAATAAAATGCTTTGAATGTGCAGACCTTCAGCCTTCAGGCCCTCAGTTCTGCCACAGAATCACTGTGTTTACATGGGGATTAGCCACACTGTCTGGTACCTGACTCTCCAGTTACTTCCAGCACTTTAGATTGCACAGCTACCACGAAGCTTACTCCATCCTAAAGTGCTCTTACTCCAGATACTAGCTCAGAAGTATGATTGTACTCAGATAAGAATCTGATTTGGGCCCCATATGCAATAGAACAAATTGAGAAAAATACCACTGAGAACAGCAGAGATGCCCTAGCAAAATACAAACCCCAGGGAAGCAACTCAAAGAGCTGGACTCCCTGCCTTGTTCTTTTTTACTCCATTTTTGAATGTTTTATATTGTTCCAGATGTTTATATTTACTTTTCTTTGCCTTTGTCAGTTCTTTAAATCAGCCTGGAGAACAGTTTATATCATGTGCCTTCCCCAGAAATCACATCCTTCATACCCAGAATGGTCCTGGACCCGCAACCTTCCGCTGGAAGCTCCAATATCACCTGTCAGCATCTTGAAGATGGTTGTCTTTCCAGCACCATTCACACCAAGCAGACCAAAGCACTAGGTTGCAGGAAAGAAACAGAGAAATGCAACCATTAGGTATTTATAATGCAGAAATATCACTCTGAGTTCAGTGCAACTTGTCATTTCTTTTCTTTGGGCCCTTGAGTAAGAAGAATTACACAAGAGGAAGAGGTTCTCAGAGCGTACAAACATTATAATGGAGGTTGTTTATGGTGCAATATACTGCAGCTTATATTAGGACCATTTGTTTAATATGATGAAGAATCAAGGATGTATTTCTAATACCGTTGTGCCTTTTCCTATGAAGTGCATTCTCCTAGTGAGCCGATCTGACAGGCCAAATCTCAATCACCTAATTTGCGCAAAGCCTCCCATTGACACGAACAGAGCTATTCATAGGAGCGAGGGGAGTGAGATTTGTTCTGTCATTGGTAAAAACTTAATGTGACGCAAGATTTTCATCAAATAATCTCATTAATGCACTACATTAATAAGATTAAGAACTTGCTCCCTTTAGTGCAATTTAGTTTCTCATGCTAAAATCCATGTTTTATTACTAAGGCTGGAGATACGCTGCTCTGTGTTGCATTAAGCAATCACCATTGTGCTGGTAATTACTATTATTTTGATATCATTTATAGGGACTAGATGAACTAAAAACTGTGCTGTGCCCAGTGCAGCATCAATCTGGGACTCTCTCCCATTTTGAGGTCTGTGCAGGGACAATATCTCAGCACAGCGTGCGGTGCAGGGCCATGGCATCTGCTCACAGATGGGGCATGGGGTGTAAAATTCAACCAGCAGCTCTGACTTCTGCAAGGAGTTGGAAGCCTCAGTACCAGCTGTGGCTCTGAAAAATCTTCTGCCAGAAAATCAATGGGCTCATTCTCCATGCAAGTCTGCTCCCCTGCTGCCCAGCACCCTCAGGCCTTTCATACACCCAGCATCACAAGGGGATCCAGGGAATTCAAAAGATCTGGGACCAAGGTTAGCTTTCAAGCTTCCTCACAAGCCAGCTGCAAAGCCTGAGATGGGGTCTGGTTTCCAGACTCTCAGAATTTTTCTCTGCATTGCAGAGGTGCCCTGTGAGCTCCTGTCTTTTCTTTTCTCATGGGTTGGTATTTTCACCAGTAATCAAATTGACATGACCAAAGGACGCTGCTTCTTTGAAGTCAGTTTTAATTCCTGGTTCATGGAAATGCCTGTCCAGCTGAAGTCACTAGACTTACCCAGATGGAGAAACACAAGGAGATAAGCCTTACTCGCTTCACTTCACGTGTGGTTTAGCTTAGGTGGGTCACTGCAACTGGAAAAATGCTGCTGTGCTCATTTTCGGCATAGCAGCAGCTTTGACAGGGACGTGCCGTACGCCCACCAGGTTAGGTGCTGTACAAGCACAGCACAGACACATGTTGCTCCAAGTAAACCTTCACCACAGTCCCACCCACTCTTTTGAGTGTATTCAGACTATTATTTGGTGTCCCAAATCCACCAGACTCCTGGTGGATTTGGGACGACATGTCACAGAGAATCACCATAACACAGAGAATCAATAAATAATCAGTAAGTGCAAAGCAAGGGAAGAGAGAAGGAAGAGCTCAGTGCAAAACAAACCATTACAGTTGTGCCAGACTGAGGCAAGGACTGAGAGAAGAATGTAGCAGGGCTCTGGACCTGTTCCGGTTTCCCTCCCTGCGCCGGGAGGTGCTGCAGCTTTCACCCTCACTTACCTCTCCGGCAGGAATCCCCAGGCTGATGTTTTTAACAGCCATAATGCGTTTGTGAGGGAGGTGGTAGATCTTTGTGAGATTCTGGAGCTGTACCACATCAAAATCAGCTTTGCCGGACTCCACTCGGTGCCTCTCCCCCCGGACATCCTCATCCTCTTCGGCCACGGGTGGCAAAAGTGACGCTTTGCCATGCACACTGTCAAACAAGAATCTACAGGAAGGACAGAGGTGCCCTTAGTCTTGAAGCAAGCACGGCCAGGAGTGGCCCCATGGGTATGGGATACATAGGAGCCTTCCCGTGAGATGTCAGGGCGTGCAAGTATACACAGAGATGCAGCCAGTTTCAATCCTCTCTGGCTACTTGCTCCACTTAGGAAATTAAAAACCTCCGTGTTCACTTTCTGCCCAAGGTTTTTCTGCTGCTCAGCAAATACAGTGACCACATGGAGGTCCTGCCTTGTGGCGATGCTTGTGGTGCGGGTGACAGGAGTGCTCCAGTGACCAGCACCCTCCCCCCTGTGGAACCCAAGGTGCAGGAGGTGGGGGCGGATGCAAACAGAAAAGGCTCAGGGGACTGACACCTCTTTCTAACCACCTATCAACCCAGTGAACCCAGAACCCTGAATGCAGGGAACAGTTCAAGCCAGCAGGGACTACCAAAGGGGCTCCAGTAACTGGTATCTCTGTTAATGTCTAATTAGTGGTGGATAGTGGGACTCCTTCCAGAGAAAACTTACCCTGTTTTGCAAAGTGTCTTGGAAATGTGTGGGCTTCATTAGTCACAACAATGGGGCGGGAGCCCAGAATTAACCCACTGAGCACTGGCTCGGTCCCCCTTCACTATGAGAGTCCAGGTGCTACTTACTCTAATATGTTGCTCCAGACTTTCTGCATCATCCCATCATGAACGATGAGACGGATGGCAAAGAACACGGTGCCCTGGATAAACATGGCGAGCAGCTTGGATGTGGTCTTGTCCAGCTCGAAGGTTTTGTTGGGGTAGTCCACTCCATAGGCTTTTAAGAAGCCCAGCAGGGCCTGATCCTGTGAGAGTTCAATCAAGCCATAGCCAAAGCAAAATTGCGGGAACAGGAGGAACGCGTGCCTCAAGTTTTCAGCGAGGTCACGCAAGCCCTGAAAAAGAGCAATGCAATCACTGCAGTTTTTATTCACAGAATAAATTCAGAGATTTCACCATGGGGCTGAAGTGTAACAATTACATTGGGATTTGCTAGTGTCTCAGAGCAAAGATAAATTGAGAGTGAAGAGCTCTGGAGACAGCTTGTTTCACAAGGTCAGAAAAGTCAGCAGGCAGCTCTGGGGCTCTGAGCAGTTCACCCACAGCAAACAGCACCCTGTTCTTGGTATGTCGCTCACTGCTGCTTCAGCTGTCTTATCCCATGCATGTAGCAGCCAAAAACCTGTGTGGGAACCGAGCTGAATATTCCCTGCTGAGCTGCATGGCAGCGGCAGCAGCCCAATGCAGAGGCTCTCAGGAAGAGCATGGGCTGCTCCCCAGTCCTGCTCCTCTGTAGCCCAAGTCCTACCAGTTCTCCTGGGGCAACCATCTCCAGAAACATTAGCATGCAGAGCAAAGAGGGAAGGCAATAAATTAGGATGGGGAGACTCTCTGAGGCACAGAAGGATAGAAGATCAGGACTGTACATCCCTCAAATCCAGGGGCTTGTTAAATGAGCACTGTCAAGGTGTAAAACTATTGTTTTATCAAGCAATTACCTTTTTTTTTAAATAATAATAAAAAAGACACAAAAAAACGGAAACCTAATATAATATATACATTTCAACCCACCGATTCCCAGGGAAATCACTACTTAAGACAAGGCTTGACTTCAGGGAAACATCAATGTCTCCGAGTCATTTTTCACCCTTGCAGGAGGAAGATGATTGCATTACACATCTAGATGACAGACAGCTGCTGCTGTGCTTAGCACAGCACACTTTAGACTTGGGGCAATGAAATCTAGTTGTCATTTTCCACAATTTGTACTGCAAGGAGTGAACAACGGTTAAGTCCCCATCAACCTTGTATCAAACAAGTTTCTATCTTTTTTCTTCTTTTTCAATATAAACTTCCCTCACAACATTATTTCTTTCTTCTCTAGGAGAACGGATTTACACAAACAAGGAAGACTTATTTGTCCCACATCCTACCTACAGGAAACTCCCTTAAATTCAGGGATGTGCTTCCTGTGCTTGACCTGTCTCAAAAAACCTGAAACCAGCCAACTGCTAAGGATCCAATTCACACCTGCCAAACTCAACAAGACAACTCTGGTTCTTTTACCAGTTACTGGTGGAGACCCCAAAGTGTCAATTGATGAACCGAAGCATCAGCAGAGACCTACCTGGTCTGTGGCCTTTTCCTGGGAGAGCAGGAACACAACCGAGTGAGTAATGATGGTATTGATGCCAAAGAACAAGTTGACGCAGACATAAACGATGAACGCCATTCCCGTTTCTTTGAAGAACCCAGCCAGCAGGTACATCCATGAAAATGTTGCATATCTACAAATCACCAACAGCACAGAGAATGCTACAGTAGCTCAAAGAGTGGCTGAAAACCAGCAACTAAAGACCTCGGCTCAGGAACCCATACCTCAGGCACTACATAAAAGAATGTTACTAGATTTTCATATTATAGGAGCTCATGGGAAGAAAAATGTTTTCTAAAGGAAAAATTCCACTAGAATTTTTTGAGGAAAAAAGAAGTTATGATACATATTTTAGCATGTAGACCAGACCGAAAGACAGACTGGAAGTATCAGAAAGCTAAATTTTCCTGTTTTATCTAAATTTTGCTGCTCCCCTCCACCCCGTTGTTAAAATGCTTCCATATCCCAAACTTTGCAACAGTTGAGTAAGAATGTGTTTACAGGCTGGGCTGTCACTATGAGCTTGAATATTTCATACTCTCACTTCAAGAGTTTGCTGTGAATAGAACAGGCCTGACAACAACAGTTTAACTCACTGCTCCTTGAAGGAACAGAAGAAACCAAGCCCCTGTATTCCTCCTTAGCATCCCAAATCCCAGCAGCCTGCAAGGCACAATCTCTCACTCTGTGCAATGATATTCAAATAAAAACTAAGCTCCCCACTTACCCAAACAGTAACAGCAGAAGAAATACAGCCAGTAAGTTGTTGTTGTTGCAAAAAGCTGGTATCTGAAAGGCTGAAATAACTCCTACTGAGAGTCCAATAGGGACCATAAAGAGTACCTGCAAAATTATATTAAAAACATGTTATTAGAATGAGAATTCTTAAATATTTTTCTAGAATTATACTAATGCCGGGTCTGAATTTGGTCCCACAAGTGCTGTTTGGGTTTTCTAAGGCAAAACAAATGCAGGTAGGGTCCCAGGCTTCTACAAATTTTGGGAAGACTTGAACAGGAATTCACTTAAAGTCTTTTTGAATAGGCTAAGCTTCAACATTCAGGACTATGGGCAGAAAGTGCCTTTAAAAAAAAAAAAAAAAAGACATGAATGAAAAATACCCCTTTGGGTCTCCCTGTTAGCCTTGGGGTCAGACGACTTCATTGTGCCCTGTAAATCTGCTCTTTATTATATTGTGCCAAGCCAGGGACCTACCAAGCCTCTGCCTCAAGAGGTTCCTCTTTTCCCCAGCTTTGGGATTTAACAGAATTTACTGGCAGGGATTCATGGAGAAATATCAAGTTGCCGAGAGCGCTGGATTAGTTTCAGCCCACTGAATACTGATTGTGGTGAGGACTCTGGGGATTTTTCCACAGACAGATTTACAAAAACGCAGTGCCAGACTGAGGGTCCAGAAGAGGGAAGCAGAAAAGTCTTGCTGCATCCTTGGGCTTCTGCACAGTTGCTCATGCTTTTGCCTGACTATGCCAGCTCCTAAAAAGAGGCAGTTCAGGATATTTGGTGGCAAATGCACTCTTGTTAGGGCTGCCTTGTTAGCATACGTTGGTGTTACCATAACTCCTAGAAGGCTAAGCTGTGCTGGGGGCTGTGCAGAAAAAGCCAAGGCTCACATTTCCTGAAGATTTTTTTAGTCCTCAGTCCTTATGGGCTCAAACAGCAGCTGGCCACCTAAATGCCCTTGAAGGCTTCATATGTTCAAAAACTGACAATGTTGCTGGGATTTTAGACACTAGTAAAATTGCATCAGTGGAACTTTGTAAGCTAAGTAGGGCTGATCACCATTATGGTGCAGTGGGCAATGCCAAAACTCACAAGCAGGAGGAGAAGCTGCATGTGCAGCTCTAGCTAAGCACAGGTTTGACATTGGGCACTGCAAGTAATTCATAAGACACAAAGCATTTGAGCCTACAGATACCATGCATATTTATCCTCAGAGCCCAGGGACGCTTTCCAGCAGTGCTATTAACCCTCTTTATCATCAGGGAACTAAAACTTCAGGGATTGAAGGGCATGCCCACACCTCATAACGCAGCACAGTGCTAGGCAGCTCAACTATCTACAGGAACAAGGTGGTAAATCTATGCAGCGCAGTGCAGCATTCTAGCGGGGAACTTGCTCAGGTCCTAGAAGACATATAGCTGCATTAGTAATTTTCCTTGGCTTGGAAACATTTACAATATAAAAACGTAAAGTGAGCATTCAATCCAGCCAAGGGTTTTTTGCCCAATGGAGGACTCTCAGCTGGGAGCTGCCTGCCAATTGAGCACCCTGCATTCCCAGGGATCCAAAATGGCTATAGCCTCAAGCCCAAATCCTTACCCAGATGCAGAAAGCCTACATAACAGCTAATCTATCCCTGTAAGCTAAGAGAAAAGCAGCATGGGGCTTGCATTCTAAAATTTAAATCAAGATCTGGCCTCTTCTATGTTGCTTTCATAGAAATGCACTGACTGTTTTGCATATACTCAGGAGAGAAGAGAAATGCCTTTGCTTGGCAAAATCCAGTCTGATGGTTCACATTTAATAGTGTTCAGTGCCTTTGAGAACAATTACTACATAACACTCTTGACAGCGATAATATCAGTAAGTTTAGGCAACTGACTTTAAAGAACTTTTCCCCATCTTGCTACTGAATTATCTTCTTGATGCAATTAAGAATGTGAATTATTTACCAGGTCATAAACAAAGTTAGTGAGCCAATAACTTGTCATTCCAATGCCTGAAATATGCTGCAGTTGTTTGGCCTTGGTTTGATGCTCTTTTACCACATATAGCACAAAACTGGCTGTTGTGATAGAGTAGCCGACCAGAACAGACATTGAAACGATGATATCAAGCAAGCTGTTCAGCCTGGGAAAAATAGTGGAGAAAGAAGTACATGGTGAGTCAAAGTCGTAGAGCTCTCTCAGTGCAGAGGCATTGCGAAGTGAGGTGCTCAGAGCTCCCACTCAGAAGTGGGAGCTCAGAAGCAAGGATATCCCAATTCTGTGCCAATATTTTTTGCTGAACATAGGGACATAAGTATTATGCCTAACTAAAAGTATTGGCAGCAGTGAGTCATAACATAGCACCACAATACTGATTAGAAAAGTCAAGAGGAAAAAAAAAAAGTAATTATTACTGTTATGCCCAAGTACAATGTGCAATGCTGTGACTGTGACTTCCAGATGAATATGGGATTCTGTGCGGGAAGTCTAACAGGAGTCTTGGTGGCATGAGGGATATTACTCGTGTGTAGTGGGAATGAAGTGAGGAAACAGGACAGATTCATCATTTAAAGGAAGTTACACAGTAATTTAGGCTGCTTAGTTTCCAGAGAGCAAGTCTGCTTCTGTTGCAGCCAAATAATTCAAGCAACAGTCAAATGAATCTTACATTACTTGTTCTTGACTCTGTCCTCCAGGATATGGATGAGCTGATAAGAAAATACCTATTAAAAAAAACAACAACATTTAATGCAATTCATTCATTCTCTCATTCATTAGAGGAAAAAAATCATTCCTACGGCCTTTATTAGGAAGCTATTATCTTCCTATTATTTGTTTTTCTCAGCACAGGCATCTGTTGAGATGTTAGCATAAAAGCAAGTAATTTTCGACACTTCTGTCTCAGCTTGGTAATGACTTAATTCTGAACGTTTCTGTCTTAGGCAGCTATAAAATATTTTGTCCAAAGAATAAACCTAAAACCCAGCTACTGGGCTGAGTAGCACAGTGTGACATGCCTGTCTTTTCCAGAAAGATCCCTTAAAAAATGCATTGTTTTTTTTTCCAGACAACAAGCAGCAAGAGACAAATGTGCAGACATCCAACAAAGATTTGCTTTATACACTTCTTTAAGAACAACATTTAGCCCAGAATACAGCGGTATCATGCATTTGAGTATACTTGCTTTGTTTAGAGGCAATCTGTGTCTACAAAAACAGTTTTGCAAGAAGAGGAAGAACCTTGGGGGCTCTGCTGGGCCACCTCCAAGCTCCAGAGAAGGTCTGTGCAATTAGAGCCCAGACTCTAAACTCTAAAACCTTCTACAGGTGTTAGTCTCAGACATTCATGTGCCTAAAAGTGAGGCTCTAAATCCATATTTAGGCACTCAAATAAATGCTTTAGTTCTCAGAGTGCGCTGAAGAACCTCTACTTGCTATTAAATCAAAAAGATTTGCAAGAACACAGAACACACCACGTCTGAAATTTAAGCTCCTTACAGACAGGTGCTTGACTTTCAGTAGTTAATATGAGGCAGAAGAACTATTCTGTGCTCCTTTCCCTAAGAACTAGCACTCTTGACATATGGCTAGAGAGGAGGGGACTGCAGGTTTAGTTGATCAAATGCCAAACTGATCATATACATTTGAAAAGAAAGATTTCCCATAAAATTCTTCTTTGAGGGCTAAAATCTCAACCTTGTTGTCAGGGAGCAAAATGGAATTAAAAACTCAGGCTGCCGATAAAGACATGCAACAGCCAGGAAATGTTTCCCTTCTCTAAAAGGGAGAGAGAAAAAGTCTGTCTAATCTGTTAATGCTTCACTATAAAGCCATTTTTCTTTACTGAAGCTTAGGCTAGAAGTCAAAATTTCCATTTCAATGCGTTCTCTTTTTTGTTGGTCAGGATTGAGAGAAGAAAAAGCACAATATACATAAGTCAAAAGCTATTATGATTTGCTTAGTGACAGAGTAAAAAGCTCTTTATGTATTTTTTAAAAATATATGCAGTCTAAGTCAAACGTCTAAAGCAGGACTGGCACCTCTTTTAAACTGCTGAAATGACAACATACTTTTATCTGGCCATTTCAATGGTTCTTAAACTGTCATTTATTTGTCATAACAACAAATAGATCTAGCTGCCAGGAACATACCACACAGAATGTCTGTTCAATTGTATTTCAAAGTGGATTTACACTACCCTGGGGGAGCTATCCTCATCCATTCATTTTATTTTCCCCATTCTATGGATGGGATCATTAGTGAGAAGTGGAGAATTACGTCTGGTCATTTACTACTATTCTTTATTTTTTTCCAAAACCACAGAAGCAGCAGGACAGATGGAATAAAAAATGGTGCTATTCCTTTTCACCAACAATTGTTATTTTGCTGGCAGCAGACTATCCCCAGGAAAACTTTCTGACTGTTCACACAAACTTCCTGCCTTTGCTCTCACAGCAGCATGTGCTGGGAATACAGAGACAGGGTAAACTTCACTGCTTAATAATTCAGTTGCTCTGGGATGTCTGTGCGGCTGCAAGCGCCCCGCTCAGGTCTCCTCTCTCCCCACTGGGGCAGAGGCTGCAGCTTTGCAATATGCTCTTCCAGCGCAGACCTATGTTCCAACCTCGAGGACATGCTGCAAATCCCAGGTGTCCGAGCCCGCGGGTATTTCGGGACGGCGGTGGGGCCGAGGTGCTGGTTTTGCTGCTGGTTTTGCTTGCTGGGAGCTGAGCTTCTTGGGAATTTCAGAGCATCAGTATGTGGAGGTGGAAAGACAAGCATCTTGTTTTGACTCTGTAATCAGCATTCTGCCGTGTCTTTAATTCATGGCATGGCAAGCAAAGCTTCAGACCAGATGCCTTTTTCATTATATCTAAATTCATATTCATCACTGGGGAAACGCCTCATGAGCAAAGAGCTCATAACGAAAAAGATAGCGGCACCTACCTCACTTGCACCTGCAGCTGCAGCCAGCTGAGTTGAGGGGGACTAAGTATGATCAGGAGATGGCTCAAAGGCCAGCATTTGTCAAAGAAAATCACCAGCAGAGCATTTCTGCCCATTATCACTAGTCTCATCACATCCCACCAGTCTCTGAATAAGAGCTCTCAAAATGCCACCAATGTAATTTTTCCTCATCCTGCACCCTTTTCATTGCTAGAAACATATACATACAAATAAATATTTGTGTCCAGACTTCACCTTTAATGTAGACTAAACAACAACCAGTACAATAGGGCAACCCTGGTTTATCAGTGGGAATTTGGGTTACTGCATCCCATTAGTGAGGAGAAGTTTGGAGAACTGATAACCCCACGTGGGCCAGCAACACTGTGTGTGTCATGTCAGAGGAAAAATAGAGCTAAAAGCTGTTTCTCACTTAATCTCACATTAATCTCGCTCATTCGCATTCACAAACACATGCACACTCACCTCTTGAGTTCCTCTCAGCAGAAGGGTGAAATAGTAAAATTAACTAATATAAACCACTCCTGGAGATAACCTAAAGTAGTTTTTCTGTGCATAAATAATGGGCACCTCTTGAAAATCCAGTTATTCCAGTATAATGGTGAAAGGCAGCAAGACAAATAGGAACTGTCACCAACTGTGGGATAAAGGGAGTGTTTTACATAGGAGCTAAGGGCTTCCTCGTTCAACTCCACCAAGTTTTTGAGTAATGCTATTTATTCATGTTTTCAATTCATGTTTTTAAAGGCATTCATGTATTTGAGAATAAAGAACTGGCCTCACTGAAGTTGAGGTAAGTGTTGTCACTGAATTTAACAAAATCAGGATATTCCCTGCAAAGGGGAGAAAATATCTGTTCACGCAAAGCAGGCACCTACCATATCTGGAAGTCTCATTTTTTGGCAGGTTAGCTCGAAGAAGGAAGTTGTTCAAGCTGTTCAGATAGGCTGGAAGGCTGTGATAGCCTTCTGGGTTGTACCATACCTGCACACAATTGAGAAATCAAAACAAATTAAGAGAGAAATTGTTAGGATAATATATATATTCTTTTATATATATATATATATATATATATAAATACAACACTGGACGCGCAGTTTGTGTGAATTCACCATCACCTACTTTAGGCCCAATGCATAGGCTCCGAGTCAAAGGTGTAAGTTATCTCCCCAAGGACATCACAACGTTTAGGCTATTAAGGTTAGAGGCTTACACAATACCCATAGCACTGTCTTTGTCTACTCCAAATCCTCAGTGGTTTTATTCTCCCAGTCCTAATAGAGCAAGCACTGCTCGAGGAAAAGAGAGCTGGAAGTTTGTCCCTATTTCAAATACTATCCAGGTTTCCAGATACTTAATCTGACAAGCAATAAACAAACACAAATAACGTTTAAATCTAGGATGAGCCTGCGAGATGGGAAGGGGGAAAACCATCTGCAAACTGAGCCCATGAGCTCTGTGTGTTAGAAAAGCAATAAACCCTGTGACTCCCTCTGACGGGAACCACCTCTGAAAACAGCACTGCACTAGCAGGAGCACTCCCATGGTAGTCAGGTTTTGCCAAGAGGTATCTGCATCTTGTCAACTCTCTTGCATTTCCTGCTACTTCAGATTTCAGCCTTGTTGCTTTTAACACTGATGTGTTACAACATTTTCAGTGAGCAGAAACAGAGAATCCAGTAAATCAGAACATACAAGCCAGCTCTAGTTAGTGTATATATGTTCTCTTAGGAGAGAAAGATGCCATTAACTTATCTTTTCACCTCTGTATAATAAAATTGTAAGAGCAGAAAAATTGTTCCTGCTAGGAGAAGACAGGCCAATAGAGAAGAATGGGGAGAGGAAAGGACATGCAAGTTATCTCCTCCATGTCAAGTTGCAGCCTTCAGGAGGACTCATTTTTATCTCCTGAAACATCCCTGTATTCACAGCACTCCCTCCTTGGTCCCACATTTCCTTTGGTATTATGAGCAGGAAGTTTAGTTACCTTGGTCAGTCTCCTGTTGGGGGGCACAGGCCTGATATCAAACTGGAGATCTGGAGTCAAAGGCAACCCAAAGCTCCAGCCACCATACCTGAGTGGAAAGCAAAGGTAAATGTTATTACCCTTACCTGGATGCACTGGAGCCTTAGCTAGTGTCACTTAGCATGGGCTCTGCTGCAGCAGTCATGCAGTGCATGGCACCATCACCTCTATTAATCCTAGTCGACTTACAAGAGAGAGTATGGAAGAGCTTGTTGCAGTATGCGCTGCTAGGCCACATACTGCAGGAGCCCTGTTGTGGGGAAAAAGAAAGGGGAACAGAAACTTGGCAGCTCTGTCACAAACCCAGGCTGACAGCCTCTATTTGAAAAACCCTTTGGAGCTACATAGGCTCCTAACCTGGTTGGCTACCACGCTGGAATAAGATGAGTGCGTTTTCCCAGAAGACGAGCAGCTTAGCTGAAACCAGCGGACAGACGAACACATCCCTTGACTATCGTAATGGCAGGATTTTTTTGCTCCAGACACTCTGCTGCAGCATCGGGACACTCTGATAGCTCTATTTTTTCCTTATGTCCCATGGCATAAGAAAACACTCATCTTTTCACTCAGATTTCCAAATCTGGCTTTGCTGGAATGGAGGTACTTGTTGAAGTGAAGCACACACTAAGACTCTTCAGAGAAGCAAACTTTGATGAAAATTACCCTCTCCCTAGGGTTTACTTCAGGACAAGCTGTGTCAGATCTTCCTCTTTTTTAATATTTCAGAGCCAGACAAAAGCTTGTCGGCAGATCCAGCCATCCACCTATCGTGTGACTGACAAGCTATCCCTAGGCTATCTCTGCTATGATGAAGCACAGCACTTGCAAGAACCTTTCCCTGTAACTCTGTCATTGCAATACATTTTACCTTCTTTCATCAGATTCACAGAAACCCAAAGCAGCAAGGCCCTTCTATTCCCCATCCCGCACAATCTGCTGCCACAATCTGGGGGAGAAAGAGGAGGGGGAGGATAACGCTCCCAGTATTCACCCCCCTAGCCTCTTTCTACTTCTAGCCATCAGCATGCAAGATACCAGTACAAAATACCTGGCTAACTGGTATAACTAATGGAATTATATGTATAGGCAGCTGCTGTGCCCCAAAGAATGCAGAGGAGAAGGAACAGGGACTGACACTGTACCGTTTTTGCAGGAAGTCTTTGGTAGTTGCCAGGATGTAGGTCTCCACATTGTGCCCTGTGAGGTTATAAAGCATCCGCGTGGAGAACGTTCTTCGGTGAGGGGCAGAATAGTTCGTTGGTGGGCAAGTCTGAGAGGTTACAAATGAAGAAGATTGTTTGTGTCGTCTTAGTTAAAACTTGGTGTTTTAGGACAAGGGTAAGAGCAGGCCATGACTATGTTCTGGTCCTGGGACTGATTCCTACAGAAACTAGTCATCTGCAAAGTGCTGAGACACACTGCACGCATCCTTGTTTGTTGGTTTGCACATGTCCAGCAAGGTGCTTACGAGGATACCTTGTCTTGAAGCTGTACTTTAGTTCTACTGGCAACAGTGAGACCTTGAAACGTGCTTGGTGCTAGACAGGAAGATTTTTGCTGAATTCAGGTCTGTCTTATTTAGCAGAGCCTCAGAGCAACTGCACAGACAATGAGAGACAGCAAAACAGCTCACAGAGCAGCAACCTCAAACTCTCATCCTCCATTCATCAGCAGCCACCCTAGATGCTTTTGCTGTATTGTCAGTCACTGGGAATATAGTCCAGAGCTGCAAAGAAATCTTGGGCTTATCCCGAATATGTAATTTAACACACTGAGGGTCAAACTTGCATCGACTGCTTTGTAAGGTTGAAACATCCTATCAGCCAGCATGCTGGCTGCTTCTTTCAGCTCATACATAACAAAACCTTAGCCTCCTCATCACGTATCTGTTCATAACTTTGCATCAGAATAGACAAAATAGCTTCTCTCATGCTGAGGAACACCTGCCTGTGCCTTCTGGAGGTGAGAATCAGCTTCAAATAGTATCCTGACTACTGGAAAAACGATGCCATACTTTTAATGATGTGAGATTAAGACTATGTCCAAAAACCTGCATAATAGCTGCATTTTAAGGGATAGCTAGGAATGTTCAACAAAGTGCATGCTTTATCTTACAAACAGAATCACACTGTGCCCTGGATCTTATTTCCTACTAGAAAAAGCTGAAGACTGGTGAATAGCACTAAAGAGAGGTCAGCTGGACTCCCAGCTCAACACACTAAACTGTTAAGTCCTTGAGACAGAATCTGCCTTTTCCTTAAGCACATATAAAGACACTAAGCCTTGCAGGGTCCATATCTGGTTCTGTATGTACCACTGCAATGCTAATTGTTACTATTTATCATCCCTATGTATAATACCGAGCAAAGACAGTTGGATCTACTTGTTGCATCAAGTTAAATTCTGAACAGCAAACAGCAATAATAGCTGTGCTTTCAAATAATGACAGTGCTGTATAAAATGTAATCTTCCTCGTGAATGCACACTCACCTCTGCTAAATGGGACAATCACACAACAGTCAAAAGCACCATTAAACCTTCTCCCACCAAGAGGAGCTAGACAGATATATTAACAAGTGAATCTTCACAGGATGATTTTTCCTTCCTTCCCCCAAACTGATGCAATCTGTGCTTAGCCAGGGTGCAAAAAAACAAGGCCATAAAAGAGACAAATCTGAACACCAGAGATCCCCTTATTATCATGTCCACCCACATCACCTCACAGACCCTATAAGGCCTCCCAGTGCCCCATGTTCATTCTCTCTCTTCCAAGATTATTTAAGGTTACCTGGATGCCATCTGTACAGTTACAGGCAGAATACTTGGCTCTTTCATCTCCGTTAGTAATCCACTGGCCAAGCATGTCCTCCGTTAAACACCGTCTGAAAGTGAGCACATTTTCCCCTGAGGTTCTCCATGGCCAGGTGTGCAAATGACACTAAAAGCTGTCACGCTTAATGACAGTGAGCACGGCAGTACACAGGTTAAGCAGAAGAGTAGACCTT
>NW_010584843.1:131178-147574 GCF_000705375.1 Tinamus guttatus | reverse complement strand
CTCTGTGCCTGGATTTGTTCAGCTGATCCGCAAGAACCAAGACACTGCCAGACTCCCACAGCAGAGAGCAGAGGGAGTCAGCAGGCAAAGGCCAAGATCATCTTACAGTTCAAAATTAGCAGCTACTCTTACTGCAGTAATTGGCGAGTCCTGTAATGGCGCCTAGTCAGTAGAAATATTTGTGTGCGAGTCTGCTCAGAGTTTACTACTGATTTCTTGAAAATCTGCAGAGCTCTGGACAGGCCAGCTTTTATGGCAGAGTTTTTAGATACAAACAGCTATGCTGAAAACTTCCTGGGTGTGTTCAGCGCTATACATGGGATTATTGGCAAGGGACGGACTGCGTATGAGGATAGCCTGCTCTGGTCCTGGCATCCTGTCACTACCAAAGCTACTCCTTTACTCCAAGGAGTCCACTTGAATGGTGAATACTTCTGCAGGCAAGCAAGCTCACTGGTTTCAAAGAGCAGGGATTGGGGAAATCCCTACTTCTGCCATAAAAAACAGCACAGTTTTCTGTCTTCAAAGATACTCAGTGTCATGCCGGTAGATATGAGCCTTCACTGTAAGTTACACAGGGAGCCATGAAGACCGTCACCAACACATGAAAAAATCTGTAGGTGATTAAAGATCGTTAATAAGGTCTGATGGCTATTAATGTTAGGGCAGCTCCTCTCGCAGATCAGGAATTTAAACAGAAGATCAAGAACTACTTACGAGTCGCTTTCATTCATGCATGTGTTATCTGTTCCAGGGAAAGAAAGCATTGAAGCAACTAAAGCATCTGTGGTTTCATTAAAATTCCTAAGATTTAACAAAAGAAAAGAAAACAACAAAAAAAAAAAGAGAGAGAGAGAGAAAGAGATAAATGGTCAAAATACTTCTACTACCAGAGGAAAGCTGTGCCTGAATAAAACAGGATTTGTTTATGAGGCTAAATAAATTATTATGTTAGGTACAGATGCTGCAAGCAATTTAAGTACATGCAACATATTAGGGTAGTCACACAGCTTTAGGAGGACTCTCTCTGCTTAGAGCTGCACACCAACTCCAGCACTTTGCTGCCTCCAGAGCTAAATAAGTTCTTGATGCACTTGGGGACAATCAAAATTTTGTTCTCACAGTCAGCAATCTACTGCAATTTTCAGGACTATGTGGATGAGTTGCAGGTCATTCAGAAAGGTACTTCTCCCTTCTGATCCAGCTCTCTGGCAATCATCCATAAGGAAAAATAGAGAACATCAGGAATAGAGAACTCGGAGACAAGTGGGTCTGGTTCCTTCTCCCACCTAACCTTACAGAAGCAGTGCTGGGAAAAAACACCTTAAAGTGGACACGTGTGATCTGTAATGATGTCTGAGCTACTTGCGACCTAAAGCGGAGAATTACTAGAGAACAACAGGATTTCAGACCATGAAATCAGAATGATGAATTACACTGTTTTTTGTTTGTTTTTTTTAAAACACGGTGAAATCATTCAGTGGCAATGAAGTGACACTGAAAATTGCAAGCCCTTCAAATGACTATGTGCCCTGGACAAGCAAAATCTGGGCAGGAGAGTACTGACTGTTCCTAAAGGAATTATCCTTTCTTGACAGAAAGGAGGGTGATGCAGACAGTTCACAGGGCAGACTTGGACTCCAGACTTTAATTTTGGAGCCAACTGATGTGGATGCTCACATTTCTAATTAAAGGGAAGGTTTCTTATTTTTTAAAGAAATCGTTTTGGGGAAAAATGGCTGTCACAAGGCCAGAGGTCTCCAAAAGCAAACAGCATTTCTAACATATTTCATAGTTCATTCCAACTGACAGGTTTTCTTTCTAGAGCTCTCTGCTTGCTGGGCTGAGCAAAGCCATCTTCCCAAGAGACTCATCAGGAGGAAAATTTTATCATTACATGGTTATCTGCATGATTAAAACCACTAATCTGCTTAAAAAATAAGCCTGATTGTAGAACTGTCTCTTTACAAACCAACAGGTGCAATGACTAAAAGGAATACCACTCACCCAAAAAAGTCTGCCTGGTCAGCTGTGCCATACAAGGAGGGGGAAAGAATCAGTTCTGGATATTCCGTCTCTTTAGTTCTCAGCGTTCCGAGTCCCATCGCAGCCGTCACAAAGAGGACCGGGAGGATGACCTGAGCAATGAAGCCTCTGACATCCCGGCGGGTGTGGTGGAATCTCTTAATGAACAGAGCTGAGGTCTTCTTAAGCAGCAAGGGCAAACCCTTGAGGCTTTTGGATCTGATCAGGAGCTGATCTGGGTACAGAAGAAAAATGCATTTTGTCAAGGATCAGTACATGTGAAATATAGGGAATCAAAGATTATAGGACCCCTGTATAGCTAAGTTTAGCCTCCTGCTCTCCTTTACAGATGGAAAATCAAAACTACAAGGTTGGAACACATGCAAGCATGAAACAGTATCAGAGCTAGGAGAGAACTCAGGTTTTGGCTTGGGAGTCATGTGTCCAAGTAACACTGATTTTCTGCATGATTTCTAGTAAGTGTGTGTTGCTTATACATTCTGACATCTTGCAAGAGAAAAACAGTCTTCCAGATGCAACAAGTCATCTACCTCCTACCTACCCAGCTGTAGCTTGCCAGGGAAACATATTATTCTTTTATATTAGCAAACTGAAAATTCTCATCATTTAGAAAGCAGGTCCTCAGAAACAAATCAATAACAGAATTCATTTTGAAACAAGCAAACAAGGCACACAAACTAATCGATCATTTGCATGGACAAGGTTGTGGCATACTAAAAACAAAGCCAAACCCTGTGCAACACATTCATCTTTATGAAATATTCATCTATGTAATACAACACGAAGCAAATCATCCTCAGTGCTCTCATTAGGGGAGACATAAAACACTTCTCTACACATCTGAATTACTGTTTATGGTGCTGCACACTTAAAGTGCAGGTCAGCTCTGAGAAGTGAGCCTGAAAATACCTCTGCGTTGTCCCTTGGCTGTTTCCCTATCTATAAATGATATATTCATAGGCAAAAATATGTTTCTACTCTGTGAGAAAGGAGATGCAACCAGCTATTTACTAATTTTTAGGCAGTGCTTCCTTCTGCAGCCCTCAGAGACACCAGTAAAGCTTGACATTCATCTGAACCCGATCTCACCCTGCTGTCTGGCCCTTTGAGCTGTTGACAAAGCAAAAAGCACGAAAGCAGACCCAGCTGTGAGCTCTGCTGCCTCTGCAGCAGATTACAGAGATTCCATGAAGTTTCTCTCAAATAGTGTTAATTGTAAGGAATTAGTCCTCTACATCAATTACAGCAATTAATTGCAGAGGTATACATCTGCTTTTTCACCCACACACTGTATTTGATTAGATTAAAACCTGAATCAATTTAAAGGAAGGTGGATACAAACCAAATCCCTCTATAATTTATTCTGTGACTCAGACTACTCAAACCAGTGGATCTAAACAACTGTTGAGCACTGTACTTTCATTGAGTTATTGTTTCATGATTTCTGGTTGGGTAATACTTAGTCTGCAGCAAAGAAAGAGGACAATGGAGCCCATATCAGTAAATTTATCACTGTTTGCATCTTGGTTAAATCTGGAATAAAACCTGGAGGTAAATTAGTACCGTCTCTTTCCGTGAAGGTATCTGTGCTCACAGACATTTCATCACTGCCCATTTGGCCACTGGATCCAGGCAGATGTTGGGGCAGTTCAGCATCTGCTTGCTGGTCCTTCCCTAGCTCTTTTGTCAGATTGAGAAACACCTACGGAGCAAGAAAACAAGAAGGAAGACTACAGAGCTGCAATGTGGAGGAGAGTGAATTCTGATCATCATTTCAGTAAATGGAGTCCTTTGGACTAGTATTCCTTTAATCTCTGCAATGTTTCATTAAACTGAATGGATCCTGAGCTCTTACCTCTTCCACAGTTGTGTTTGAAATCCCATAGCAACCAAGGTGAAGATCATTCAGACTGGTATCAAGAGCTCTGAGAAGTGCCTGGTAGGCCCCAGAGACTGCCGACTTGAAGGGTGGAAGCACGTACACAAGCTCTCCACCAATATCCTCCTTGAGATAGGCCTCAGGGAGGTGTGACTGGATCAGGGAAGTCACTGCTGCTGTATCACACTCCTCTATCATGTTCTGAAAATGAGAAACACACTATGGTCATCAAGAGGGCTCAGAGATTGAGCCTGCAACTGCAGGGCTCAACTGAAATCCTGTCTCACAGTAAAACCATGTGATCTCAGTTCAAACATTAAAGAGCTAAAACTGGGTTTGTGGCCCTCGAAGGAGACATGGGAAGTTTAACGCCAAGCTGTGGTGTCGATTTTCTCAGGATCCCCACTGCTAGAGCTGAGTTCTGGGTACTTTGGGGAGCCATGCTGTGTGCAGCTGAGGCCCATCCAGACTTGCATGTTCCTGGCTGGGCTCCCTCTGTCCACAGATGAGCTGGAATTGGGCTGAATTAACCTCTTTGCACATGCTGGATGGTTCATAGTAAGACAGAGAAAAAGCCTTGCTATGATATCTGCACTGGGCTGCCAGCACAAGCACACTCTTCTTTTTCTGCATTAAAAATGGGGCTTGCACATGGGTCCTTTTTAATTTTCTCTATCCATCTTGCTAGCAGTTTGGAAGAGAAGGTGATTTCTCTCCGTATCTGCACAGAAGAATACATGCTGGGTCTACGAATGATACCTTAATAATAAGAGTAGAGTTTCCTGCAGCCTTTCTCTGCTCTGAGGGGAAATGGGGGTGACAGGCTGGGTAGCACCTCTCTGAGAAGGGTGTTCACACATCCAGACCTTCCTTAGTTCTTTGGTGTCTCCCTGCATCTAACACAACCCGCTGACCTGTCGTTCAGCTCCCACTCACAGCACGAAGTGGCAGCTTGTTCATCAGTGCAGCCAAGGGCTCTGGCTGGGCACAAAGTGGATCCACAAACCAGGCAAATCTCTGTCCCTGCCACCAACAGGACCTGCTGTGTCAGTCAGACTTACAGGGCACCAAAAGGGAGTGATGGCCCAGCAGGGAAGAGAAGATGAAAAGGCCTCACCTGACACACTCAGGCTCAGGACCAGGGCTCTGCATCATCCTCCAGAAAGTTTAGGGAGACTCTACTGGAATACCCATGCCACAATGAAAACATTGAGAGAAGACTGAGATGAACCTTCTGCAACATGCTTTATTGCTGGGGGACACTATGACTTGTCTCTTTACCTCCTGTCACATAACTGACTAGATATCCCACCCAAGATGTTTATCATAAAAAGAAACACTTTTCTTCATATGAGTCTGGAAATTTAAGGTGAACTCTACATAAATCTTCATACCTTCTTACAAATACCATGCACAAACCTTCTTTTTGGTGAGAGTCAGGTGGTACCCATCGCCAAATGTTTCCTTGAGATAGAACGGCGACCCACAGCATTTGAGTCCCCCATGCTCTAGGAAGGCAATTCGGTCACTCAGTACTTCTGCTTCATCCAAATGATGCGTTGAGAGAATAATGGTTCTGCCTAGAAAACAGAGAGCCAGTGTTTGCCAGTGCAGAATAAACACACATGAGGAGACAGATGAAAGCTGCACTGCATTAGAGGACACAGTATCAGGTGAAAATACACAGCACTCTTTTGGAATTATTAATAAAACTGGACAAAGAGCAACCACAGGGAAACTATGTCAGAATAACATAATCTGCCTATTAGGGCAAGGTTACTTTTCCAGCGACACTCTGAATTTACAAGAACCCAGGATTCTCTCAGAGCAATCTGCAAAGTCCCAGTCCCCACAGTTAGCTCTCCATGGTCTCCAAAACCCAGAGTTCAAAGACACTGAAATCTTATTTTCCCAAGTGGCACATATCGCCTTTGCCACTGGGTGGCATCTTGCCCCATCACAGTACCTTTTTTATTCTTGGAGATAATTTCCCAAATACTCCTCCGAGAGCATGGATCCACCCCTGTGGTTGGTTCATCCAGTATCACCACCCTTGATCCACCCAGGAGAGCAATAGCTATAGACAACTTCCTCTTCATTCCCCCGGACAGGGAACCAGTTAGCTTATGACGATGGCCATACAGTCCAGTCTCCTTCAAAGTCCTTGAAAACAAAGGAAAAACAATCCCCAAAGGTTGCAGTTCAAGAATATTTTAAAAGCAGGGAACCTGAAAACAGCAAACAACGTAACAGCAGATGAAAAACTGCTCAGATGTGCACTGCCCTGCTGAATGGTCACAGTGCTAAGAGATGATTCACCCTGCAGCTCAGCCACTGGGATTTTAATTTTAACATTTTTAGAGTGTTTTCTGACAAGCCAAGGTTAAAGGCTTAACCTCATGAACTGAGAACATCAAATCCAAATTCCCTGGGATGGTCTGGCTGCGTCACTTCCTTGCAGAACCAATAAAACTGGCATCATCTTTCTGACTCGTTGATTAAATCTCTTTCTGGGGAAAACTGTAAAGAATCAAGGACCAGACCTGTAATTCATCTCCTAAGAATTGCCACAGAAGCTTGTAAACCCCCTGGAGAAGAGACCTTGTTTTCTTATAGCCACAGATGTCAACACTCAATATATTCCCCTAGTCAGGCCTTATTTGGACTCTAAGATGAGCGCTTAGCAGAGCTCAAAATCATGCACCCGAACTTTGCAGTGGCAATGACACCATCACATAATAAGTGATTTTGGCAGCCCTCTCCCTTCTCCAGCTCTGCTGTTTTTATACCTGTTCACTTCTTGGTAGAGGTCCTCTTTACTCCAGTGAGGAACTTTGATGTACCCATAGAGCAGCAAGTGCTCCTTTGTGGTGAGGTAGTTGAACAGCACGTTGTGCTGCATACACACACCCATGTTCTTCCTGATAACCTCCTGGTCAGTCTTGATGTCTTTGCCATAGACAACAATAGTACCTGATGATGTAGGGAACAGCCCAGTCAAAATAGATCTAAAAGGGGAAAATAAATAGAAAAGGAAATAAAAAAGGAGAAAGCCACAAGAAATCTTTCCATGGTCTTGCACCCATCACCACTTCCAAGGCTTCCCTACATCACCATCATGCTCCTTACAGAGAGACACTACAGAATACAGCTTCTCCTGGTGTTTGCCAGTGCTTTGGCAGAGGGGTGGCTGGCTAACATCAAAAGGGATCCTTCCTCCTTCACCTCTGTGAGGCTGCGACGGGAAATACTGAGCTCGCACACTGAATTCTGGTTACTTTTAACGTGTACTTTCATCCGCGGGAATCTGCCCCCTTCCCAAATCAGACTACTGTGCTACTCAACTCACACGAATCCCCTTGGCTTCCAATTTAATCACTGGCAGTTCATATAATGCAGTTATTCTTCATTCTTTGAGGTCTGGCTGCAGTATCCAGGCTGCTTTTTATTGCTATCCGCATCAGAGCTTGATAAGCACATCTCATCTTGCTGACCACATGAGAGCACAGAAACCTGATTTCAGTGCCATTAATAGCAAGAAATGAGGGAGGATTCCCAGACAAGATGCCTCACAGAGGGCAGCACTTCCATCTTGTTCACGCGAATAGTTACCTATACAGGAATGCCTAACAGACCTGAGTTAAACAACTTCTGCCCTGAATAACTACTTGCGCAATATAGGTCATTTTTATCACTGTCCTGCTGGGAATAAAGAGAGAAAATGCATCTCAGACTGCTCTTCACCTTCCCAGAGCTTTTCTCTCTCCTGGGCCTTTTAGCCATCATTAAAAAGGAGAGGTAACTTGTGACCTTACTCAGGATTTGAGGTCTACACTAAGTTTCTAGAGGCCATTATACTCTTCTATATAGCGACTTTGCCTACACTTCGCCAAGAGGGCATGAGCTGAATTTGTTATTCGCTGAGATGGGGCACTCACCTATCAGTGTTTTTGGCTCTTCTGGGGCTTCTACTTATCAGCTTAATGTGGCTTTCACAGTGATGCATATATATGTACATATATATCAGTGGGGAAATCAAGTTGTACAGGCCTGTTTTAGTGCTGGGATCTAACAGTTTAAATAATAACTCATAAAAGGCAAGGCTAGAAGCGCTGAAAGGCCAACAGATTAACCCACTGCCCTACCTTCCAGCCTACACATACGTACAGCTTAAATATATCATTACTAAGCTTTTTTTGCTAATAGCACTCAACTTTGGTGTGAGCACAAGCTGCTGACAGCTGATGAGCCTAACCCCAGGCACCAGAGCATCACTGTAACAGCGGCTCTGCTGTGCATTACAGGAATCCTGCAGACTAAGCAGCATATTCCTATGCAAAAATAGGACCCTTAACTCTAACAGATGAAGGTACTGCTTAGGTTGTCAAAGAGCAAGATAAAACTACAAAAGAATTCAGGTCTACTAAAGCATCTTATTCAGCCTCAAAACACCGTGTGGTCCCACTTGTTCTTTCCTCTACTCACTGCACTCTACAGAATAAAATAGCTCTGCTTTAAAGGTGACATACATGGTCGTAGTCTTCCCTGCTCCATTGTGTCCCAGCAGGGAAGTGATGTTCCCTTCATAGAAGTTCAGGCTGAGGTTCTCCACCGCAGCTTTGGATCCATAGATCTTGGTTATACCCTTGAGGGAGACTCCTAAGGTGAGGTCAGTGGGCTCTGGTTCCAAATGAGGAGGGGGTGCACCTGCAACACCAAAGGAAGGGTCAGAGGACAGATATTTGTGCTGCTTTCTTTCATCTCAGAGACAATCAGGGCTTTTTAAAAAAATAAATGTAGCAAAACTAAGTGTCTTTTGACTGGGAATGCAGAGAACATTTTGAAGGAACTGTGCTCTCCAGGATTTCTCCTTTTCACTCTTGCAACTTCTAATAACTCCTGACAATAAACATTAATCACTTTCAGAAAGGTCTTGTATTTAAATGTTTCAGGGCACCTAACTTAATCTATGCTAAGCCAAGAAAAGCA
This sequence comes from Tinamus guttatus, assembly GCF_000705375.1. The sequence continues at coordinate 138,660 of NW_010584843.1, read as the reverse complement.
GAGGGCAGAGAGCAAAGCTACTGAGATATTTTATGTTAGGCAGCATCAGCAAGCAATTACGTGTGGTCCGACAATATTTTACAGGTTAAAAATTTAAGAGAGAAAAACAGAAGCACACATCTCTTTTCCCAACTGGAAACCTGTATTTGCTTGTACAAATAAAAGTGTATTTCTACATAGAGTGCTGCAGTTTGAGATAGCTGTATCCAAGCTGTATGCCCACCTATAGCCTACACATAAAGAAATACACGAACAAATACTAATTTAGAATTCCAAAACAAATAGCAAGTCTTTCACCTAAGTAACAGCTTTAAAGTTTTCCTGTGCCACAAAATAGGGATGAACATAGAAATGTGCTTTCAGTTGTTAGTTTTCAGAACTAACGACTACATAGAAAATGGTGCCCTTTGCACATTTGGCTTCATTTACCTAAGACATAAGTTAGCATCATTACCCCATCTAGCATTCACATACATATCTTATTGCTGATGGTGGCTTCTTTCCTCAACAGCAGCTTGGTGAAGAGAAAGGCTCTTCGTTTCTCATTCCAGAAGGGGATATAACCATTGTATTCAATCCAGTAAGATGGAAGCAATGGAAAATACCAGGGAGCAGCCATACCGTATCTCCCTGCATTGAGAAGAGGAAAAATATTAAAGTATCTGCTTCTACAGGATGCACCACTGTCGAGATACGCCTAAAAAAGCAGCAGAGAACTCTCTCCTCTCTTTATGTGCTCATGTACTATGGACACTTGGTAGAGAGTATTCTCATGATTGACATAGTAGGAAGCAGTTGCTAATATATTATTCTGAGTAACTTCATAGCCAGAGGGCTGGAGTACTTTACATTTTCCACTAGGTAGATTTCTGCATGCCAGGGGACTGCTTCATTAGGTGGGGAAGAAAAGCAAAAGACAAATGTACTGTCTCTTGCCCACGGCAGGAATTACGTTTTGAAGTCAAATGATATAAGTAACACAACGCAAAATCACTTGCCTGACAAAAGCAGGCTAGCAGGCTCTGTTCTCCTTTCCACCAACCAGAGAGTGCACACATCCTCCTCTGCCCTTGGTCTCCACTTACTCAGAGGTCCCCGCTACCCATGTAATAAGCAGGAGAATCCTAATGCTCCTCTGCTCTGTCCTATCACAGGATTCATTAATATGCTCAGACCCACCAACTCAAGCCCCTTTTTGATCCTGAAACAGAGGCATCCTTGGGTGTGCTGATTGTCTTATTGCTTTAATTCTAGCACCAGCCACTGCTTTTCCTGGTTTCTCCAGGAAATAGTATTGCAGCCTTGAAGTTTCACATCATTACCTGGGAAAACATTCCTTATATACCATCCTAGAATGAAGTAAATGAGAGAGTCTATCAGGATAAGCCAGCACATCCAGCCAAAGGAAGTGTTGTCTCCAATCATTGGAGATTTATACATGTTGTCCCACTGCAGACCTGCAGAAAGGAAATTAGAAATGCAGACAAACAGAACCATGTTAATGAAATGTCACAATCATGACAGCTCAAAGCACAGTTTTTTTGCAATAAACATACCTATGCCCTGGGCCTCATATCGAGCAATGTATTGACTTGCATAACTGAATGCTGTTGGAGACAACAGGCTCTGTGGAATAAAGAAAATTTGAAGCAAAGACTTCATGAATTAATCTCAAAGAGAAATCAAAACAGTCAGTAATCGGATACCTCAATGCCTTGACCCATGAGCCTGAAATATTAGTGACATTTATTCCAATAGCCACTCAAAGAGCAATGGATTATGTCAGTGATGTGTGACACTTCCAGCAACAGGCTATAGCCCTGCCCTAAGAATATTCCTTCCCTTTGTTTCCCATTCTCAGGATTCAACTTTCTTCCTCATACAGGGCACTAATCTTCCATGAGTAAACAGATATAAGGAAGATGGGTAATTAGCTGCTACCTAATCCCTTCACTGAACACAGCCTTACCATTTACAGAAGTTGCAGCTAAGCTATTTTGTTTTGCAACTAGAAAAGGCAACATACACAGGTCAAGCTACTCGGACTCAGCTGACAGGTTGTAATGTATTAAAATGCCACAAGCATGGCTTTCAGTCATGCAACAACAACTAATTCCAGGTTTCCCTTCAGCAGACCACCCGCCTGTCACCTAGCTGTGCCAGGTGACCCTGCATGTGCAGAGGGGTTGGACTAGATGATCTCTAAAGGTCCCTTCCAAGCTTAACAATTCTGTGATTCTATGACTTGTCGACACCCACTCCTAGAGCTTAGAAAGGCATCAAACTCATTATATTTGTGACACAAATCATAACAGGAATGGAATCTTATGGAAAGTTAGTGTCCATTTTCACACACACGATCCTTGTTACCGAAAAGCAAAACTTACCAGTAGGCTCTTCACAGAGAAGCTCAAGTGATTCTCAATGACAAGCAACACTATGAAGGGGAAGAAGGTGAGGATGTATACAAGACTGCCCACCAAGGCTGCTATGTTGGTGTTGTTGAAGAAAACACTAATGAAGTAGCTCATGGCTATGATGGAGAGGCTGTAGTCCATAAGATACAGGAACAGGAGAGCTGTGTTTGTTTTTGGAAGGATGTCACCTACTTTCAGAACGATGACGAGGAAGGTGACAGTGATTAAAAGGAAGATGGCACACTCTATGAACCAGGCGATGAAGTGGCTGCTGGCATTAACGCCCATCATTTTCATGTACTGCATAGAGAAAGGTGAAAGAAAGAACCACAAACAACTATTAAGGTATCTTTTTTGCTGATATTGAACTGTTTCATTCTTCTCTTTTCAGTATCTCGATAGGGCATAAAATCAAAACACACTTTCACACTTTGGCATAGTGCCATAATGCTGACAAGGGAGAAACCAAGCACTCACGTTTCTGGCACGTCCTACACTTGCAAAACAGCCCACTGTCAAGGTCAAAACAGACAGGATCTACAGTACAAACTGTTGCATCCCACAAGCCCCAAAGACACAACTGCCTTACATTTGTTGCTTCTCTAAAGCATTTTGGTTACCTTTCAAAATAATAGCATGGAAATGCGTGGTTTGAGGGTAAAAACCTCTTTCTAAAAAAACATCTCTGAAACAAAAACATTTAATCCCCACCAAAAGATATTAATAGATAAATTAGCACGGTTATAATGAAGCAATATTAATCTGTATCATTTGATGAACAAGTCCGTAAGATTTATGTAGAAATAGAAATTTATATTGCACAATCCCAAAGGAACAATAACTACCAGTGTCTTGTTGTAGGTTATTATACACATAAAATGACTGCAGACATCTTGATTCTTAGAGACAATGAAACTAGATTCACAAAACTAGGGAAAGCGGCTGTCAACTATCCGGTGGGGTTTGTTCATTTTAATCTCATTATAGTTCACAGAGTGCCCTTTTTCTTCTGAATTTTTTTTGGTGAACAAGCATTTGTTTCCATGGCACCAGATGAAAAACAAATCTGCTCGAGCTTTTGTTGCTTGCCTAAGCTTAGTTTTACAAAAGTTCTTTGCTGTTCATCTCTGTTGACTTTGTTCACAGTGAAAACCTGAATTAATTAAGTAAATTCCATTTGTCTCCATGTCATTTCTTTTCCAATAGCAAGCTGAATCAAGAGCTCCATTTCAGAGGAGTTGATATAAGATGCAGCACCTTTTGAAATATTAAGTAAAGTAATTTCAAGGATAGGAAGTAAGTCTACTTTGCAGGTCTTCACCCCCAGTAGGTATGATTCAACATAAATTTTAGAGAGATTTTTTATCTTCAGCAAACTTGCAATTTTCTGACATCCCAAAGTTTCTAGTATTCAGAACTATGAAGTAACAGTCTCACTACTTTAAGGGCAAATATCCTGCATTTTTAGTTTTAAACTTGCTTACAATGTCAGAATTTAAGCAGCAGGTCAAACAATAGGTATTCAGAATATCATTTTCCTTAATGCTCGTTTTGCTCCATTTAATATTGCACATGAGATGTACTATTCACTAATAAGGAAAACCTGTTTATAATTTTGCGTGCCACAGAAAGCTTCAACGTACCTCATAAAGCCTCAGATCTTTCTCTTGAACAAGTGTTTTAACAAAATCAGCTATAAACAGTACCCAAGCAGCCATCAGAGCAAATGGAAGAGAGTAGGTCACACTGATTAAGAACCTGTAAAAGACAAACGCAGTCTTTAGCGGAATACTAAGTGCTCGGAGGATTAAGGATTTATAGTGAATATATTTTTCAGAATAATACTTTGGCACAGGAGAGGAAACACTTATACTTCAAAACATGGAGCATAACTAATAATTACAAAAAAAGGCTATTTTGCCCTTGAATTAAATTTTCCATTCATGAAGCCCCTGCCTGTGGTTATTTCCAGCAATATTCTGGAAGCAATTTTGCTCAGTACCACCACTCGCAGGAGCAGGAACTGCCACAGGGCAGAGACATCTCCTGGCTCTCTGATGAGGAGCATCTCTCAGTTTGAAAAACTACAACAGCCAGTTCTGTCACTAAATGTAATGGCCAAAAATTTCTAATCGGGCCATATTATCTTGTTCCTTGAGTTAGGATTTAGGTGCTGCCCAGCAGGGAGACATATTTGCCCCTCCGTATGTGCAAGGTGGACTTCACAGTCCTCTGCTCCTGGCTTTAAACAAAAACCTTCCTCCCATGCTGAACGAGCCCAGAGAAAAGAAATAAGAACGGCGAACAGTAAAATCCTCCTTCTGTGATGGAAAGTGTGTTTTTACAGCAGGAGATTCACTTCATTTTATCTACAGGGCTTATTCTTCCCTTCTTTATTTCTAGCTCTGGCTTTAAACAAATATCAGTGTTATTTCCTGGGAAAAGTTTAATGTGCAGTAACAGTAAAAAATGAACTTTGGGGTTTCATAATTTTCTCTCTGAAAAACTGAAAATTTTCCCCAAAGCAGTGCTTTGAGGAAAGCCTTCTGTACAAATGAATCCATATTTAAAACAAACAGTAAAAAGGCATTTCGCTAACTCTACTTTTTTTTTTGACTAGGACCTTGTGCATGATCTCTAGGCTATTAAAAATTTAGCATTTCCCCACACCTTCTGCACAGTGGTATACGACATTTTATCATCTCCCTAGAGGATGGCAACTATGCAATAACGATCAATAGAAGTCCATTTTACAATGACTTCTCAGAGATGCAATTTCAAAGCCTTTACGTATTTTAATAATTGAGCAAATTCATGTCCCTCTGAACCTGGGGGAGGGAGGATATCCCAAAGGCAAGCTGTTTTTTTAGCAGCTCAGGAACAAGACAGGGAGCAGATATCCTTGTATTACCTGGCCCTGGCAGCCAGTTAATCACAATTGAAAGTATCTCATAGCAATAACCGATATATTTGCTGCAAGCAGTTGACATTTGGTTTGAATGCCTACTGCCTGTATACTTAGAAGAACAATAAAGTGGCAGGCACTTTGTATGCAGTTACCTTACCAAAAGATTACAGGCCCCCAGCTCTCCTAAGTGATAGGACGAGACATGAAGTTAATGTGTCTGCTACAGCTCCTGCTTTTAGCTCACACAGGAGACATGCAGACTTTTCAGTAGAAAGAGCTCCCAGGCTGAGCCTGTACTCCTGGTCCGAGCAAGACCATCAGTTGTGGCATGATTATCCCCCCACCACTACATCCTTCAATGCTTTGTAATGGACATGAAATTCCTTCCTGGTGCATTTTCTACCCGGTTTGATCACCGGCTGTGGTCAGGGTAGTAACTTGGAGGAAGACCCATGCTGCCAGGTTTCCAATGCCAACAAAAATGGTCTTGCCAGAGGGGCTGGTCCTCAGCTGTGAGATACTGGCTTCTCTATTTGCATTTGGCAGAGGTACAGCTTATACGAGCTGCAGATCTGGCTCAAGATGAGTGGAAAGGAAGATAATCCAAAATTTTTGAACTGTTTTATCATTCAAAACTTATTCTGGTCCACACACCATTCACGCTGCAATGCTCTATATAATAGCCTGTGAACCCTGACAACTCAGTGCATCAAAAGCTCCTTGGTCTTCCTCCATCTCCGGAGAAGAATGGTACAATTTCATCTTCCCTCCTAATGTTCTTGATGCATCTGTGAGAGGCACCTGCATTGAGAACTATTCACCACATACTGAATATTAGCTGCCACTGCTGGAATGAATAACAAATACCACAACTATGTAGCAGTATCAAGGAACAGAGTTCATAAACTCAGGGCCTCTTTTTCGCTCGATAAATTCATTTTCTCATTCTGTTGTTCTGTCAACACGTAAACACCCACAGTAGAAGTCAACAGTCATATCTTTAACCTGAGTCCAGATCAGGTCAGTTCTACAACACATGAAGCAGGGACAGCAAATTTCACCTGGGTAAAACCCACAGTCACCATTCAATTCAAACATGAGGACAAAAAGTCACATAAACTTACATATCCTTATTATAGCAGGGGTAAGGCATGGCCTGGACTTGAACAGCTACATCCTCCAGCTTCTTCCCGGTCTGTAATTCAATAATGGATCGTTCAATACTGTCCTGGATATAGATAAAGGCCCGGCTGTAAATCTGGCTCTGCGAGGTTGAATTGTGCGGGCCCACTGTCCAGATCCGCTCCCTTATTCTGTTGGTGGTTTGAGTAATCCTGCTGCTCATTCGGATGGTGTAATTGAGCACCGGAGGGAGAGCGTGCTGAGGGCTGCTATGACTTGAAGGCAGCTTGAAAATGATACCTTAGGAAAGAAAGGGAGAATGTTTTCTTCCATCCCGGGTCAATAGCAGTGAAGCAATACACACAGATACATAAAAATTTCTAATTTATTTTAGCTTCTTCTACACTACAATCACTGCACTGGTTTCTTTGCTACACACAAGGCTCAGATGGGTAGGCTGCTTGCAGGTACTGCTGAGGGTCTGGAAGCAGAGAGCACACACCAGTCACTCGTACTTCAGAACATGACTGATGATCCTCCCTGCTAAATACACCCTCAGAGCCTTAAATGCTTTCCCCACTGAGCATTCAAAAATCCCAAAGGCTCTCAAAATAACCAGCTGTGCTTGGAAAAGCCTTGGTGTTAACATAGACTGACACGTATCTAGTGTGTATGTCACTCAGCACGTGCACTGTTTGTGAAGGCATCCAAAACGCACTCCAGCAACAGGCCTTGCATAGCGATGCTGTTAACTTAAAAACCTCACAGTCTTTGTTTAAAACAAGGTAGTGTTCATGGCCTATATGCATTTTTGTGCGCACAGGATGTCATATAAAGCTGAGAAACATCTTAGAAGCTAAAAGTTTTGTAAGTTCCTGGTAGGCAATGGCGTGCTGTAAGTGTAGTCTGGCAGATAGGGTACCTTTTGTTTTAAAATGCCTGTTTGAATAGAGGCAATCCACAGAGGGTTTTCTTTCCAGAACATTTTGCATAATTATTTCATATATAAAGAATGAAAATTGAATGGAGGAAAAG